>PVKS010000282.1:19429-153795 GCA_004027875.1 Aplodontia rufa
ATATATATATATATATATATATATATATATATATATATATTTCTTCCCTTTGTTCATTATCTGTTTGCTCCCCTAGCATAGTAGGGACTATATCTTTCTTATCATCATTCTGTCCCTAGTGCCTAGTCACTTCCTAGGGTGACCATAATGAAAGATGCATACTGAGTGGCTTGACACTGCAGACATTTATTCCTGCACGGTTCTGGAAGTCACGAATCCCAGCAGTGCCATGCTCTAGGGGAGGAATTTTTCTTGCCACTTCCAGCTTCTGGTGGCTCCAGGTGCTCCTGAGTGTGTGACTGTGTCCCTCCAGTCTCTATGTGCCACAGTCATGCTGCTTCCTGCTCTTCAAGTCTCCCTCTCCCTCACCCTTTTTTTTTTTCTAAGAGAAAGGAACAGTGAGAAAGAGAGAGAAAGGGGGAGGGAGTTGTTTGCTCTGACACTTAGTCGTGTATATGGTGCTAGTGTTCGAATCTGGGTTCTCGTGTATGCTAGGCAAGCACCATAACCACTAAGCCACCACTCCAGCCCCCCTCCTCACTCTTATAAAGACACTTGTTATTGGACTTGGTGCTTATTTAGATAATTCATGACAAGCTTTCCTTTCTGAATCCTCATCACTGCCATTTCCACAGAGGCAATGGCCTCAGGTTCTGGGGAAAAGACCATGCATCTCTCTTTTGGGGGCTACCAGTCAGTCCACTACACTTACTGAAGTGCTGGGGCCTAGTAATGCTCAAAGAACATTTGTTGCATGCATGAATGAGTGATGACTAGTTTCTGACCCGACACATCAGCCAGTTTTCCTCAGTGACCCCCACCCTGGATTAAAAATACTTGCCCTTGGGTGTGTTTTCTGAGTAGGTGCCCAGCATCCTGTTTCATTCTGGCTACGCTTGTCTGTCATCATCCTGGCACTGCAGGTATCTCTTGGGGCTGCTCTAGTTCAGCAGCAATAGACAACGTGTGTATGCAGCTTCAGAGACTCTCTGAAGGTTTTTCCCTGGGGGGGAAAAAGCAGACCCTGAAAACGAAAGGATGACTGGTATACTGAATAGAATCTTAAAGGAAATGGAATTTACCCACTGGGTCACATGAAGAGACTTTATTGAGAAGACAACTAAATAGTTAAAGAGCAAAGGGAAATGCTAGGAGACAGTGAGGTCCCCAGGGGAATGTTATTACTACCAGTAGGACCGAAGGGACAGGGGAGGAAATGATGTTGAAAAGCCCTGTGAGTGCTGAAGCTAGGGAGGAGGACCACCTGGCAGGAGCTGCTGCCTGGAAAGACTGGGACAGAGCAGGGAGGGAGCAGAGAAAGAAACACCCACCCTCTCTGATCTACTGCTGCCTCCTGTCAGAACTCAACTGGAGCAAGAGAAAAAGGCAGCTTTTGGATGCTGCTCACAGTGCACAGAGGTCAGCCTCCTGGGCCTCGAGTCCGGAAAAGATCAGGGTATGGGTCTGGGGTGAGGAAAGTGGAAAACAACCAGCAGAGCAGTTGATGAATCAGAGAGGCACAGAGGCTGTCGCTTGGTCTCTTGTAAGAGAACAGTAAGTAAGAAACTCAGGGTTAGGCTCCTCTCCCCCGCACCCCTGCATTGCCACCCCTCCATGTAAGCAGGTAGCAGGACCAGGACCTCTGAGGTTCTCTGCATCCTCGTCCCAGGAGTTGCCTGCTGTTGTCACTCTGGGAGCCGGGCCAAGCAGTCTTGTTTGCAAAGGCTCTGGAGAATGAAGATGCAGAGGCAAGAGCAAAGAGAAAGAGAGGGAAAAGGAGCGACTTGTAAAAAACAGGGGCTAAAGGCCACCAACATGCTAACAAGGACCAGGGAAAGGGATCTTAGCAAGAGCTTTAATTCATTCCATGACAAGTTTCATGGTTCAGTCCCTGCCCCTGCCCCAGGGTTAAAAAAGAAAAAGAAAACTTTAACTTTCACACTTAAAAACTGGAATAAAGAAAAGGACATAAACTGGAATGGTCTTTCTCAGAAAGCTACAAATTTGAGCTCCAGAGACCAGAAGGGCTGCTCCAGCTGAAAGCACAGATTACAGGTCTTCCTTGGTCGCCTAGGCATCTGAGCTCAATGAACCTTCTTTTCTCCTGTGGCCCTGGGTAGGACACATTTTTACAAAGCAAAATACTTCCAGCCCTTTTCCCTGCATCATTTCATTTTTTAACCTCTCAAATTTAGGAGATATTATTGTCATTATTATTATTATTATTATCATCATCATCATCTAATGGAGGAATAAAGAAATGCTAGGAAGTCTGAGTTGCCTCCCTGCATTCCACTAGAATAAGAACAGTGTCATCCTGTCCTTGGGTCTTTTTTGCATGCCCTCTCGACCCTTTCTGAGTTGCTACCAGCTCTAGCCTGCCTCTTTGTGAGCCTGGGGGTAATGCTAGTTTAACCCTATTTCCTCTCTGATGGTGGTGAGATCCGTAGCCTGTGCCCGCTTTGGGGGTAGGAGCTCACTTAGTACAGCAGGACAACAGATTAGTTTTGCTCACACCACATGACGTGGCCAGGCAGTGTCTGTTAAGACAGGATACAATTCCAACGTCTATTGACAGCTCCATGCCAGGAGTCCTGGCTGAGAGATCTGCTTTGCCCAGGGTTGCAGGTTGAGCCCATGTCAATTGAGAAGAGCTTCAGAGCACCACTGTGACAGTATATGTCACCCCCATTTCTTTGGGCTGAAGACATGTGGCCCAGAGAGGAAGCATGGCAGGCACTAGACTGCATGTCAGCCTGAAGGAGAGTCAGGAGAGGACGGAGAGCTCCAGAGACCCAGGTCTGAGACTCATGCCATACAATGACAGCAGATCTTAAAGAGCTCTGAAGATCCATCATACCTTTCCTTCGCAATGGATATACCTTTAAGACATTTGTTATGGTTTAGATATGAGGTGCCCTTCAAAAGCTCATGAGTGAGACAATGCAAGGAAGTTCAGAGGTGAGACAATCGGGTTATGAGGGCCTCAACCTAATCAGTGCATTGATCCACTTGAATGGATTAGCTGGATGGTAACTGCAGGCACGTAGGCTGTGGCTGGAGGTGAGTCACTGGGGGTGTACCTTTGGGGTTTATATTTTGTCCCTGCTGAGAAAAAACTCTCTTTGCTTCCTGGTGCTATGTCCCAAGCAGCTTTCTTTGCCACACCCTTCCACCATGATGTCCTGCCTCACTCAGGCCCAGAGCAATGGAGTCAGCCATCCGTGGACTGAGACCTCTGAAACTGTGAGCCCCAAAATACTTTTCCTCCTCTAATTGTCCTTGTCAGGTCTTTTGATCACAGTGGCAAAAAAGCTGATAGTATTTGATGATTATAATAGTATGTAAAACTTGCTCATTGCAAAATTTCCAACAATTCAAGGTAATGTAAAATAATAAAGGAAATCCCTTACCACCGCAACCCACAGAGTTAACAACTTTTCAGAATTTATATATATTCAATTCTTTTTTCATGCCTATGTAAAACACATGTAGCTACGTAAGGTTGAGAGCTGAATTTAAATGTATACACACTCTCCTGAATCCTTCTTATTTTACTGTAGAATGTACAGCAATCTCCTTCTTTCACACATAATGCATTTCTGAGAAAGATGTTCAAAAGTTAAATATGCAAAAGTGAATAATAGACATCCATTTTCTAAGGTGATTGCAATCTCAGAGACCTAAATTACTCTGGCATCTTATTCACATTCTTGCATTCTCTTCTTACGCTTTGAGGCTGCACACCAAGTGTGCCAGCTTATGTCCCCTGTGCAGCAAATCCAGGCTAGAGGCTTTCTCTTTGCAGGGCCCAAGTGACATTGTCTCAATTTTATGAAGCATTTGAGACCTTGTCTTCTTCTTTTTTTTTTTTTTTTTTTTTGGTACCAGGGATTGAACCCAGGGATGCTTAACCTTAACCACTGAACAACATCCCCAGCCCTTTTTAGATTTTTATATTTTGAGACAGAGTCTCACCAAGTTGCTTAGGGTCTTGCTAAGTTGCTGAGTCTGGCTTTGAACTTGCAATCCTTTTGCCTCAGCTTCCCAAGTCCCTGGGATCATAGGCGTGCGTCACCACACCTAGGGAGACCTTGTTTTCTTGTTGAAAATATCAACACTTTAATTTATTATTATTCATTTATATAAGACAACAAGAGCACAGTGCGATTAAATATTTGAGCATAATTGTACAAACATATCTGGCTGAGCAGTAATGGCCAGAAACGGCCAATCCGGATGGGGACCTACAAGCAGTGACACCCAGCAAAACTTGAATACGCATCCTTTCACCGAGTCCCCAAAATTGAAAACTGGCATTTGAATCACAACTTAGAGGGTCTCTGCATACAGAAGGAAGAACTATTCAAAAGTTGAAAGCAAACATGCATCATGCAGCTTTCCAGGCAACGGAGGCTGACTCAGCACATTAACCCAGTGACTCCCAAATTTTCAATTCTGCAAATATTTCAACAAAATTAACACAGGTGCATTCAAATAGTCTGGGAATCATGATCTAGAGCTTATTATATAATTTTTCATCAATAATATTAATGAATGTTATCAATAATCATTCACCTATGACTTTTCTTAAAGGAATACAACTGAAAACAAATATTTATCTCAAGTTTATCATGAGTAGTATATGTGTTACTCAATTTAAGTTTTTACATGTTTCATTAATGGTACAAAGGGACACAATGGGTTAAAAGGAAAAGAAGCTCACTGACAGGAGACCGGACAGCTTACACACGGGTCAAATTAGAGAGCCAGCCAAGGTCTTGGAGCTCTGCTTTGAGGAATAATGGCCAAACCTACACTGCAGAACTGTCCTAGAAAACGCTACCGCAGCAACCACTGCTACCATCAGGAAGCCACTGATGCCCTTTGTGGCTCTGCTGGGGGCTCATTGCTGAATCTGCATCTGCCACACACACTGGGACCACTTGATGTCACAAACCCAACCTTCCAAGTGCTAACAGAGGCTGTTCATCTCAGAGCCCGGCTGACTGCCTTTTGGAAGTTGTGCAGTGTCTCTCCTTGGTGGACCCAGGTTGCACACCTTTGTCCTAGCTGCAAAGGAAGCTGGGAAGTGAGGTTTTTCTGTGCGCTTGAGAAGGTATCACATGGCAGCTCATTCCTCAAACGTGAGGAGGTTTCGAGAGCTTCTCAGACCCCAGAAAGAAGAGAAGAAGAAGAAGGGACAGGAGGAGGGGGAGGGGAAGAATCTTCTACAAATATAAATGGTGGGTTCTTTAAATCACTAGAGGGGATTCTTTAAAGACTATGTATTTCTTTGCAAACTTGTATATATGTGTATACTATAATTTATTTAGGAAATCCCAAACACACTCAGATAATCTCCTTTGATTTTTGTAATTAAAACCCACACAAGCTTGGTATGGTGGAACACACCTGTGAGCCAGCTACTCTGGAGGGTGAGGCAGGGGAATTACAAGTTCAAAGTCAGCCTGGGCAACTTAATAAGACCCTCTTTCAAAAAAAGATTTTTTTTTTAAAGTTTGTGGAGGTAGCTCAGTGATAGAATGCTTTCCTAGCATGCTTGGGGCCCTAGGTTCATTACTTAGTGCCACAAAAGACAAACGTAAAAATACAACAATGAAGATTTTTGTGTATGTGTATGTATAAGTGCACATATATGCACACAAACAAGCAAGTATACCTGTATACATTAAATAGTTTTATAGGATTAATTCTTAGACATAGAAGTGCTATTCACAGGGTATTTAAAATCTTATGTTTTACTAAATATTATAATATTGTCTTCCAAACAGCTTGCTGAAGTACTTTTCAGCAAAAAAAGGAATATGTTTAAAGGAGTTGCTAACTTTAGGGCATTTTAATAGTGTTTAAAATGCATACACAAAACCACAGGTAATATATACATTTCTTTATGATCATTTATTGATGAGAATACCTAGAATAAATGGAATAACCCATTGTCCTAGTGAGTCTGATAACAGAAAACTAATTGTATTAATAATTCATGGATTTGCACATGGATTTTCTATACTACAATGTGTGATCAGTTTTTGTGACATTCCATGAACCCTTAGGAATCCTAACTCCAAGTTAATTGGTGGCAGGACTGCTGCATGTGGTGTGGTTGTTGGGTAATGATTTCATCATTATGGGAAGTACTATATTAAAATATAGTCTATGGAAATTGTGCAGTATATAACCTGCACAACAGTATGTAACACTCCTCCCAAGCAAAGCAATAGGGGTCATGTGGAAATTCTTCCAATACTCTTTGGACTCTTAATTCATTTGTCTAAGGCCACTGATTATGAAACATTAAGCCTGGTTTCCTCTCCAGAGCAGTGAGGCAGCTATGGTGACAGCTCCTAAGTACATAAGAAATGCATCTTGAATTCTGTGACATTTTACATTCCCAACTTTGCCCGGCAGCCAATGGTTCCTTCTTCCAAGTGACATATTGATTGTACGTACATGCGGGGTGAGTATGATTGTGTTCAGTATTTTGAGCTCATCATCTGTTATCCCATTCTTATTGTCATCCTAGGCCCAGACAGTATCAAATTGGAAGCAGTAGTGTAGAAAATTACGAACAAATCAAAAAAGACTACAGCTGTGAAATGAATCAGGCCAGCATCCTACATTTAGTGTTTCTCCTGATGAAAACACCCCTGCTCCCTTTCTTCACCCCGTTGGCAGGTCTCAGAGCCACGAGGACATGGGGATAATTAGCGATCCACCCTGACCTTGCTTTGAAATTATGTACAAGGTGTCCCTGAGAGCAGCGGATTCTACTGTCCCCGAAACCATGTCGCATTTTGGAGGCTATGGGGTGGCTCACCAGGGTGTGACAGAGAGGAGGCAAGAATTGACACGTGGTGATTAATGTGACTGTGAATGGCAATTTCCCTCTTCCAAGGCACCAGGGATGGCCCATTCCCTGGGGTTTTATGAGCTTCTCATTAATCACACCCCTCCAGGTGGATTTGTGACCAAGGGGTAATGAGAGGATGGCATGTTGCTAGTTGGCATGGATGTAGGTGCTCCTCTGTCAGGGTGGGTAATTTCATGCACCATCAGAGTGAAAAGCCTTAACAAATGGCAAGTGGGCAACCAGCACCTTTTCACCACGATAACCGCAGGTTCCTCCGTCCTTACACCGGGCCTGTTATCATTTTTGTGTTTATTTAACATACCTATAGTGGATGTGAATGGGATCTGCATTTAATATTAATCAACCATCCCAGTCTTTCTTCTTGTTGTAAGAAGTTAGTCCTGGCCAGGTGTGGTGGTAATTACCCAGCAACTTGGGAGGTTGAGGCAGGAGAATCATGAGTTCAAGGCCAGCCTGAGCAACTTAGCAAGGCATTATCTCAAAAGTAAAAAAAGGGTTAGAGATTTAGCTCAGTGGCAAAGCTCCTCTGGGTTTGAAATAAACCCCTAGTTCTGAAATACATAAATAAATAAATAAATTTAAATATAACAAGTCAGGCCTGGCTTTTGAATGTGTCTGTGTTAGGTATTGCGTTAGTCAGCTTTCCGTTGCTATGACAAAATAACTGCAAGAAATACATTTAAAGGAGGAATGGTTTATTTTGGCTCATAGTTTAAGAGTTTTCAGTCCATGGTCTCTTGGCCCCTTTGCTTTGGGCCCAATATGGTGGAGAGTGTGTGGCAGAGCAAAGCTGCTCACCTCATGGTAGCTGGGTAGGCAGAAAGAGTTTGCTTTAATAGCAGATTCCCTTCCTTAAAACTCTCTGAGCTATGGATCATGAGCTATGAATAAGGTGGATTAATGCATTCTTGAGTCCAGAGCCCTCATGATCCAATCACCTTCCCTTTGGAAGGTCCCACCTCTAAACACTGCTGACCTGGGGACCAAGCCTTTAACACGGAACTTTGAGTGTTCATCCAAGATCCAAACCACAACACATAGTAGACCTTCAGAGTCCTTGGGGATGATCACTGGGAGTGCAGTGGCCACGTTTGTTCTGCTCCCAGCCTGGGGGCTGGTGACAGCAGATGATAGATAAAAGCTTGTTTGCTCCACTTGTCATGGGACATCCTGAGCCTGAGTGAGGAGAGAAGGTATTCCCCTTCTCCTGGTGGGAGGCTCCTCCCTGCCCTGCCCTGCCCTGCCCACTAAGGGGCTTCCTCAGATAGCTTGCAGCATTCCCCTGGAATTCTGTGCTGTCTGGCATCTTGCAACTTGATTTACAGTTCTAAGTTTGCTTGGGAAGCAAGGCAAGCTCTAAGGACAGGATGACATACTCTCTTTGAGAAGGACCAAAGAGCATTTCACTCTTTTGGGGGGGAAATCCTGTCCCTCTTTATGCTCACTCTATGAGCTTCTCACATCTTATTTATTCGTTTGTGGTTAGGGAAAACCTGTGGGGTTGGCCATAAATCCTATCCTACACACACCAACAAAGGCTAAGTGGTGAACCCAGGTGTCCACATTCAACCCCAGTCCCTCTAGCAGACAAGTATCAGAGAAGGCCAATGTGTTAGTCAGATTTCCATTGCTGTGACAAAATATCTGAGGAAATTAACTTATAAGGAAAAAAGGATTACTTTGGCCCACAGTTTCAGAAGTTTTAGCACATGGTCAACTACCATTGCCTTGTGCCTGTGGTGAAGAAGAATATCATGGCAAGAAGTATGATGGAGCAAAGCTGCTTGCCTCATGTTGATCAAAGAGGAGGGTGGGGAGAGGGAGAAAGAAAGAGAGAGATGGGGCAGAGAGAGAGAAAGAAAGAGAGGGAGAGAGAGGATAGGGTCACTGTATCCCCTTCAAGGATATGCCCCAAATGATCTAACTTCCCTCTACTAAGTCCCATCTCCTGAAGTTACAGCACCACCGGCTGGGGATCTTTGGGAGACACCTCCAAGACATAGCAATCAAGTAGGAAGCCTGGACTTCCATCCTTCCTGTTTCCCACTGAGGTGGTGTCCAGGAGGCTGAGCAGAGAATTGGGACCCCCACTACCACTGCCTCTCCCTCGGCAATGCAGCCACTCCCTCCACCTGCCCTGACCAAGTGATGCCAGTGGAGGTCACATGGTGAGCTGAAGGAGGCACTCCTATCCTTCCCTGCCAGGCAGTGTCAGCCAAGGCCTAACGAGGAGATGGAATTTCCACCCCTGCCCAGCAACAACAAGCAGCCTCCCTCTCCACTGGTGTTATTCGAAGCTGAATATTGAACCTGAGCTTCTATCCACTCAGGAATAATACAGGGTGCCCCTTGCCCTTCTCCTGCTAGAGCAAGGTCAGAGGAAGCAGGCTAAAATACAAGGTTGAAATAAGATCCAGATTCTCAGAACACCATAGTCAAAATGTCTAGCCTTCATTCAAAAATCATTTATCATACAAACAACCAGGAAGATTTCAAACAATGAAAAGAACAATCGATAGATGCCAATGCTGAGATGGCAGAGGTGATGGAATTATCTGACAAGATTTTAAAGCAGCCTTCATAAAAATGCTTCAGTAAGCAATTATAAACACACTTGAAATAAATGAAAAAAAATGGCTTCTACAAAGAAATTAGATATAAAGTAGAAATAAATGCAATTTTTAATGCTGAAAATAGAAAAACTAAAGAAATTAATGAATGACCTTAATAGCTCAATAACCCAATATGGACATAATAGAGAAAACAGATTGAGTCTGTGGGACCTGTGTTATTAGGTCCTGGAAGAAGAGGAGAGAGAGGGGTCAGGGCCAAAAAAAAAAAAAAAAGAGAGAGAGAGAGAGAGAGAGAAGTTATGACTGAAGACTTTTCAAATACAGCAAAATACTCAACACATGTATTCACAGCAAACTCTAAACAGGATAATTCCAAATGAATCCACACCAAGATAACATTATATTTAAACTTCTCAATGCTAAAGATAATAAACCTTTAAAAAGCAACTGGAGACAGGACACTTTATATGGCAAAAGCAATCTGAATGACAGAGAATTTTCTATCACAAACTAGAAGGCCAGAAGGAAGTGACACAACTATTTTTAACTAATGAAAGAAAAGACCCCCTCAACCCAGGATCTTAAATCTGGAGTAAATATCCTTCAGGAAAAAAATAATAATCAAGACGTTCTTACAAAGGGAAAATGGAGAGAATTTGTCTCCCACAGAATTCCTCTAAAAGAATGCCTAAAATAGCTTTTCTAAAAAGAGAATAATTCTCTTTTCTAATAAAATAATTCTCTTTTCTAATAAAAGAGAATTTGGGAGCATCAGGAAGGATGCAGGAACATGGTAAACAGAAATATAAATACAACAGACTTTTTTTTCTCCCATTGGATTTTCTAAATTATGTTTGCTGTTTGAAGCAAAAATTATAACATTTTCTGATGTGGTTCTAAATGTATGAAAAGAAAATACTGAAGATAATTTTATTATGATCAGGAGGAGGTAAAGATATATAAGATTCCTATACTTAAACTGGTAGACTTCAATAAGTTATATACATATAACATATTTCTCAATGTTTTATATTACATCAACAAAGCAATATAAAGCATCAAGATGGAATTCTAAGAGAATATTTGCATAACACACAAAAAGGCAGGAAAAATAAAACAGAAAAATAAAAACCAAACAGAAAACAACACAAAAAAATGACAAGCTTAAATATTAACATATCAATTGATTATAAATGGTCTATATACATTAATTAAATTTGCAGACTGGCTTAAAATATGCATTGTCTACCAGAAATTCACTTCAAGTATAATAATATAGGCAGGTGGAATGTAAAAATATACAAACATTAATTTAAAAAAATCCAAAGTAGCCAAATTAACAGCAAATAAAGTGGACTGCAAAGCAACAGAAATGTCAGAGATAGAGAGGGACATTACACAATGTCAACCAAAGGATCAGTTCATCAAAAAGGCATAGCAATTCTAAACTTGAATGCCCCAAATAACAGAGCTGTAAAATATGTGAGGAAGAAATTAAGATCTTGAACTAAAAGAACAAAATAGATAATCATGGTTGGAAATTTCAAAATCGGCCTCTCAACAATCAATAAAACAGCTGGACAGAAAATCAGTAAAAGTTTAGAAGAATTCAACAACATACGATTGGATGTAATCAGTCAGTAGGATCTAATCAACACTTCTGAAGCACCCTACCCAGCAATGGCAGAATACACATTCTTCTGAAGTGTGTACAGAACACATACCAAAATAGACCACATCCTGGACCATCAACAAATTTGAAAGAATTTAAAGCATAACAGGGAGTGTTCTCCAAACACCTTGGTATTCAACTAGGAATCCATAATAGGAAGATAGGACATTTTCTAAGCACTTAGAAACAACAACAACAAAAAAAATTAAATAAACCATGGGTCAAAGAGAAAGCCTCAAGAGATATTTTTAAAAATTCATTAAACCATATGAAAACAAAACCCCAGGGGACTGGAGCAGTTGCTCAGTGGTTGGAGTACTTGCCTGGCATGCATGCACAAGGATCTGGGTTCAAACCCCAGTATCACATACACAGCTAAGTGTTGGAGAAACAAGGGCCAGATGAAAAGATAAATAAAATTGATTCTCTCTTTCTCACTCTCTCCTTCTCTCTAAGAAAGAAAGAGAGAGAGAGAAAGAGAGAAAGAAGAAAGAAAGAGAGAAGAAAGAAAGAAAGGAAGGAAGGAAGGAAGGAAGGAAGGAAGGAAGGAAACCCAGCATGTGAGAATCTGTGGGACACAGCAGTGCGAAATGGGGAATTTATAGCACTGAATGCAAACATTAGAAACTAAACTGACACCTAGTGAAGCCAGAAAATGATCCAAATAACCCCAAAGCAGAAGGAAGGACATAATCAAGATAACAGAAACTGATGACATTGAAAATGAGAAACCAATGAAACAAAGAGATCTTAGAAAAGATCAATAAAATTGACAAACTTCCAACAAGACTGACAAAGGAAAGAGGGGAGAAGGCACAAATTACCAATACCAGGAATGAAACAGGGCTATTTCTACAGATCCTGCAGTCATCAAATAGGGAATAAAGTGATACTATAAACAAGCATACACACATCAGTTGAACACATTTTATGAAATGGGCCTATTCTTCAAAAAACAAACTTTGACAACTCACCCAGTATTACAGCCATCATTTGAATAATCCTGTAACAATTAGCACATTGAAATAATAATTAAAAACTTCCCAAAGAGGAAAGCTCCAGCTTGAATGATTTCAGTGAAGGATTCTACCAAATATTTAAAGATGTAACACCAATTCTAAATAATCTCTTCCAGAAAACACAAAAGAAGGGAATATGTCGCAATTCATGTCATGATGTTAGCATTACCCTGATACCAAGACCAGACAAATATCCCTAATGAATATAGACCCAAAAATCCTTGTCAAAATATTACCAGAAAATTTAGCAAAATATAAAAAGGATTATATATACTGAGAAACAAAAGGCTAAAAAATGCTGATGACAGAAATCACAGAGGATATAAATAAATGGAGAAAAATAGTCAACATAGTAAAGTGCCAGTTCTCCCCAAATTGATAAACAGGTTTAACAGAACTTCTAGCTAGAATCCAAACAAGATTATTTATAGATATAGATAAGATCATAATAACATTTATATGGAAAGATATAGGACCAAGAATAGCTTAAAACAATTTCGTAGGAATTGAGTACAAAGAATCAGTTCACCTGATCCCAAGACTTATACAGCCATAGTAAGCAAGACTGGGTAGTCGAGGAAAAGACACAGAGGTCCGTGGAAGGAATAGAGAACCTGGAAACAGACCCTTAAAAATATACCTCACTAGTTATTTTCTTTTTTACTAAGATAGAATTCATATAAAATTAACCATTTTAGAATGAACAAGCCAATGGCAGTATATTCACACTGTTCTGAAACCACTCCATCTTGTTCCGAAACATTTTCATCACCCCAAAATAAAATCTCCTACCCTTTAAGTGGTTGTTCCTCTGTCCTCTCTCCAACTACCCATCTGTTTTCTGTTTCTGTGGCTTTACCCATTCTGGATATTCTTTCACTTAACACGTTTTCGAGGTTCATCCATAGTGTAGCATGCTACTGTAATTTTATGGTGAATGATTTTGCGTTGTGTATATACCTCAATTTGTTTATCCATTCATCCATTGGGTTGTTTCCACTGTTTGGCTGTTGTCAGTACTACTGCTGTGTGCATTCACATGCAGGTCTTTGTGTTCCAGGTTATATAATCATTCCATGTTTAACTTTTCGAGGAACTGACACACTGTTTTCCACGGCAACGGAACCATTGTATGTTTCTATCAGCAATGTATGAGGTTTCCAGTTACTTCTATCCTCACCAGCACCTATTTTCCATTTAAAAAATTATTATAGCCATCCTGTGAAGTGGTATATAATTGTAGTTTTGATTTGCAATTCCACAAGGCATATTTTGGGACATATGCATATCTTCTCTGGAGAAATGTCTATGCATGTTCTTTGTGTAGTTTTTACTTGTGTTGTTCATCTTTTTTGTTATGGAGTTGTAATAATTCTTTACTTATTTTAGACAGTATTCTCTTATCAGATATAAGCTTTGCAAATGTTTTTTCTTATTCTGTAGTTTGTCCTTTTTACTTTCTTGATAATGTCTTTTGATGCACTGAAGTTATTAATTTTGGCAAAAGCCAATTTAATTTTTGTTTTTCAGGCCTTTGGTGTTATATGTAAGAATCTGCAGCCAAATCAAGATCACAAAGATTTATACCTGTAGTCTCCCATGAGTTTATGATTTTAACTCTTAAGTCATTGTTCAATTTTAACTTAATTTTGTATTTGGTGTGAGGTAAGGATCCAAGTCCATTCTTCTGCCTATTATTCAGTGTCACATGTTGGAGATACTGTTCTTTTCCCCATTGAACAGTCTTGGCCCCTTATTGAAAATATATTGGCAGTAGGTACATGTTTCTGGATTTAAAATTCTTTGCCACTGGCCTATGACTACACGCGGTCTTGTAAGATATTACCACTGGAAGAAACCAGATGAAGGGTACCCACGATCCCTCTGTATCACTTCTTACAACTGCTGTCAGTCTACAATTATTTCAAAATAGAAAGATTTACTAAAAGAAGCAATACGTGATATATTATGTAATTTTCTTCATGTTTAATAAGAGGCCACAGGACTGCTGCAAGTAACATACACAGGGTTTAGGTAGAGGTTAGATAAGGATGCTCATGATTCTCAATTTTTCTTTTGGCTGAAAAGCATTGACTGTTGGATGGTTGAGACTGTTAGAATTTTAAATTGTTTTTCTTCTTAGTCATATATGTTTGATTTGTGCCCATAATAGACTGTGTTTAAAGACGAGAAACATAAGGAGCCTGAGGATGAAATACAAGATAATTAAGAGCAAAAACTGGCAAGTCTACAATTCTGCTTCAAAATTACCTTCACCAGTCTGTAAATTGCATTCATCTGATAAAAATCCTTATATAGAATATCAAGATGTCGTTCGTACTTCAAAAACAGTGTTAAAAAAAAGAAGAAAATAGGGTGACAATTATATCCAATTTGGTTTTTCACTTGTTGGGAATAAAGGCTCTATCCACACCTACAACGTGTTATTTGCAGAGTGCTTTCAAATAGTGGCCTGAAATCTTTCCCTTTCTGTCATGTACAAATAAAACATAGACATTTTAAGAATAAAACAATTTTTTTCTAAGCACACAATTTCAGAATTTTAGACATCAATTCTTGGAAGGTAGTTTTTGCTTTAATTAATACTATGTTAATACTTTTTAGTATACCTTTAGTCCCTAAAGTTGAGATGACATTATTTTTTATATTGGTCAGAAAATTATGCTTTTTCATAGGATTTGATTAAAATCAAATGTATTTGTTGTTAAGTGATACAAAATGAAATTTGTCTCTATATAACTATAGTATGAATATTATTACTGATTGCACTAAAGCAAACTTTAGAAGACAATGTTTGATATAATATTATGAAATAATTTGTTAAAAACTCCAAATCACTCATTTAACACACACTACACCAAAATGGCAAAACTATTTTAGATTTTTTTGAGCAGCGTTGTAGTGAAAGGCATTTGCAAGTCACATATGGCCAGGCAATGCTGATGTGTGTGCATGCATTTGTCAGCTTTAAAGCATCCTGTCAGTTGTTATGTGCCCACAGTCTTTATCTAGTGCAATTAGGAAATAGAGGATCCTGATTAATTACATATTCTCCATAACTGAAAATTGCCATCATCCGAGTGCTGGGTTGGAGTCTACAGACTTCAACCTTTGACTATCATGGAATGCCTGGCAGATGAAACACACAATGTACCTGTATTCAAAGTGAGGATGATGTCAATCAATATTAATAACACCTGCTTCCCATGCTGCAATTCTGAAGCCAAATAATACATCAGATTTTTATCTATGCTTTGGCTTCTTTCTAATTTGGTATTTTTGTTTTAACTTCAGGTAATGGAAAACCTTAACTGAACTGATTTAAGTAATAACACAGGAGATTAAAAAAAAAAAAAAACACCCGGGTACAATGGCTTCAGAGTTGGGTATTTCAGCAGTTCAGTAAGGAACTAGATTTCTTCCTTTTCCATGTTCTTCCATCCTCAATGTGACAGCTTGGCTATTTCCAGGATCATAAGTTTGTGGCAATGGATCTAAAGGTAGTTAATGACAATATCAAGAGGGAAAGCAGTGCCATCTTCTGTGCGTCTCTTTATCCACTGTGGACTTTTTCTCCCTCTTCTTGGCTAGAACTGGGGCTCTGCTCATTACTGAGACACTTTCTGGCAAAAGCTCCATGATTGGCTTAGACTATAAGACACCTGAACCAAACTGATGTTCCACAGGCAGAAAAGAAGAAAGAAGTGTATTTTGAGTATGCATCCAATAACAGCTACCATGGTCTCCGGGACCACATGCTTGGTTTTGATTTTTATATGCCAAGGGTTCATGATTAGTACAATTAAGTAAATATACCAATAGGTTCAGCACATAAGTTCTCCAGGCACCTATTTGTATGTCTTGATTTCTGAGTTATGTGTTAGCTGCCACATACACATACACAATGTGGAACTGATATAGAATCGCCATAGTGATTCCAAAGACAGATTCTGAGTCAAATCCTGGCTCTGCCATTTGCCAGCCAAATTGCCTAAACTATGTACTTTCTTTGAGGTTAATTGATACAATGGGGATCTTACAGAGTGGTTGTGAGGATTTGGTGAACCAATGCATACATAATTATTCCCAGAGCATAATTAGCAATCAATAAACGTTAGGTGCTGTGTGATGGCATTGATGGTGATGATGGCTACACGTGACTGTAGCTTTTGACACTGGCCACCATCACCTCTTCCAAAGTCTATTCTCTATACAGCAACCCAAGCGATCTGTTAAAAACATATGGTAATGTCGTTTCCTTGCTCAAAACCCTCCCGTGGCTCCCACTTACAACTAAAATCATGGTTAAGCCTTTATTTATTCTCAAGTCCTTGCCTATCCCTTCTACAGCTCCCCGCTTGGGTCCCTCTGCTTAGCTACACTGGCTTGGTTCACATCAAGCCAGTTCCCCATCATGTTCTCCATGCCTGTAATGACTTCTGCCTGAGTGCTCTGCCCATGGGATCTGCTCTTTTCTTGTCCTCCTACCTAGTCACCTCTCTGCTCTAAGCATCTCCAGAGAGAGAACTTCATCCTCTGCTCTAAAAACAAAGCAGGGCAAAAGCATAAGTACTAACCCTTTATCAAGAAGGAGTACAGTCCCAAGAAGAACACTTTGAGTTTTTGTTACCCTTTTTGCCTTAGTCAGCTTTGTATCTCTGTGCCCCAAATAACTTCCAAGAACAATTTAGAGGAGGGAAAGTTTATTTCATGATTTCAGAGGTTTAGTCTATGGTCGCCTGAGTCCAATGCTCTGGGCCCAAGGTGATACACAGCATTGTAGCAGAAGGGCATGAAGGAGCACTGCTCACTTCACAGCTGCTGGAAAGCAGAGAGAGAGAGAGAGAGAGCAGAAGGGGCCCCAGAAGATGCATCCTTCGGAGGCGCATCCCCAGTGACCCACCTCCTCCAGTCACGCCCCACCTGCCTACAGTTACCACCCATTCAGTCCATTCAGACTAGGCTGGATTTATTAGGTTACAGCTCTCACAGTCCAATCATCTCACCTCCGACTATTCCTGCATAAACACCAGAGCTTTTGGGGGACACTCACGTCCAAACCAAAGCACTTTTGAATGAAGGAAGTTGTCCCCTCCCTTTGCTCTCCTGTTAGGCTCCAGCTAACATCCCTCTCTCTTACCCCAAGCAGGAAGTGGTACTTGACAGTTTGGAGGTCTGGCCTTTTCATTTCAAATTCTCCTTGTGCACATCAAATTCTTAGACTAACAGAGCTTAACTTCCTCCTATCACCAGTGCCTTTCTTGGGTCCTTTACACCATTAATCTAGCCCCTGGGAGTTTGATGGGACTTTTGTCTCCAGAATAATGCCCTGAAGAAAGCTTTCATTGTTCATCTCCCTCCGCTTTTTCCATTCACAATTCCCTTTGTATCACTGAATCTTCTCATTTATCCCAAATTCTTAATTAAAATCCCAACTCCACACCACTTCTTAATTGCTTTGAAAAATTTCCCCTATCAGAGTTATGTGTCTTGAAAGAATACTTATCTAGATACTGGCTACTGTTCTGCCTAAATCAAAGCTAAAAAACAATTATTTCTGAGTGTGATTTTAGGTCTAGGATTTTGAATTTACTGCCTATGATCCCTGGATTTCTGCATGATTCAATGAATCATCATTTAATAAATCAGCATTAGTATTAGACTTAGGGGAAACCTTTAATGTCACAGCTCTTTTTAGATCAGAGAAACCCAAACTTCTACACATGCTAAGTATAACAAAAAATGTGAACTTTTAGAATAGAAAATGGTCTTCAGAATTCATTTAGTATGACTTTCTCCCACTCCACCTGAAAGAGGATGAAACAAAACCCTGAAGGGTGTAATTGATCCAGGCTCACCGAGCCCACCCAGCACATGCAGGAGAGGGGTACAGTGCTGGTGCCTTCCTGGCCAGAGCTCTCTCCTTCTTCAGTAAATGCCCTGGCTTGGTTTGAAGATTTACAAAGACATTTTTGGACAGGTTGCAGAAGGTTAATTTATGTGAGACAAATAAAACTGTTTTCTGTCTTTTCTAGCATTCTTTCATGACTTCTTGGCCTGGCTTCTAATAGGTTTCCTTGAGCACTGTCTGCCCAGCCCATTGAGGGTCTCCAGGAATCAACTGTCCCACAGCCAGTGGGTGAATCTGGAGGAAGTGCCTCCTTTCCTTCTGATCCCCATAACAATGTGACATCTCTCATTGGTATCCTGATGTGCAACTGTAATCTGAAATGATCTATAGGAGACTCATATAGTTTTTCATTATAATGGTAGTGGTTTTGAAAAGAATTGAAATTAAAAAAAACTGATAAGGTAAAAAAAGAATTTAGGTTGTTTAAACTTCTTGATCTTGCAGAAGTGTATTAATAACTTCACTTTGTGTATCTAAATCTGTATGGCTGAACTCACTAATAATTTAGGTCAAGGGCTAGAGGCAGTATTCTGAACTTATGTTCACAGTTCTTCCACTCCAAATTTACTGAATTGTGTGAAATTCAAAACTTAACCTTTTTTTTTTTTTTTTAAGAATTCTGGTTGGCTACTAAGAAGCAGTGTGCTTGTGAGTTCTGAAACAGGGTTTCAGGCAAGTTCTGAAATTCTCTGTGTGAAATCTAGCCTATTTTCCAATTTGGGGTGTATTATTAAACAAAGAATTGCCCTGGGAAGTGAAAGCATAGGGCAATCCAAAGAGATGTCAAAGTCTACTGACATCTGATGCTGCTTCCTGGAGGTTTGTTTGATTTCGTCTTTCACAATTCAACATTTTTATTCCAAGGTGACTTTAAAAGAGAGAGAGAGAGAGAGAGAGAGAGAAGAACAGTGAGAGAGAGAGATAGAGAGAGAGAGAAATAATTTTTATTGAGTTTTTCACATGGCTTTCATTGCTCTGACACTCAATTGTGTACATGGTGCTAGGGTTTGAACCTGTGTACTCACACATGCCAGGCAACCGCCGCAACCCCGAGCCACCGCTCCAGCCCCCCAAGGTGACATTTACTTCCACTCTTATTTTATGCACAATAGTCACAATTGCTCACTTCAGATGTTAGCATTATCTCTAAGGGATAGTTCGTACATCTGGTGTGCAGAAACTGCATTCTCCCTCTTTGGGAAGCTTGAAGAAGCACAGTGCCATTTGCTGCATTAAACAGAGCTATTTCTGCTCTTAGTCAATCTATAGACCCTGACTTACATATGACCTTGAGTTATTAAAAAAACAACAACAAAAACCCACTAGAAGTCCTGCCTTGATTATATAATATGCCCACCAGGCTGACTCAGGAACTTTGTGTTCAGAGCTGAGAAAAGAAATTTGCTTTCCCACACACCTCCACATCTGAGAGGGATATTGAACCCAACTACTGAGCTGTAGTGTTCCAGAGCAGAGGAAGGCACAGCAGTTTTCCAAATGTCCCTGCTTTCTTTAAGGTCCAATCTTTCTTTTGTTTTTCCCAAGACGGAAAGTGCCATCCCTCCCCAAATCCAGCAGCAGAGAATCTGGCTGCCAGCCAGCGTCAAAGGTTCAGTCATGTGTAGCCTTGTCAAAGATTTGTGCTCCTGAGAGAGGATACTGCTGGCCAACACCAAGGGTCACTGAGGATGAAGTAGCGTTTATCCTTCTGAGTACAAATCATAGTATCCACATGGGAAGTCACTTCCAGGTCTTAATTGGGAAGTCACTTGGGTCTTGTCCAATCCCTCATTTTATAGAACAGGAAACTGACACCTATAGTGTGGATATGACTGGTTCTGTGCAAATGTAGAGGGAGATTAGATCCCAGATCAAAAATCTGTGTGCTGGCCCATTCACTGCTGTACCCCCATCAAGCAGGACATAGAGGGGATTAGTCAAAAATGAGGAACAAATAATCCTTCCACACCAGCCCTCTATTATTCTTCCCTTTCTCTTGATATTTAACTAACTTAATCTCCAGAAAAGCCCTACTGTCCCCTGCTGTCCCAGAGGCAAGGACAAGATATTATTCCCCTAAGCCAGAAAGTCATCTGGTATGCTGGAGGTAGACACTCAGAAAGGCTCCAGCCACCACCAGGCTGGCCTGGCTGGGCTGTCCTTCCAGTTTGATGACCAATTGAGGCTCCAGTATATTTATTAGGGATGGAGGTGGCTGGTAGTTACAAAGGTGTTTCCACTTTATTTGGGCACCAGGACTGATTTCAAAAGCAGTGAGTACTGAATAGAAATTCAGAAAAGTTTGAGAGCCCAGGCTTGGGAACGGCAGGACAGAGAAAATGTCTTGCTATAGGGATGAGAAGGGATCCTCTGGTTTCAGCTTGAACAAGGCACGCCAATGTCACTTGGGATTGCCCTGTATGCCCCGGATCTCTACGTTTTTGCACCTGAGAAATGGCAGAATCGAAAGAGAGAAATATGAACTTTGCTATTTCACAGATTGTTGGCTCTCAATGGAGGGGGAGTGTCACCTGACATGGACTCCTGGGAAAGCTCTCTCAGTGTGGTGTACTGACGCGTTTGGACTCCACAGGAGAATGGGACCCCCACTGTTGAGACCAGTCGTGTGACTAGAGTAACCTGTCCGGGAAAGGAGCTAGGAAAGAAGGGGTATGTGGAAGGCGGGGCTGAGGGGTTTGTCACCTGCTGAGCTCCACACCAGCCACTGGCAGGAGCGCTCCCTCTGCCCTCTTACTCTGCGGGACAGAGACGTCCCCAGCGCGCGGAGTCCTCACGCTCCGCATGCGCGCCCCACTGCTCCGCGCACCTGCCGCGGGCGCCGCGCGGGTCTGACCCGCAGGCAGGCGGGCGGCGCGCACAGGTGGCGGCGATTGGGCAGGCGGGGCCGGGAGGGTGACGTCACGGGCTCCGGTCCCGGCGGCAGAAATAGGGCAGCCGCGGCGGCGGTGGCACAGCAGCGGGCAGCAGCAGCTCAGAGAGCTGGCGCCTCAACAGCCTCCAGCACGCCCGAGACCCACGGACAGCCAGAGACCGACCGAAGGACGCAGGGCCGGGTCGCCGCCGCCGCCACGGGGCGCTCCCTCTCGCCAGCCTGAGTGCGGCCCCCTGGTCTTCCCTTCGGCCCCGGCCGCCTCAGGTAAACGGGTGCAGCTCCAGAGCAGACGCGGCGGGTGGCAGGGGGTGCCAAGCCGCTGCCACTGCCACCAACTGGTCCCATTGCTCCCCGCTGGGGTTCCGGCGCCCGCAGCTCCGCTTCTCGCTGCAGGGCCCGGCGCGGACGCTTGCTTGCCCTTACTGCCCGCGCCGGGAGAGCCAAGTTTGCCCGCCTGGTCGCGGGCACCGAACCACAGGACAGGGGTCCGGCAGTGCTGCGGTGGCTAGGCTAGGACTCGAGGTGAAGGCTGGGACGCCGAGTCTGGTGACCGGGTCTGCAGTGGGGAACTGAGAGACCCTTCTGGCGCGCGGGGCGCCACTCAGAACCGCTCAGGCTTGCACCCTGAGACGCCGGACCCAGAGCGGCCTCAGCCGAGCCAGGAGAATCGCACGCAAACCCACGGCTCGGACCCGTGCCCTTGGCTCCGGGCTGGGGCGCGGGGCTGGCATCCTCAGCACCTCCTTTATCCGGCTTTGTGGAGAAACTTGCGTCTCCTCGCTGCCGCCTAAAGGGCCTGCTGCGCCTCGCCTGGTCCTCGTTACCCCGAGGTCTGCGGTGTGAGAGACTGGAGAGGAGGGATTCCGGACAGAGCCCGGCTTCGGGCAGCCAGAGGCTCTCGTTCTGTTGGGCGGGAGCTGTTCGGAACTGGCGGCGAGTGTTGTTAACCCGCTGGGGAGTGTCCAGGGACATTTGTTCTGAGGACATACAGGTTGGAGGCTCGGCCCTGAGAGATTGTGGTGTGCGTGATCTCCGTCTTTGCTCCAGCAAAGGAAAGAAATAATTCCAAGTTTCACGGGGACCTAAGGGACGCAGGCAGAACGCTCCATCTTGGGCGCATGTCGCCTTGAGTTTGGGGATATCTGGGTGCGAGCCTTTGGGGATCCCTGCAGCTGATAAAGCGGCGCCCCTCGCGGGTTCGCCCGAGGCCTGCCACCTGAGGACTGCGTGTCCTGCAACTCTTGCACGAGCAGAAACCATCTACTAGCAGTAGGGTTACACACAGTGCCCTGAACTTGGACACCTTCCGATTAAGGGCGTCGGTCCACTGAAAGTTCCCGGGGAGTTGATCCGGGTCAGGTCTGCTCCAGGGCTCAGAGAGTTGGTCTGCTGGTGCGCTGTCCAGCAGACTTCCCTCCTGATAACTGTCCCCGACACTGATGAATAGCGCTTCTGCAGCCTCTCCTCTGCTCCCCTCTAGGTGTCGCTTCCGCCGAGGTTTCCGACCAGGAAAAAACAGGCCAGCTTTGGTCTGTCCCCTTAGTAAATTTGTTGCAAGCCTATGCGCCAGGAACTGTAGTAGATGGGGCTCTGACATATCAACATTCGCTCACGTTCTCTGGGCCAAACACAAACAGAACTTCCGTAAGAGGCGACAATGTAACTGCCAGCCAAAACGTGCACCAAAATCACCCACCACTCAGGGGATGGAGGAAGGGATCCGGAAGAGATTGGGACTTTTCTAAAAAAGTCCCAAGTTATTTTCTGAACACCAGCTTTTGGGGAAGATAGAGATGATTTTTAACAGTACTTTCTTAATCCCAGAATGGACCAGTTTCTGTGCTGGCCCCTTCTGCCTCTCAGGACAGGCTCTGCTGTCTGGGCAGTGAAATAGTGAAAGGCTCACCTGGGAAGCAAAAGGTCAGGGAAATGAGTGATATGGCTTCTATGACATCAGAGCCCCAGCGTCTGTCATGCTGTAACTTAGCCCTTGAGTCCTGAAGCCCTGCAGGGCCCATTCTGCCACCTGGCTCAGTTGTGTGAGGAGGCATTGCAGCACCACCAGCCCATTTCTGCCACCCTCAGCTGAATGCTAGCTTGCTGGGAAACAAGACAGCCCTCTCTCACAGGACTTCAGGACTGAACCAGAGGTCATGCAAGAAAATAGTCCACTTGATGTAATGTATTCAAATTCCTCATTATGTTTGTCCCCCGCCTTTGAATTTTATGTTAATTCCAGGAAAGCTCTTTTTCTTCCAGAGAGGGGACATCTTGTTTTTCTGTTTATTGGGAAAATTTTATCCCTCTGGCTTTGCCCTTTTGGTGGGTAAAGAAGGGAAAGGTTGAGTTTCCTGCTGTCACTCACTTAGTACTCCTTCTACTAGGGACCATAGGAATTTTTAAAAAGTGATGTTTTGTTGTGATCTTTTGTTTGACTGAATGCTACATTTTAGAGACTGGCTTTGAATGGTCAGGATTTTATAAAATCTACTTTGGTTCTTATCTTGTCTTCTTTTTCTTTTTTTTCCCCCTTTTTGTGCTGCTTATGTGTGGTCAATCCGCCTGTCCCCCCAAAATGCTTCCTAACTTACTGAAATTAGAGAGTTGTTTCAGGAGCATATTCTTTTCTTTGTTTCTTAATGCATAACACAGAGCATGGAATTTCAAATAAAATAAAACTGCAGTCAAAAGAATGTAGTGCTTATAATCTGAGGTTGGAAGGGTAAGGATTATTTGAAGCCGTGTGTGTGTGTTAAACTTATAAATAGGAATGCCACAGGTTTATACATTTCACATAGAATAATATAGGCATCTACTTTATCAGTTGATGGAAAAGATATAGAATAGGTAATTGATAGAAAATGCAATCAAACTTCATTATGGCTTACTACCAAGTTAGCTTGATATATTTCCATACCTGTTTTTCCTGGGTTGCTATTTTAGGGACTCTCTTAGGAAATTTGAACCACTTTTCCTAAACATACACAAATCAAAAATAGGATCCTAAGCCTTTCAGAAGAAATTTCCATATAACCTCCTGATTTCAGGTTGGGGTTGATACTTACCCCGCTTTAATGCTGATGGACATGCAGAGGAGGACTACAGAGCTTCAGTACTTCCTTGTTGATTTCCATTGGTTGATTGCTAACATGCCACATGGAAAATGCAACACACTTAAAGTGATTTGCTAGAACAAACACTTTTTCAGTTAGAAAGGTTGGGAATACAGATGTCTCTGAGCTCTGGAAAAGAGGGCAAGAGAGAAAACCAAATTCTGAGGGCCTGAATTTCCACTCCTTCCAACAGAGCTGGATCCTGGAATAAAAAAAGAGTTGAATTAAACCCGTTCCCAGTGTAATGCCTACGTTTTTCTCTGGCCTCTGACTCTGTTCAGTAAAGGCAGTTTATATGCTGGTGTGCTTTCTCTGGGAGGGGCAAATGTCAAATTATTCATATTAATACCTATTTTTCCTCTAGCAATTTGCATTCTTATGTTATGCTTTTTCAATTGTTTCAAAAAGCAAGTTGGTATTTGGAATGTTACAAAATAATAGTACAGAGATCACCTAGTTTAAAAGCATCAGAAAATCCTATGGTTTTCACAAGGAGGGGGAAGGCAATCTAGTGGAGCTCCTATAGTATGGAGAAAGGTGAAAATCTGTCTATATAGGCAGAACCTGAAAACTTAAACTATATATGTAAATCTGCAATGATATAAGAAACCAAACAGTTGCCTAAAAGGCAGGTTGCTGGGGTTTTAATCTAGGTCTGGCCACTGGCATGACTTAGGTGACTGCCACAACACTGTGGCCTCTGGAGTGTGTAGCAGTCAGGCTAGCACCTGTTGCTCCGGCCACACAGGGTTGTCATGGGGAACCATGGAGGAAGAAGTAAAGTACTTCTGCCAAACTAGATGTCTTAACTATCGGGTGACTACTCCATGCATTGTTTGGAAGAAAAGGTAGTCCTAACTCTTCCTTTGAGGACAGTCCTGGGTGGGTTTATAACTGATGCTTAAGACTCAGTCAAGTTTCAGTGAAACTTTTGAACCTAAATTAATCTCAAAAGGAGCTTCAGGTTGAAAGACAGAGTGTGTGACCTTATGAATGGCCCATTCCCAGTTCTCTAATGGGAAGCTTCTTGTATTTTTCTCTCTGAAGGCCAGTAAGGCTATTTGACTTTGAGGAGTACTTAATTTGGTGACAGTTGTACTTCCTCAAAGCTGTTGGTGCTTCTTGGGAGCTGTGGGGCATCCTTGCTGCCTAGACTTCTGTGAGACTTCTCATAGCTTTTTATATTTATAATCCCATAAATAAAGCAGCAATGAGGAGAGTATGCCAAGTGGCCCCCACCCTAGGGTGCAGTGCAGGAGGGTGACAACTTGGCTCTTACCCCTTGCTCTGCATCTTTGGCCTTGGGCAGAGCCATACCTATTAGAGGTCAAGTCTCAGCAGATTTCAGTGGAAGGGAGAGACTCAGGGCTCAGAGCTGTCTATCTTGCTCTATAAAGATTTCCCCTAATACATTACAAACAACTATATATCAAGACAAAATAAGGGTTGAGAGGAAACATAAGGTGGGGGTTAAGAGCATAGTCCATGATGCACCTGCCTGGCTTGAAATTTCAATGCTGCCATTTATTTGCCACATGGCCTTGTCAGGGTACTTAACCTCACTGTGACCCTGTCTCCTCAGTCATCTGATGGGGAGATAATCATTGCCCTCTTTGTGGAGTACAAAAAGAGGCTTATGAGTTAGTACCTCTAAAGCATTTAGAACAGTGCCTGACACATAGTAATTGCTATGTAAGTGTTAACCAAATAGATAGTCTCTATTTGGTTATTAGACAGATCATCAAAATTGATTTAGACCTAATATTAATTCTTTTTATGAACCAATCTGTCATAAAACTGGAGTTGTAAATTTTTAGGCTGTTGCTGCTGTAGATGGAATGAATTGTCAATCACTGTAAGTATAAAATGACATGTAAGGCATATCTACTGTGCAAATGTAATCAGAGCTGGTGGTGGCCAAACAGAGCTCAATTTACAAAGAAGCTGCCTAGGAGTATCTCAGTGGTTTGCCTGGTTCATGTGTTTCTCTGTCTTCAAATAAAACCTTAACAGGGAGTCTTAATGCAAACCAGATAATACCAGCTACAACTCCAGGGAAAGCAGGGCCTGAGCATAGGGTTTTCTGAAACACAATTCAGAAATTAGCTGGTTAAAGCCCTGTTGGTACCTCTTGAATAAAGTAATTTGGTGCTTGCCAAAATGATAATTGAAAGGATTTTATTTTGAAGCTATCCATGAATAATAAAACATCAGACCAAATTAGCCTTAGTTTACTAGGCAAATTAAAAATGAAACTAGATTTTGTGTCTTGTATATTTCATAACTTCAGGAATTGACATCTGTACATTAACCAGAATAAATTTTGATTATTTTTGCTGTTTTTGGCTTATTTGGGCTAGGAGGCATGAAAAAGGAGAAAAGCAGACTTTTAATATGTGTGCTTACCCCATGAGCAATATTTGATAGTGGATAAATAGGGAAATTTTCATAAAAGAGCAGAACGCAATGTCTTTCTAGTTTTAGCTTGAGCTTCTATGGCTGGCTCTTAAAAATTCAAAAAATCTGGTATCTGCTGTCTCTGGAATGTGGCTGTGTTCAGAAGAAGATAATTTATGAGTAGGGAGTTGCCCTATTTATTTTTAGAAAAACTGGTTGCAATATGGGAAAGATATTTTTTACTCTTTTTTAGTCCTGAGTGTGGTTTCTTTCTCCAACTCCTCCTCATCCCTGTAAGAATTCACCCACCCAAGCGAGAGCACTGAATTAGGGGTACAGAATTGGGTGATAGCTATTTATGCTACAGGCCACACCCAGATAGCAGCTGAAGTTGCACCACATCACTCAGCCCTCCTGTCTTCAGAGTGCAGAGCAGGTGTTGAGGCTGTAACCTTCAGATTATATTGACTGGCCCCCTGGACTACTTCCCCAGTAGCTCAGATTTGCTGACAGATGTCAAAGATGAGTGACAAAGAAATAGATGTAGGAGCGCAAACCTCTGGACTCCTTAAAACAAGGAGACATCTTCTCTCTCTTTCTCTCTCTCTTTTTTTTAATAAAGAGAGAGGGACAGTGAGAGAGACAGAGAAAGAGAGAAGCAACTTTATTTAGTTTTTCACATGGCCTTCGTTGCTCCAACACTTAGTTGTGTACGTGGTGCTGGGGTTTGAACCCGGATCCTCACGCTTGCCAGGCAAGCGCTGAAACCACTGAGCCACCACTCCAGCCCCGAGACATCTTCTCTTAAAAGATAGTCATCCTTTATAACTTTGCCTTTTCATAGTGTTAAATACCCATAAGTTTTAGTCTGACTTCTCTGTGGACATTTCTGTTTCAAACTGGAGACACAAAACAGAAAGGCAGCTCTATTTGGGTGTGGAAGGTAGCCAAAAGAAACCCAGAGTATGACTAGAGTGTATCTGTTTAGTGGGCCTGGCCACAGCACTAGTAATTGGGTACAGCCACTGCCCCTTGTTTAGAGTAGGCATCCTACAAGTCTGTTCACCCTGGGAATGGACTTTGCAAGCTATAAGGTCCCTCAAACACCCAGTTGTTTCTGACTCAGACACCCTCTTTGGCCCAATTCATACTAGGTATTGGCCTCAATGAGCTCTGTGTCTTTCACTTCACCAGCCAGCATCAGAGTACAGCATGAACAAGTGTAATTAAGCACTATATTGTGTGGTATATGCAAAATCAGTAACACGTAAAGATTTCCAGAGTAAGAGCTGTAGGTACTATGTGATGAGTTCTCCATGATTCTTAGAAAGAGATAATGAAATTATGGTTGGAACATGTTCACAGTAGAAACCTTCTATTTAAAAAGTCCAGCTAATTAGACTAATTGCATAGGTTATGAACTCATTAGCATATCAAAAAGCTTAGCGCATGATAGGAACTTAAACGTTCTTGGTATCCAATCCTTAGTTTTTCATCCATGTAATTATTTGATTACCTTGAATTGGCCATCTCTTTTCTTCTAGATCTTTAGACAATAATGTTATCAAGGGAGTCTCAGGAAACACCTTAAAGATTATTGAAAGTCCCTTATCATTGACAGCTTGGATTCCACTACAAATGTCATCGGTATTGAAACTAAAATTTTGGACCTTACGCCATTTTGAAGCCCATCATCTTGTAAACAAAGGTATAATCTATAAACAAATTGCCGCAGATTAACATAATTCCTCATCAGCATTATTGAGAACTAATTGTAGGTGCAGTCCCAAATACTTTCTCAGGAAGCTGAGGTGTGGATATGCCTAATGCAGGTAATCCAGCTGTTTCATTCTGGTTTGTTTATAGATGTAATGGCAGGTGGCATTTCTAAGTGGAAATCTATATACTCACCAGCATTTAAAGAGTTCCTATTATGTGTGTGATACCAGCTCTTTTGATTCTCCTAACTACCCTATGAGGTACATGGTATTGCCACCATCTTAGAGGTGAGTAAACTAAGGCACAGAAGTCATGCAACTTCTGCAGAGTAGAACAGAAGTGTTGGTGCTGGGCTTTAAAGGCAAGTTAATTTGATTCTGAATATGTCCTAACTCCTTGTAACTTGGTATACACTCCACAAAATTCAGTGCCAGACACTTGTTATTTTCTCAACAGACTCAACAAAATGCAACCAGGAAGCTTTTGGCTGCACCTTACACTGCTTTGGGTCTCCCTGCCGACTGTACTGGGATGGATCGACCCAGGAACCAGCAGAAGTCTGAACGTGGGTGTGAGGGAGTCACAGGCGGAGGTATGGTCAAATCATTGCAGGCATGAAATTTCCAGCTGATTGCTTTTCAGTGTTACGGTATCTGATTTCCTTTCCACCTTTAGTTATGGTCAGTTCGACCACTGTGTGAATTAAAATTGCACTCCCTTTTTGGTGGGGGATAGGAAGCAACATGTATTGATACAGACAGGAGGCTTATATCTTACACATTGCAAATGAACACCAAGCTTTAGCTAACATGGTTAGTCTTCCACAAAGACCCTCAAGAGAATGGCCTTTCTGTATATTTAATAAAACTCTGAAAATGCAGACTAATTGGTGGAACACAGCCATGTGAGCTAATGAAGTATTTTAATTACAAAATAGGTTTTAAAAGAAATGGACAACTTTTGAGGTATATAGATAAAAAGAATCAGACTGAGAAAGAACTGGCAAGTTGAGATCCTAAGGGAGACTGGTTTAATGAACAGATAAGAATGATTAATGACATATTAGGTATATATAAATGCTTCTAAAGTGCTCAAGAAACTTGTTCTTAAATACCTCCCTGGAGAGTCTGGTTATACCGCTAATTGCTTAGTGAACCCTGAAGAGGATTCCTAAACTGCAACCTCACCCTGCTCAAGGTGGTGGGCCTCATAAATTCGAGGTTCATGGGCATGCAGGTTTTCTGCAGAAAGTGCTTTGTATGTGCTAAACCTTATGAAATGACTTACACCTTTTCATTAAGATCACCTGGGATCTTCTGTATGCAACAATTGGCACTAATTCTCAGGGGGGTTTTCATGCATCTTTATTTCCATTTCTTAACACACACCAGTCTCCTTTTTTGTGTACTTGTGTCCTGTCCTGTGGAACAAGAAATAAAAAATACCTTGAAAAGTCAACATTGCCAGGGAATGAATAATGATATACAATATATAGTAGGATTAATGCATTATTTGATCAAGCGACAGGAGTTATCTTTCTTTATTACTTAATTGTCATGCAATCCCCAAACTGCAAGTCTTGGTCTTTGGGGAGCTTCAGAAGTAATTTAGCACACACGTTTCCTGCTGAAGTTGGTGTGGCATATTTGCGGCCCGCTGCTGATTAAATAGAAACGCTATCTCTCCTGTCTATACCCATGAAGGATGCAACTTAATGCTCCTTTGAAAGAGTCTGGTGGTCTCCGTGCCCGTGAGAACGACATTTCACCATATGGGAAGGGTTTAATCATTATACTCATATCCAGACAAAGGGAAAATGATCACTGAAATCCTACAGCTCTATTGTGGAATATTTAACAGCAAGGCAAACCTACAGCATGCTCAGCCTCCTTTTTGTGGGGTTCTCATTGGCTCACTCTTCAATCACTTATTTCAATTAAGAGTCAAACCAATTAAGGTGCGATTTTAGCTGGAGGTAAATGGAAGGTAAGTTAATACCACCTAGCGCCTCCTCAGCTGAGCTGTTTGCCTTAACACTTTGTGTACCAATCAGAACCAGCCACTGCTCCTCCAGAGGAAGGAAGGAAGGAAGGAAGGTTTTTATGTTAGGAGTAGATCTGTACCCCACCTGTTATCTCCCAAGTCACTACTTCAAGGGAAGTGATGTCTCCTCTGCATTCAGGAACAATTACCCTATTGCTCACTCTTCTTGGGTATAGCTTTCATGTTTGTTGTGTTTTAACTTCCACTCATTGATTCTGTTTCTGTGCAAGGTGAAGGAGATGATAACGTTAATGGACCAAGCACATAGGATGACCTCCGTAAATATCAGCTCCAGTGTGCAAAACATTTTTTTAATGGACTTGGTTGCTGACCTTGGTCACAATCTATGCATGTTCCCCTCATCCCCACACCAAGCTCTTACTCACTAGGATTCTCCTGCCCAGTGTACCACCCTGTCCCTTCTATCCACATGTCTGAATCTTGCCCTGCTCTAACATAAATTCTGGTTCTTTCATCTAGTACCTTCTTTGACCAATCTTTTTTTGGGCTCTTTTTCTGAATCTTGGTTCTTCTGATCTTCTCGTCTTCCTTTTGTATTTGTAGTTTAGCATGTAGATGAAGCCTTTCTTAATTATCTTTCTCTTCTTCCCAGAGTCTAATCATTTTATGAGAAAAATAGAGGCTCCATGTGTTTCGAAGTAATCAAGTCTTATACAGTACTCAGTCCTGCTCATGAAGTCATCCCAGAGCTTCCAAAATTCATATTAGATATTTGAGTGGGTGTTCTGCCTCCTGCATGGTAGGTTCGTTTCTGGTGGGGGATGTGAATGGTCTCTGAAGGTTATGAGCTATTAACATACCTATAACTCACTGTCCAGACCTTATTACAGTCCTCAGGCAGTTTCCTCAGAAAGTCTTATTTCCTGAAAGAATCCAAAACAGAGTTTTCTGAGACTCTAAATGAGTAAAAATATATATATATATATTGAAATGTTTCCATGAGAGCTTTCCTCCTTGTTAGGAGTTCCTCACAAATATTCATTAAGATGTTTAAAGTACTTAGATATCATTATTAAGATTTGATTTGTCTTTAAACTTATTATACAAATTACTTGAATGTCCTAAGGGTAAATAAGGATTAAATGACCAATGTGCATGTGTTTGCATATTTTGAAAGCAGTTATAGCAACTGTGAATTTTATTAAATTATTGTTTTATGTACAAAGACTGCAGTTGAAGTAGTTTCAAGGAGTTCATCATTTTACAGATGTAGATAAAAAGAAATGTAGCTGGGTGGAGTGCCTCTTTAATAAGAAAGAGCTGAGAAGGAGAATATGGCCTAGAATGCTAATACCATACTGGAATCAGAGGAAACAATTCTGAGAGATGCAACTTATTGAAATTCTGAAGTATCATTATATTTTCCTCCTTTCCTCCACACTCTAGCTGAGATTAATATCCTATAGGCTAAGCATGCCTAACCTGAAAGTCTGAAATTCAACATGACATGTTGGTTGAGGGCCAACATGACACCACAAATGGAAAATTCTGCACCCAACCTTGTGAGATGATTGTAGCCAAAATGCAGGTGCACTAAAAATACTGCGTAAAATTGCTTCAGACCATGTGTATATGAAACAAATGAAATCTATGTTTAGATGTGGGTCCTGTCCCAAAGATATTTTGTTGTGTGTGTGCAAATATTCCAGAATAAAAAAAATTCAGGATCTAAAATAGACCTGATACCAAGCATTTTCGATAAGGATACTGAATCTGTAATAAAGTCAATATCAATAGAATTTTGGATTTCGGGGAACCAAGGAACCAGGGAAATGTGAGAAAGGATTTGGTAGTAGCACAGAGAGTCAGCGTGCTCTTGAGAATTTTGAGTTTATGGAAGGCCTCTGTGTTCCTGGGTGTTCCAGCACCAGTGTCTGACCCAGTTGCTGGGTTCTGGCATTAAATGAATGCTTGGTACCAGGTGTCATGTTGAATTTCAGATTTTTGGGTTAGGCATGGTGACCCTTAAACTATCGTACACACCCTTCGTGCATTTCATCAGCTTTTTCTAAAGGATTCTTGCATGGGGTGTAATGACATATTAAGTAATTATAAATGCTGATATTGGTTTCTTTTTAAATTGTGTGCCTCATATGCCTCAGGACTTCTAGACCAGAGCTTTGGGATCAGATGCCATATGTTTTCAATATTTGCAAACTTTCTGCGAGGAAAATGTAGAGAGGGTGGTATCAGTTAACTTCAGTGTGATTCCCCTCCTCCTAGCCACTGGAGTCAGCCTAAGAAAGCACTGATCCTACCCTGGCTGACAGACTGACCCTTTTCTGCAGTTGTGGGCCCCAGTGGTGCAGACTGCAGAGGTGTCACTCCTGCTTCAGCTTCGAGTTGTTGGTGCCCTAAATCTCTCAGGCTTCTTCCTGCCTTGGTGAGGTATTCAGGTGCTAAGAGCAAACGTTAATGTTTTGAAAAAAATATTTCTTGATTCTTATATATCTTACTGGCTTTAAGAAAATGCTACCCACCCTTTCTATCAAAGTCCTTCATAGAATTCCTAGGGCAGAGCTGCTGGGGGTCTGTGGGGTTTGAAGTCCACCCTTTAGCTTCTCTAATCACCCTCACCCTTGCCCTGCCTATGGGCATGAAGGAAAGAAGCTCCCTCCTCCCTGTGAATGGATGGGTCCAGGCTGGGTGCTGGGAGTGTTCTTACATCTCACCTGCAGCACAGGTCTGCATGCAGCACTCATGTTTCTGTGGTGTCACCTGTCCTAAGCGCTCACTGTCATGGACTTGAGCACTAGACTCACTTTCAAAAAATCCAAGACTGGTGGAAGTCCTTCAACATGAGGTAGAGGGACTGTTGAGTTACCAGATGCACCCATTCTTGAAGATCTGCACTTTGTCTGCCGATGGTGCCCTGGAAGAGCACCTTCTTGGTCCCCAGCACTTGGCCATGGCTCTCTGCTGAATATTCTGTGTCAGTGTGTATTTGTCAGCTTTCTCTCACTGTGACAAAATACCTGAGAGAAATTAAAGGAGGAATGATTTATTTTGGCCCATAGTTTCAGAGGCTTCTGTCCATGGTCACTTGGCCCCCTGAACTGTGGCCCTGAGATAAGGCAGAACATCATGGAAGGGACTGTGTGGTAGAGCAAAACTGCTCACCTCACGGAGACAGGAAGCAGAGAGAATCTGGTGTCCCAAATTCCCCTCTGGGGACATTCCCCAATGACCTACTTTCTCCAATGAGGCCCTACCCCCTGAAGTTTCCATTGCCTCCCAATAATGCCATCAGTTGGGGACCAAGCCTTCAATTCATAAGTGTTTGGGGATCTGAAAGGTCCCCAAAACATGAGACAGGACATGTGGATTTTAGTTTCTCAGGTAAAATGGGGAGGGTACCACCTCCCACCTGCAGAGCAGGTTACTGTGTTACGTTTCTTTATGTTGGATATTTCTCCTCTATGTTCCCAGAAAGCCCTTCCAAAATCTGTTTCAGTTAGCAGACTATTCGTTTAGTATTTTGAAATCATAGTTTACGGAATTTTAATTGGCCTTGAAAAATTCTGTGACCCAGGAAAATGAGCATTTATGAGTTCACAGAAAACCATTATTTTTCTTCCTCTTAATTTAGCATTTACTCATCTAACTATTTATGCCTCTGCTGCTAAATAATCCATCTCCTCTAGGAAGCTTGTAATCAGGACATTAGGACATGTGTTATCAATGGGGCTATAATCTCCATTTTGGGGGGAGTTGGAAGCATCAGATCTGCCAAGCCCCAATCATCTACTTGATTTGTCCTCCATGACTTGTGGGTTATGGCTCTTGCTTCCTATTTAGAGAGAAGTGAATGTCACATTGTCACATAGGCAGACTCTAATAGGCCTCCCACAGTGAGCTCTATTTTCCTGTCCTGCCAGGCCAGAGCCATTGTCCTCCTGCATCTGCTGCTGTAGACTCGAGGGCCTTGCCTTGTCACTAACCACATGGGAGGTGGAGGGTACTGGTTCCAGAAACGGCGGCCATGGAACCATGTGGGACCTGTGCTCTGAGTGGGTGACATCTGAGGAAACTGCAGTGGGGGCTGGCACGTTGGTTTTGGGTGGGGGAAGCTAAGTGGCTGAGAAGACATCTGCCATTTGGTCTCAACTCTGGGAAGGTGGCCACATGCCTTTCTGCCTGAGGCATTCCCTAAAGCATGGAGTGTGTGCAACTCAGCTCTTTCCTCCTAATAAAAAGTGGTCTTGCCTCACTCCTTCGAGTGAGCAGGAAAGCCAGGAACAATTCTGGTGACTGGAGGGAGGCCAGGCATGTGGTGGCCTATGGGGCTCAGGTCTTCCCTCATCCCGAGGGTGCACTTCAGCCTGACTCTGTCCTGGGAAGCAGTGGGCAGAACCGATGTGGATGGCAGGCAGGTGTTGGATGAGGGAACAACGTGAGAGAATGCTGCCCCCTTGGCCCGCGGGGCGGTTCTGGGTGGTAGCTGTGTCATTGTTTGGCAGTAGAACTAGAGATGGAGCCCTTGGTTTTTCCTGTTCTTATGCATCCTAAGAAGGCCTTGCATCTAAACCCAGATGCTTCGGGAAGACTTAGCCAGAGATGAAAGCTAACCCTGTTGCTTTTGTTAAAGTGCTTTTTTGAGGTTTCATCAAATAAGATGGAGTCTGGAGAGAGGGGGGGATGAAAGGGAGAGAGAGAGAGAATGAGTGTATGTGTGTTCTTTTTAAGAATTGCAAAGAGTATTTATTTGATGAGTCAACCAAGTGGCTCAGGGGACCACCCCTGCTGGACCCTTCTCCACCTGTGCAAGAAATGTCCAACCACAGACCCTCTAAGCTTCAGCCCTGGGCCTCCAGAACTCGGCCTGCTCTTCTGATGCACATCTCCCCTGCTTTGCTTAGAGTCCTCTGCTTTTGGTGGCTTGTTTGGTTACTGGCGCTTACTCCTGCCTCGGCAGTCTGACGTAGGAACAGTTCTGCACACTCTGGGGAGAGATGTCCTCCCTTCTTAATCCAACCCTGTTAACGCTCACCCTGGATGCTCTGTGTCCCCACTTTCTCTTCCAGGTATTTGTTAATTTTCAACAAGGCTCTAACTGGCTTTTCCTACTGGGGCCAAATCACCTACTTTGTAAGCTACCTGACACCCCAAGAAGTCCCCAGTGCTGTCTTTGTCTCAAGCATACCCTCAAGTTACAGGGCCCATTGGCTCATATCTGCTTCTTCCTTTGCCAGCTATGTGGCTGAAGGTCGCTTACCCCTGCAACCTTCAGGTTAGCCTTGAGTAAAATGTAGGCAATAATAGCCCCATTTTTAGAACAGTCACAAGGACTAAGATGGTGTGCTTATAGGACCCAGTGCAGAGTGGTGCTGAGAACATGGTGGTCATAGTTGCAGTTTTGTGCCCATCATCTCAGAACCCCTGTAAGTACCCCTTAAGAATACTGTGCACCTCTACTGTACACAGGCCTGGTATCCCAACCTCCACTGCAGTGCTTGCATTTCTGGCCATGCACTGTGTGGCAGGGCAGCTCTTGGTGGGAAGGTCCTCTTTCCAGTGGAATGGCAAGGAACCTGGAATCTGGGCTCAGTATCCAGGAAATGTCACCAGTATCCAGGAAAGCCCAATATACAGTGGGAGTTCAGGTATTTTCTACTAAGTTGTGTTAATCAGCTTCCTGTTGCTATAACAGATTACCCAAGATAAACAATTTAAAGGAGAAGTTTACTTTGGCCTATGGCCTGTGGTGAGACAGTACATCATGGTGGAAACAGCAGACAGAGAAACATCTCATCTCATGGCAACTGGGAAACAAAGAGAGAAAGAAAGAAGGGGTCAGAGTCCCAACATTCTCCGCAAGGATGCACCCCTAATAACCTAACTCCTTCCACTAGGCCCTCCTGAAGGTTCCACCACCTCTCCATAGTGCCATAGGCTGGTGACCACACCTTTAGCACAGGACTCAAGGGGGACATTTAAGATCCAACCCATAACATACGTGAACAAGTCAGCCATCTTTTATCATTTCTTTTGGCATCATGTAGAGTTTAGAAGAGGTACCTTGAGTTTCTAGGACTCCACACAGGAGAAACCCCAGGGCAAGATCCCTCAGCTGTCCTTGGTTTCCCCCCGTCGAATCCCCGTCACAGTTGCAAGCCTTCCCAGCATCCTTACTGAAGCAATAGAAGCTGAAAAAGCCCTATGGGCTACGTGGGGGGATAGGTCAAGGCCTGACTCAGTTGCTTTTCCTTTAGTGGTGTGTGGGGCCCACTGGCTCTGGCTGTCACTTCTGGGAAGAGGTCAGGAGTGTTGCTGTAGGCATACTGGATCCTCACCGAGAACATGAGCCCAGAGAGTGAAACGTGGCATCCAACAAATCAGGATGCTTTGTCATGCTTAGAATTTTCAGGGTCAGTGGAAATAGCTCATGACCCCTAATAAAGGGAAGGGCAGGGGTTCAAGGGTGGTAGAGACAGAGCTGTTCTGAAATGTTATTTAATAGGTGAAGGACTCGTGATGGCTTTTCTTCATGCTGGTCTTAGGGTGACTGTTCTAAGCAAGTTTGAGCCCTGCTGTCACTCAAAGCTTGCTTGTTTAAAGAAAACAACTCTTCCTATTTATTTTCCTTTGTAGTCTTGCATTTAAAGCATGGTTGAAAACTTTCTGCACAGCAAAGACCTCAGGTTCTATGGCTTTGCTGAGGCCACCTTTAGTGCATCCATTCCAGGCAGATAGGCTTTCACTTGGGGATGCTGAAAGATGTCACACACAGAGACACCCAGGTGGATGCTCCAATTGGAATGTTGCTAAACTATGATCTTAGGCATCTTCTCTTTGCCCACTTCTGTTTGGTTGTCACATATGCTGCTCTTTAGCATAGCAGCCTTTGGCACCTGGCTATGAAGAATGGGCTCCTCTGCCTTGTGCTTGAGTGTTCATGCCTGGTGGTTTAATATTATGTCTATGTGTCCCAAAGCAGAACTTCCAGTTTGACCTTTCATACACCTGCACCTGCCTAGAGGGGTCTCTAAACAGGTCAACTGGAAACACCTGGTGTCTTAAATCTTAGTGATCAATAGATCTCCATTGAGTCCCCAGCTGTACATTCAACCCTGTCTTAAACATAGCCTCATGGTCAAGGAGAGATTGAATCTTTGATTCCATTCTGGGAGCTTGAGGACCACTGGGGTGTGGGGGTTGGATGGGAGAAGCAATTGGCTGTTGCAGAATGGATTCTGAGTTAGCAGGAGGAATAACAACTATGTTAATGATCTTTTCTAACATAGAAAAAATACAATGACAAAATTAAGTGTTCAACTTTAGCCTAAAGAAAATCAGGTCTATTTATTGAGTAATAAAGGAAGAAATAGCCCCTGCCTCCCGCACTGCTGCTCTCAGGGCAGGGTGCTTGTTATCCCAGTCCAGATAGGGGGCCAAGGGCAGATCTAATGACACATGTTTGTTCTTGGGCCAGAACGAACAAGTCCTGGTCCACAGCCCTTAGAGGGTGGGTTGGAGGTTGGATGAAACTGGGATTTCGAAGTGTCACCTGTGACACTGCCAAATGCAGCAGACCTGTGGGCATTTTAGTCACCTCCCTTGTCCTTAGAAGTTTTCCATCAGGGCCTGAACCCCTCTGTACCCACTCTTCTAAGGTGGTTCCATCTGATATGACTGTGTCCTTCTTGTTCACTCACTAACTCCCAAGTCCCACTTAGGGGATTTGGACTGGTGGTGGGGATTGCCGTTCATTACTGCTGTTTCATCTTGCTTAGGGTACTACAACATATCCTGTTACACCCTAGTGACCCAAACTCATACTGAAGGTCAGATCCCTTGCTGTAGGAATCCCACCTTGAGCCACATGTCCATCTTGATCCATTTATTTGTAGTCAGTTGTTCAGTAATTCTTAGGAATGAAAACCTTCTAAGGTCAGGCTTACTAGCACAGAATTATCTATGATTCATTATACATTCCAGATGGAAATGTGTATGGATTTAAATCTAAACTCCTTCAAATGACTGTGCTTGTATTTTAAGTAAAGATGGTCATGAGCTATGTTCTACAGAAAGCTCCTGTCTATGCGCTGATAGCTCATTGTGGGATTACGAGAAAGGAGAAAGAGCCATTGCTGAGCTTTAAGAAATCGCCTCTACACTTGTGCATGGAGAGCTGCTAAGACAGTGCAATGGTGTATTCAGTTAGCAGTGCAGGGCACACCATGGGTGAGCAAGAAGTTGGAGCAGATATGCTGGGTGGTGGAGGACCGTCTTGGAGATGGACTGCCTTGGAGAGGGTGGCTGGGATCTGTGTGAGCTGAGTATTTAAGAAGGAGGAACCCGTCTAGAACTACAGCCATGCCCACTGAGGGGTACAGAAGAGATGAGACTGGTCAGGTTTGCTATTTATGGCTGCTGGTGACCCAACAGAGACCCTTTGATGGCTAAAAGAAGAATCACCTGCTAAGATGCTGGTGTACAAGGAAGAGTTTATCATGGGCTCTAGAGGTTCATCCAGAAATAACCATAGGATGCCCCAGGGGACTGGGGGCATACAGCAGTTGGAAACTGGTCCTGCTTCTCATTTCCCTTCTTTTGAGCAGAGCCATCTCTTTCCTCCATTTTTCTCTCCTCTGCCTGTTCTAGCTGTGGATTGTCGTTGCCACAAAGCTGTGAGTCCATCCTGCTATCCCAATGTTTGATGTTAGTTGGTGCCCTTGGACCTGCCACCACATGAGCTCTGGGCCCTGGACTGTCTCACTAGAGGTCTGGTTTATGTGTTCAAGAGTGAGAAATGTCAGCCCTGGTCCAGTTGCCTGTGACTGGGGACAAGTCCTAGCATGCCAGTTGGCTTGGAGGAGAGAGTGTGGGTATAGACTGGGGAAGCTCTGGCAGAGGGTAGGAGGGACTACTGTGGGTGGTGAACAGTTGGGTGGCCAGAGAGTAGCCTCAAGTCTCTCAGGAAGCTCTGGGAGAAAAATGCATGAACCATTAGGATAGTGCTTTATGGAATGGAGTTTTTAGTCCTACTGAGCTGGAACTTGCATGGGTGTGGGCTCTGGCAGGAAGGAAGTGTGGGGCATTTCACTTTTGCTCTTTTGCTTTACCTGGATACCTTCTTTGCCAGCCTCATTAGTATTCTCACTACACCCTCACCTCACCAGCCTGGTTCTCCTGCAGCTGGACAGTTCAGATGACCAACATACCTATCACTAGGACACCTCAGCAGATGGATCAAGTCTGCAGGCTGACTTGAGTCTTTCCAGTCACCACTGGCTCTCCTCTTCTCTTGACCTGGTACCTATGATCCTGGTTAGGTTTTGAATGTGCCCTCCAAGAAGCACGCATTGAGAACTCTCAATACAACAGTGTTGGGAGGTAGGGACTTCATTGGAGGTGTTTAGGTGACAATGGCTCCACCCTCATGAATGGAACAATGACTGTTATAAAAGGGCTTAAGTCTACAAATTGATTCTCTTGCTTTCTTATACCTTGTCATTGCCCTTGCTCTGTGGGATGATGTGGTAAGAAGCCCTCTGCAGATTGCTGGCCTCTCCATCTTGAACTTCCCACCCTCCAGAACTGTGAGCCAATATATTTCTGTTGATTATAAAATTCCCAGTCTCTGATATTCTGATACAGCAGCACAAAGCAGACTAAGACAGCTTGTTTCCATATCCTACTCATCAATTTGATTAAAAGGGGGCAGGTGTGGGAGTTCGGATGTGGCTATGTCATCTAGAGCCACATATCCTGGGGCTAGAGGGAACTCCTTATGCAGCTCCTTTGGGGTTACTTTGTTCTTGGGAAGGGAGTCATAACTTAACCACGTGCCTCCTCTTGGACAATCTGCCACGCTGTAAAAGCCAGCAGCAGTATTACAATTGAGCTGATGTGGAGTGATTAGCCCAGTCACCAGAGACGACTCAGCTCTGCAGCTCAGCCCTGCTCCTAGCGAGATACAGAGGCTTGTTCCACCAAGAACAAGACTATGGCATTTATATATATATGACTGTTGTATAGCCAAGAATTAGCATAGGGAACTAGGGCTATCTCTGGGTTAGGGATGACAGGTGAGTGGTTTCTGGAGCTTAGGGCTGGGTGGCTGAATGGCTCCCCTTACACTTCACTTCCAGGAAAAAAGGAGGAGATTCCCCATAGCTATCAATAAACAGCCACTATTTTGTCAGAGCTTTTTGTGGATTACTTCATTGACTTCTCAGAAAGATTCTGAGGTACTTGAACTTGCTTACTTTATGCATGGGCAAACTGAGGATTCAGACTGGTGTGTTCTGCTGGGTGGCTCTCCTATACTAACTGATGGAATAGAGTTTGCACCTGGCTTCCCACTGTTGGGCTTGTGCTCCTAACCTCAACCCTGTGCTTTTATCCCCAGGCCTTATTTTTGAGGCTAGGAAAAGGATATCGATGCCATCAAACTTAGAAAGATCATAGCAAGCAATAAGAGATCAGAGAAGGCACCCCACCAGCTGGAGGGCAGCATAACTTTAGGTAGCTTCCTAGAGTCAGGCTATGTGCAGCCTTTTGACCTTCCCAGTGGGGAGAGGCAAGCTCTGCCCCATTTGCCCTCCTCTCTACACACATATATGCGCACGTGCACGCGTACACACACACATACCTACCTTTCTCTTATCCTCTTCCACTATAGGGAAAGGCTCCTAGGAAGCTACTGAAACCCAGATAATTAACAGCTCTTTAGCTAATCCTTTGTGCTTCATCAAGGTGCCAGTGGGGACTTTGTAGCTATTGCCTGGCCAGGCCATCATTGTGTCTGTGCACAGGGAAGGTGCACATCAGCTCTGGGTGGGGACCCGAGTGTGATGGTGTGTGGTGGCCCTGGGAAGTTCCAAAGGGTTGTTGACACTAGCAGGCTCCCTTTCAGAAGTGAGACCTGGATAAGGAAGAAAAATGCCCAGCATCAGCAGCCAAGCGTAGGCAAATGCTGTTGTTTCAACGGGCCACTGGAGAAAGCAAGGAGTGATACTAAGCTGGAGATGAGCCCCACATGCTGTGGAGTTGCTGTCATGGAATGAGGACCTCCTCCCCAGAGGCAGAAGTGGGACACACCTCAGGCACAATGACTCCAAGCTTGGCCAGGCCATGGTAGTGGGATAGTGGGTAATGGGGGCTCCTCTGAGGTACCCACCTCTCTAGGTATATGGATGGGGCTAGGGAAACTAGGGGGACAAGGAGATTGCAGGCACTGTTCATGGCTAGTGTATGCTCAGAGTCCCCAGGAGTAAGGAGAAAGGGGCATCTCTGTGGACAAGCAGGTACACCCTGGACACGTGCAGGGCCTAGGACACATGACATGGCCACACTCGCAGAACATGGAGGGGAAGGAATCCTGGCATTTAAGTAGATTGGAGCAAACAAGCCAATGGGGAGCCTCGAAGAATGATACAAAGTCACTGGGTGACAGCCTGGACTGGGATAAGAAGAGGTATGAAGGAACAGCCCCCAGCAATGTTGATGTGGCTCACAGGTCAAGCCTGGACCAACAATGAAGCCTTGTATCTCCCAGACACTGCCCACCGGCCACAGCAGAACAGGTCCTTTCCAGCCTCAGAGGCCCAGAAACATTGAGGAATACCTCCTTTAGAATGACTGCTATGCCCAATGCTGGGGACACAGTGATTGGGTGTGCCCAGTATTAATCACCCAAAGTACTGTTTATTTGAGAACCACTGGGTTAGCTATGGAGGAAATGCAGACAAAATGCCCGTTCTCCAGGGGACTGTTGATTCAGGCTTTGAGAGACAAGCACAAAGCCCTTCTTGGGAGCTGTGGGTGGTCAAGGCAAGGTGTTTCTCCAGCCAGCAGCAACACTGTGTGCTTTCTGCATAATCTTATAGGCAGTACCATTAATCTCATCCTGAAATGAGAAAACAGAAGCTTGCAGAGTTTGCCGCCTAAGGCCCAGGGAAAGGATAGGGAAGAAAGTTGTTGATCTTCCTGGGATCCTCAGATGGGCCAGGTACCAAGTAAATACCAACCCAAGCTCTGTGACTATTGGTGCCTTTCTTCCTTTTGACTCTGGTATAAAAGAAAATTGAAAAAGAGCCTTATTGTGCCTTCAAGGCTTTTTAATTAAATATAACTCATTTAATTTAAAGTACTTTAAGTCCCATTTTTAATATAAGTGTTATAGTAGCACAGCAAAAGTGCCTTCTAATCAAAGCATGGGGGGAGTCTCTCCCCATACACAAGCAGATGCCCCAGGGTGCCCACACCACTTGCTTTTCGAGACAACAATCAAAAATCACCAAATCCTGAGTATAAGTCAGCATGGTGGAGGTGTGGGAGTGGGAAGGAGTCAGAGGTAATTCTAGGGTCTGTGGAGGCTGAAGGAGGAGTGTGTCAGGGGACTCAGTACAGCACCCCACATGGGTGAGTATTCAGTTAGATGTGGGGGTGTATGGGGGTGCTCCTTGCTATTTCTAGGGCCATTGCTGGTTCTTACCACTGACACCCACAACTGCAGAGGGGAGGAGATAAAACTGTTCATGCTTAGTTGGGATCATGACATTCATCTGCTTGGGACAGTTCAATCCCTCCTGCCACCAAACTCCCTGTGCAGCTTCATCTCCTCCTCCATGTAACCCACATGGGTAAGGCCTACGGGAGGCCTTTCCCAGCTTGCTCCCCTTCTCCCTGGGCACTCTGTGATTCTGGAATGTGTGTGTATATCTTATCAATTGGATCGACCCCCTCATTTTATGTGAAAAAACAAGAATGAGAAATACACTCCTATCAGAGGACTGTGCCAGAGGGCTGCTTTTCTTCCTTTTTTTTTTTTTTTTTTTTTTTTTTTTTTTTTTTTTTTTGTCTTTTCATTTTCTAGGCACAGGTTATTCTCAGCCTCATCTTGGGCTCACATCTGGCAGAAAGAAAACCAAGTGGCAGATTAGAATATTGTGTTAAGCAGGTTGATGCTGTTACATCATCAGTTGGATGGTACCTGGAGGGGATCCTGAATAATTAAAACATAAACTCCTATCTTTTCTTCCCCAGGGACATCTGTCCTTGCTCTTCGTTCCTCTACCCCCAGACACCTACAAGGTGACCTTAATCATCTTAGGGAGCAAAGACTGTTGGAACAAAGCCAGTGCATGGTAAATATTTGCTGTTTTGGTAGGACAACTAGTGAACATGAAACTCCTTGGAGTGGGGAATGTATCACAGGTATCCCTGGGCATCTGCAGAAATTTACCTATAAAAGAATTGTATATAAAAGTATAGACAATCAGACTTAAGGGGCAGTCAATTTGTCCCCTGTGCCTCATGGAAAACTTGACTTGCGCCCATGTTCTTACCATAAGGTCTTTAAATCCTAGCTGTAAGATGTGCTTGGGAGAAGCCTTCCACAAAAGACTACTTATTGTATTATTTATGTGAAACACCCCCCAAAAAAGATGAATCCATAGAGACGGACAGAAGGTTAGTGGTTTTCTAGGACAAAAGTAAGGTAGAATTTGAATGCTAATGGACAAATGGTCACAGGATTTCTTTGGGGAGTGATGAAAATGTTCTAAAATTAGACAGTGGAGATGTTTATATAATTCTATGAATACAATAAAAATCACTGAATTATATAATTTTAAAAAATATGTGCTTGGGGCCCCTGGAAGGAGATGATGGAAGTGTGGACCATGGTGGGGTGGGGTGGAGATGTGCTCGCTGCTACAGTCCAGCTTTGTGTGAGTGAGCAACTCTGCAGGGATGGCTTGTGTTTTGTCATGTCCTGCCAGTGTTGGTGGAAATGACAATGTATGTAGAAGTGCTCCCTTGTGCTGCTGGAACCCCGTGGCTGCTAACTGTTAAAAATAGTCCTGGACATGGGCTTTGCTTCTTCTGAGGGACAGTGTGGGTGACTTTCCGAATCAAAAAGTTCATTAGTTTTTAGAGAGGAAGAGGGAACAAGTTAAACTCCATGCTTTTATAATTACGTCTTTGTATATTCTCACACCATGTATGCCTAAAAATGAACCAATAAAAAAAGTCTTAGTTTTTATTGCATTGGAGTTGGTGTTGGGTTGTCGGGGAGATACAACTGTGAAGTGGCCTCTTTCCCTCGTGGTCTCTCAGTCTCACTGTGTGTGTGCAAAAGTGTTCAACAAGGTGAATGATCAATTGGTTATTGACATTTACGCCATCAATGCAACTTAGCGCCCACTTGCACTGTCGCTTCTGTAGAACTGCTGCAGAAGTCTACCTTAAATTCAGAGCTAACTTTTCTTTAATTGTAAAAATATATATATAAAGCTTTAAAAGATATCTAGAGTTAAAACTTACTCAAGCTTCATTTTTTATTATTTGCTTTTAAAAATGAGAAAAATTAACATTCCAATCATCATATTCTGGAAGGGCTGATAAATATCCCTTTTTAAAAAAAATCTGTCTGATATCTGGAAATCACCATTAGTTCCATTTCTGTTTAGTGACATATCTTTCTCCATCACTGATCACTCTCTGCTCCTAATCAGAAACCTTGGACAGAGCATCTGTGGACTTTGCCCGTATTTCTGAGACAGATCCCAGTTCATGACTATGCCATCTATCTGTCTATTTATCAGAGAGGCAAACTGGAGCAGAAGATATCTGAGCAGCTCCCTGATGGTGCAGCTGAGTTACTCAGACCCACTGAAGGCTTTGGGGATCAGTTTCGATTTCCCTCATGGACATAATAAAATTTATGTTTCCAGGTGAGCCTCCAGGGATGCTCTTGAGGGGTTTATCATGGTGACATTTTAGAAATAGTCAAGCGGAAGAATACCTTACTAGTGAAAGAAATTACTCTGATATTTTTTAAAAGTCATCCAGACATGATCTTCTTGGTCTCATTAAACTTCCCTTTAAACTCTCCAGCTTACTTTAGGCATCCCAGTCCTGCATGAGCTCTGGGTTCCTTACATTGATCTGTTCGTGGTTAGAGAGGAAATAGCACATAAAATTCGCTCACCATGCCCTTTGAATTTCAATGTCAGTTGAAGAATCACACTTTCTCTGACTGTGAGGCCTTGCCTAGCCCTCCCTGCTCCAGTTCTTTAGTCTCCTGTGGCAGTGTGGAAAGCAAGGGGGGGTGTCACTTGATCGGGCAGCATGTGGCAGGGCTGATAGATGCCCTTGATGTGTGAAATTTTCTTAGCTGTCTAAGCATCTGAAGGTTCATGTTATTAACTTTACCTTTCCCACCTTGACCTGTCTTTAAGGCAGTAAACCAGTAGACTAGGAGTCTACATACCTGTCCCTGACCCCAGAGAGTTCCAGGGGCTAAGAGGCTGTTCTCTGTGAGTCAGGAGGTAAACTCTAATCACTCGATCTGGTGGCATTTCTCAGCAACCAGCCCTTCCTCTTTTGATGATTTTCTTGAGCACTTGCCAAAGGCTCCGCATGACCAGAATGAGCCAGGTTATGTTCAGCTTCTCCCCTGGAAAATTCTTTTTCTTTCTTGGTTCTCTCCGGCTAGCCCTGAGTTTAGGGTTAATCTCCCAAACTTCTCCATTACTGAGCTTGGGAGACTTGGACATGATGTACTTGGAAATCTATCAACTCAGTGGTTTTACTTCTGCCTTTAACTCAGCCTTGTAAATGAGATAAAGTGTCCAAAATGCTTGGTGTGTGCTCTGAGTGGGAGCTGGTAATGGAATACATGCCACAGAAGGCATCACTTTATTTAGCTGTATTCTGTCAGTCCAAGTGAAGAGTTTAATTGCAGAATGGTGTCTTGCTAGCAAAAATGAAAGTAGCTAGAGTTAAGATGTTAAAATGCAAATGAATAAATGGAAAAAATTGTACAGAGGCTTGTTAAAGAAGCATTAGTTTTTAGGAGCATCTTAGACATGAACAACTTAGAAGTTGGATGTTAGAATTTCAGTGGCAAGGGGGCAAAGCTTCCATCTCCTTTGTACTCAATGGACATATGGGTTTTCCTTTGTAGCATCTTTAGGGAGTTGGGACCTGAGGAACCTTGAAGCTGGTAGCTCCCTCAGCCACTCTGCTGCTGGATAGAGGCACTGACATCAGTTGCCCACCATCAGGATCGTGGCTTGGAGACCTTTGCAGTCCTCTGGCCTTGGCAGGCTCACTTTTGCTCAGGTTGCACAAATCTGGCCAGATTGAGCTCCACTGAGCTTACTATTTCATTTCTTTCTCTTTGCATGGGTGCTTTTGAATCTCTGCTTTCTTAACCTCCATAGCCAACATTTTCCCAGAAGTCACTGCATCCCATAATATTTTAAGTGACAGTGAGACTGTCCAAGGATGGCTGGGAACGTGGATTAGAGGTTGTGAGATGGTCTGGGGAAGGCTCCACACCCTTTTCCTGCACCTTGGTCCCTGTGCCCAAGATGGACAGTGGGCAGCTCTAGGGGTGGTGTTTGAGGATCTTCATTCAAACTCTTTCAGTAGCTCTCAAACCGCTTTTTGGTAGCTAAGAATCTGTAATAGACTTTTGGATTATGAAAAATATTACTCAGCACTCACATTATATTGATTCAAAAATAAAGATTATGCTGTTCAACTGCACAGTAAAATAGAGCTTTATGGAATGGTAATTTTTTACTTAAGTTCTACATTATAGTGGGAGATAATGGATTCAGGAAGGGTACAATGAGGAATAAAGCTGTTGTATTGTATTGGTTAAATGACATTTAAAATGATTTTGCTGTCAAATTCGTGGAAAGGTTATGAACAGTGAATGAAAAATCTAAAATTAATACCCTCCTTCAAGAAAGTATGATTTATACCATAATAAAATTAGATTTTTAGTTAAAGAAATTTAGTCATTAAGTAATGCCCGTACGCTAACTCTCATTTATAACCATCTGGTTTGAAGCTTCTGCAGAAAATAATTTCTTCCTTAGGCAATGCATGCAGGGCTTTGGTGTCATTTATGTCAATGAATTTCGTTCTGTGTATTTCTGCTTCAGCTTTTGGGGAGTTGCTTTTTCAAGTACTGGAAAGAGGAATTCTTATTTAGCCTTAATAATTGAGGGAGTCATTGGACTTATTTACCGATATTATCCTTCCCCCTTAGTTATTTTCATTAATGATGATGATGCTGATGATGGGTGATATCTGAGAACTGTGTATGCCAGACACCTGCTCAGCATGGAACAGGCTTATTTTTATTTCATTTAATCATCACAACTGTTCTGTGAGGAACAAACTTTTCCTATCTGAATTTTACAAATGCATGAACTGAGGTTTAGGATGGTTAAATCATTTAACAAAAGTGACAGAGACACAGTTGGTGGGGACAAGCCTGGAGGGAGACTGGATCCATCTGACTCGAGAGCCTCACCTCTTAATCTCTATCCTATTTTTCATGAATGTTTGTCGATGACTTATTTTGAGGCAGGAAAGTATGGATCTGGAACTTCAGAAACTTGAGCGTGGTCCTGGTTGGGCCGTTTCCTTCTCAAGTGATAATCAATAGAACTGTCTTAGTCTATTTTCTGCTGCTATCCCAGAATACCTGAGGCTGGGTAAGTTATAACTGCCTCCTGTAGTTCTGAAGGCTGGAAAGTTCAAGAGTACAGCACCAGCATTTGGAGGGGGCCTTCTTTCTGCCATGACATGAGGGCATCACATAGCCAGGAACTGTATGCATGAGACAGAAGAAAAGCAAGCCAAACTTACCCTTGTGTCAGGAGACCATTCCCATGATAGCCAACCCATTCCCATGGTAACTCACTTAATCCATGATGTAAGCACTTCTCAAAGGTTCCACCTCTTCACACTGTCACAGTGACAATTAAACTTCAACATGAGTGCTGGGCATGGTGCTGTACAACTGTAATCCCAGCAGCTATGGAGGCTGAGGCAGGAGGATCACAACTTCAAAGCCAGCCTTAGCAACTTAGTGAGGCTCCAAGTAACTTAGCAAGACCCTCTCTGAAAATTTAAAAAATAGAATAAAAAAGAGCTGAGGATGTGGCTCAGTGGTTAAGTGCTCCTGGGTTCAATCTCTGGTACTGTGGTACCAAAAGAAAAAAAATAAAACAAAACAAAAGAACAAACTTCAACATGAATTTTGGAGGGGACATTCAAACCACAGCAAGAATTTTCCAAAACTGTAAATTAGAGATTAAAGATTCTTTACTCTATTTAACGAACTTCCAATATATACTCTTGGGTACTTTGTCTAATTTTATTTTTAAATTTTTTATTGAAGCATATCAAATAAAAAATACACATATCTCAAGTGTAGAGCTCAATTAACTTTTACATTGCAAACACATGCAGAACAGTCCCAGCAGCTCAGAAACCACCTTGTGCCCCTCAGCCATTAACCACCCCCGCCAAAGTTAATCACTAATCTATCACCAGAGATTCTTTTCTGAAGCTTATAAAAAATAAAATCTTAAAATTGTGCTCTGATGTGTCTGCCTTCTTTCATTTATCATCTTGTCTGAGATTCATGCAAGTTGCTGCATATTGCAGAATTCACTCTTTTGCATTGCTATCAGTTTTTTCATTGTGTGAATCCGTCTCTTTCCATCCTCCAGCTGGATATTTGGGTTGTTCGCTGTTGTTGGCTGTTGACATCATGCTCTGATCAGCACTCTCATGCATGTATTTTGGGGCTTATATGAATGTACTTCTGTAGGGAGTGGAATTGTGCACCAGGAAAACAGAAATCATCAGAGTTATTTTAACAGAATTTAATGTTGGGAAGAGGTTCATAGAACTGAGCCCCAGACCAGAAAAAGTCCTGCTAGTGCTGGTCCTCTGAGAGCAAGAAAATTATAGTTGCTCTGTATCCTTGTAAACATTTGAAGTCATCAGTTCTTTCAAATGCTAGAGATAGTAGAGTCCTGTTTGAATTTGTGAAGTGCCCATTCAAATCTTTCGCTTACTTTTCTGTTAGGTTATTTGTACTTCTTTAACTGATTTGCAGAAGTACTTTATATATTCCAAATGAGTCCTTTGTCAGACAGATGGACTGCAAATATATTCTCTTAATGACTTGCCTTTTCACTGTCTTTACTGTGTCTTCTAAAGTCTCAATTTTAGCAAAGTCTAGGATATCATTCTCTTCTGTTTTAGTTCTGCTTTCATATCCTGTTTAAGAAATTCCGCCCACGGGAAGGTCACAGAGATATCCCCTTATGACACCATCTCAACACTTTTGTTTTACCTCTCACCTTTAGCTCTACAGTCCATCTGGAAATGATGCTTAGTGTGTGGTAAGGGAGGAGGTTCCTTTTTCCCCATAGTTGGATATCCAACTGATCTAGCTACCAGCTGTTGAAAAACCAATTTTTACCATTATACTGCAATGACACCAGAAAGTGAATATGGGTGGCTTATTGATCATCTGTAGTCCTTTTCTCTTTTTTAGGGATTAATTCAGTTATTAATCTGTTCAAAAGATAACATTTTATGGTGCAATCCCCCCTATTTTATTGATTTCTGCTATCATATTTCTCTCATTGTACCTTTGGCTGGCTTAAATTGTTATTTTTCTAGGGTTTTGCGATGGATGCTTAGAGCATCACTTGTCAAACGTCTCATTTTTTTCTTTCTGAAAATGCAGTCGAGGCTCTCATTTCCCCCGAAGACTGCTTTAACTAAGTCCCACAGCTATACATTTCTGTAAATTGACCCTTTTATCATCACTAACCATCCCTTTTTATCACCAATACTAATTCTTGCTTTAGAGTCTACTTGGTCTATCCTACCTTTCTTTCAGTTGGAGTTAAGATGGTTTATCTTTCCTATCTTTTTACATCTAGCTTTTTTGTATCCTTTCATATCCTTATTTTTAGTGTGTATCTCTTATAAGGAGCATAAGTTGGATTTTATCTATTTTGACAAAGTTTACATTTTGACCCATTTCTGTTGAAATCTAACACTTGTCTTTATTCTTTATCCCCCAGTCCTCTCTTGCTTAGACCCTTTGTTATTGCTGCTGCTATTGTGCTGTCCACTTGATCTCATAACACTAGTTTTACTGGGTTTTTTTTGTCAGTGCAAGGACATTATCGCATTTCAATTCCATTTGACTTTCTGACGTTTTGTAATCATATTGTCATATAAATTTAGTTCTCCAAATAGTTTTTACATTATAGGGCATTATTTTTGTGTTAAGCAGTCAAAATGTATATTTATCCCTCTTTACTTTTTTTAACCTTTACTGATGATCTTCATTCTTCCATAACTATGCGTTCATATCAATAATTTTTCTTTTGCCTGAAAAGTTAATTTCATTCCTTTTAGTGTTAATCTCTTTGTAGTGTATTTTTTCAGGTTTTGTTTGTCTAAATATGTCTTTATTTTGTCTTCATTTAGCTTACATTATGAATACCTGTATTTTCAGTGGACACGAAATTCTGTTTTTATTTTTTTCAGAATTTTGAAGATGTCATTCTACTGTTCTTTGTTTCCATTATTTTCCCCCAAAATAGCAGTTATCATTCTTATTATTCCTCCTTTGTAAATAATATATATTCCATTTACACCACTCTCCCTCCAGTTATTTTTAAGAGTTTCAACTATTTTTCTGTTAATAGATGTTTTGTATTGATTTTACATGGGGTTTGTAGAGGTTCTCAAATTCCCAGCTCAATACCTTTCACCCATTTTAGAAAATGTGCAACCAGTATCACTTCAGATAGTGATTCAGCCCATTTTTTCTCCCCTTGGACTCTGACATTTCAGTTGCATGCTTGCTAGACCATTTCAGCATGCTACTTGTCTTCTCATACCCTTTTCTATATTTTCATTCTCGTTTTTTTCCCTTTCAGGTCTTCAGTATAGTTATTTTCTACTGATCTATCTTTCATCTAACTATTTCTCTTTTTAGTTGTGTTTAATCAGCTCTTATATCTCTTTATTGAATTCTTTCAGTTATTTTATTTTCAGTTCTAGAATTTTCATTTGATTCTAGTAGATTGTAGTTTTATGCTGCACTTCGGCATAGCCCCACCCCCAATTTTCGTGAATGTCTGTTCATTCTAGGATCTGGATAGCCTGTGGGTCTGTTTCTGTTTTCTGTTTTTCTGGATGTTAGTATTTTGATGCTATTCCTACTATACTTAGTATGGATGCTGAGATTATGTATGAAAAGCCTTAGGGATGACTTTAGCCTTCTGTAGATGTGTTAATTTTCTCTGTTAGACCGAAGGAATATTGGTAGATCATCTTGATAGACTTGGGGGTAGAAATTATTCAACAATATGTGGAGTTAACAAAAAGTCTGCTGCATTAATTAGGGCCATTCATTCTTTCATGATTAATTTTTATCTCTCTCCCTAGAGGAAAAAATCTGTGTGAAGGTTTTATTTTTTGAGGCTTTGTTGAAGCTACTTTTTTGCTTATTTAAAGCTATTTTTTTGTGTTGTTTCTTGGTCTCTTTCCCTTTATATGTGCTACTCAGTCATAATCACATAACCCAAGGACAAACTATGTGCAAGATATTGTGCTCATTGCCTTCTGGTTCCCTTTCCAGAGTATGTGTGGCCCAACTCAGTGACTTTTCTTCTGTCCAAATATTGGTCCTTTGAATTCTGACAGCATTGGTTGATGTTGAAGGTCTTCAAAGGCTGTTTTTTTTTTAATCCAACTGTTATAATTGTTCTTAGCAAAAGGATTAGTCCAGTACAAGCTATTCTTCCATTCTGAAGTAGAAGTGTGTCTCATTTAATTTTTATAATATCACCATGAATAAGTACTGTTGCTTTATTTTTTAAAATGGAATGTATGTGGGGCTGGAGCGGTGGCTCAGAGGTTACAGCGCTTGCCTGGCATGCACAGGGCCGTGAGTTCCAACCCCAGCACCATGTACACAATGAAATGTTGGAGCAACGAAAGTCACATGGGAAACTAAATAAAGTTGATTCTCACTGGCCTCTCTCTCTTTAAAAAAAAAGAAAGAAAAAACTAAATAAATAAAGATTGCTTCTTTCTCTCTCTCTTTCACTGTCCCCTCTTTTTTTAAAAAAAAATGGAATGTATGTGAATAGGCTTTGGAATATGATTTTGAGATTTGAATCTCAGCTGGCCACTGACCAAAATGCAAAACCTTAGATGAGTTTAATTTCTCTTCTTTTTAAAAATCAATATCTGGAAAATGAAGTGGAAAAACCTTGAAAGATCAGATAATCCTGATTTTTTTTAAATTGTTCCAACTTAGTAAAAGAAAAACTATTAAATTCATTATGTGAAGCTGGTATCATTTAAATTACTAGTCTGAAAAAATATACTACACCAATATAATTTATGAATATAAATACAAAATTACAGATCAATAAATGCAAACACATACTAAACAACTATCAAACAGATCCAGCAATACATTTTTAAAAATATTTCATGACTAAGAGAAGCTAATTTCAGAAATACAGAGATGGTGGAATATTAGAAATGTCACTGCATAAGTCATAATGTTAATAGAGCTAAGAGGAAAAAAAATCATACAATCATTTCCATAAATGCAGAAAATGTACTTGATAAAATTCAACACATATTTTATTTTATTTTATTTTTCATTCAACAAATATGTATTGAGCATCTGTTCTTTTATAGCATTGAGGATATAAGAGTGAAAAAGATACTGGCTCCATCCCAACTCTCATTCCAGTGAAGGGAAAAAGTCAATAAATAAATGCGTAAGGGAACAAGCTATTTTTAGGTGGAACATACATTTATTTTAAAAACTCCATAAAACACATATTGATTTCGTTAATAAACATAACTCAGGCCAAAATACTGCATTTTACTTAGTAGGGAAATGCTAAAGATTTTCTTCATAATGTTGGAAACAAGATAAAAATGCCCAACATGTTCACAACATTTAACATTGGATTGAAAAATTAGTTAATAAGACAAGAGAAACAACTAAAAGGATATGAACCAGAAAGGGAAAGATAAAATCATATTCTTTGCAGATTATATAAATATATAAATAGGAAGTCCCAAAGAATCAATGGAAAGTCTATTACAAACAATAAAAAAATTAAGTGGCTGGTTATAAATCAATATAAAAATCAATTGCCATCATATATATACAAACAAAACCCAGTTAGAGGATGTAATGTAGGACAATATTCTATTTATGATGACAAAAGATGTACAAAAAGACATGTTCAATATATACACAGGAAAATTTAAAAGAAAACTCCTTGATCTTTATCCTAAGAACTAAAATCAGTATCCTGTAGTGATAGAGGCACATCTGTGTTTTTAGCAGCACAATTCACAGTAACCAAGTTGTGTAACCAGCCCAGATACCCATAAACAGAGGAATGCATAAAGCAAACATGGAGTATATACACAATGGAGTTTTGCTCAGTCATAAAGAAGAATGAAATTATGGCATTTGCTGAAAAAAATGGATGGAACTAGAGAATATCATGTTCAGTGAAATAAGCCAGACTCAGAAAGCTAAGGGTTGAACGTTTCTTATTATATTCAGAAATTAGACCAAAATAAGGTGGAAAAAGAGGGAGATGCAATGAAAATCGAAAGGTTAGAAGTGGGGTGGAGGAAGGTGATTGAGTGTGGGAAAGACGGATAGGAAAAGGGAGGAACGATAGAATGAAATTGACCGAATTATGCTATGTACATGTATGAATATACCGCAGTGACTTTCACTTTTATGTATATCTATGAAGCTCTAATTTAAAAAATTATGAATAAATAGAAGGAAGATTATTAGACTAGAGGAAGGAGAATGGGGGAGGGAGGAGGGGAAGAAAAGAGGAGGCACTGAGGGCTGAAGTGGAGTAAATTGTATTCCATACGTGTATGATTTTCAAGTAAACCCCAATATTATGTTTAACTATGATGCACAAATAAAAACATTAAAAATAAAATACTCTTGAAAAAAGGCAAAAATATACTGGAAGAAATTATTAGAAATGTGTAATTAGAGAAAAAAGTATATGTAACTGTCAGCTTTCCCTAAGTTAATATGTAGATTTTATGCAATCCCAGTAAAAATTTTGCAGTTTTTTCTAGAGGTATGAAAGCTGATTAAGACTCCATCTTAATCCACAAATACCACCCATGGTTTGTAGGCATGGAAGTAGCAGGCCCTGGAGCAGGGAAGTGAGTAGTAGTTTGGGAAGAGGTGGGTTTGCCTTGTGCATGATGTTTCGTGGTTAATGTATCTCACATTCCTCATATCACTTCTATTCCCTCTCCTCTAAATCCCTCACCCCAAGAGTACCCTGTCAAGAATCAGCATTCTGGAAGTTCACTGGGTTCCCTGGGCTGTGTGAAGGGCTGGCAACGATAACGTGGATCTTCCATTCACTTGGATTTTTCACTCATTAAAACGATGCAGCCAGGGAATATAATTTGAGTGTGACCCACTTTTCAATGCCTCCTCAGTTTCATCTCTAAGGATGCCTCCCACTCCTGACCACAAGAAGATCTAGACAAGAATGCCAAGGTCTGAGAGACAACGCTACTTGCTTGGAAAGCACCAGTGTTGAATGATCTTGGTGGTGAGGATGGTCCAAGTTAGCTGTTTCTGCTTCAGTTGCCAGCATGGATTTTCAGCTTAGTCTCAGCCTTAAACTTTTTACCCTCAGCTGGCCATTTGTGATACTTTTTCTTAGGGATGAAAGCACTGATATATTTCTAGCCTTCCTTGGGCTCGGGCTCCCTACCCCCATTCCTTCTCTGAGGCTTTTCCTTTATCCTGAGCTACCCCGCACTCTCCCACCACCTTCCCTTTCCTCCTGTTATTCTCTCTTCCTGGTGTACCCTCCCTCCCATATTCCTGTCTGAAAACCTGCCCATTCTTTAGTGCTATTTTCAAAGGTTCTTTAAAATGCACTTTTACTTATGTTTCCAGCTGAATGTGAAATACTGGTATTTATCACAGCAAATCACCCTTTGATTCCTCAGTAATTTATATTTCTTCTGTAGTTCCCTGTTCAACTGTGAATATTAATGCAGAGACACTGTTGTACCTGGGTGATTTCTGTAACAGTTTGCTTATTTCACTTCACATAGCTGGCATCAAAAGAGGTGAAACGGGTTAGACCAATCTAAGGGCTCAGTTTAGTCCAGTGGCATCAAATGACTCTTCAAGTTGTCCATAAGATCCCAGCCTTTGGAAACTCTGAGTTGGGTATAACTAGTCACCTGATAATATCAGTGACCCACAGAGAAGCAATGGTAATCTTTGAGTGACACCCCAAATTAGAACCTTCTCTGGTCATATAATCTTGGCCCCTACAGATCAGGCAGAGAGGTGGTGCCACCTGGAAAAGTATCTGTCTGAACACAGATTCTATATAAGAAAGCAACCCACATTCTATATAAGGAAGATCCTGAAAATCAACTGTGCTTATTAAAAACTGCATGAATAAATATGTATATAATTAATTAATTAATGTAATAAGTATTTGTGTAAGCCCCCATGGCAACAAGTTGTTTACATTTATAGAGGTGTGTGTGAAAGCAAGAGAGAGAGAGAGAGAGAAAGAGAGATTAGTAGACCCAGCATTTCTGCATGTCATGATCTTACTAGCCTGTTCACAAAAATGTGAGTATGTGACTAACAGGTGGTAAGGTATTTGCAAGAGTCTATAAATATAAATTATTCTTCAAAAACCCAAGTCTTTCTTTTCTTTCAGGAATCAAGAAGCTTTGAAGTCACAAGAAGAGAAGGTAGGAGAAATGCACTCATGTCCATTTTACTCTCAGTGTTGACATTTTGGAAGTACCTCGCTGAAACTGAGATGCACTTCAGACTGTGGGCAGCCTGTTGTTTGAAATTTCATGTGGCCTTTTCTAGAAGCTGAGTGCTTAGCATTTGGTTCTGGAGACTTGAGACCTGCAGGACAGGTTTGCCTGTGAGAACTGTGGCTTCTATCTCTAAGCACCAGACTCAGGGCCTTGGGGAACTGGCTCACTCGTGACCGTGACCATCGTCTCTTGTTTTTGAGTGAAATTTGAAGTAATTATTTGGATTCATCGAATGAAATCAATGTCAATAGCAACAAAAATTGGTTTACTGTTTGAGGTATTTCAATATCTGGAAAGAGATGCCACTGTGAAAAATATTTCTCATTAGATTTTTATGGCTTCAGCTCAACTTAAGGAGAAATAAGCAATTAATTTTCCCTTTGGAAACAATTCCATGATGTTCTATTTTCCCTGCCAGCATTCCTCCAGCACATTTGTTTTCTAGTCTCTGAGGTAAGCATATATGGATGGTAATTTCGGAAATCTTTCAGTGGAAATGGAAGTTTCCCTTATGCACTTTTGGTAATGGCTGTTCCCTAATAAGGGGTTGTCTTTTCTGTGATTTGAGGACTCATTAACAATCATCTTCTTCTTGCAGGGATGGAGGATTAATTCAAAAACCAAAATGAGTTGTTGGTCAGGAGTGTGGCCTTTGGTTTTCATCTTTACCACATCCTTCTGTTATTGTCTCAAAAAATATATAAGAGCAGATTCCACATAGACTCCTAAATCTAGTGTACCCTCACTGGCTAGTAGTTCCTATGTTATGCAGCCCAATGAGAGGCATAGGCTGGGCAAGTTGTCAACATGTGTTTCTAGACTTGAGAACACAGACTTGCAGTACTATCCATATTGGATCCATTTGATTACTGCTATCCATGATGCTGAAATCCTAAATTGAAGGATTTGAGCAATCTAAAGGAAGGATGAACTATCTATCTCTCATTCCCATTTGCTATTATCTTTGCTTTTGCACCCGGTGTCCTCTGAACCATATTCTTGTTTAAAAACTTTTTTTTATTGGTGCGTTATAGTTGTACATAATGATGGGGTTTGTTATCTATAGATGCACACGATACAACAGTATAATTTGGCAACATCCTCCCCCAGCACTCTCCCACCTTCCTCCTCCCATCCTCTGGTCCCTTGCCTCTATTTCTGAGGTATATATTTATCCTAATATACCCAAGTGTAGTGACATAATTCTTATACCTATCAAGAACATTTTTTAATACACATGACAATAGTATATACAATGACATACTTGTAAAAACTTGGAGCGTACTTTACTCAGTCTGAACTGTATTCATAGGGCAAAGTGCATTGTGTGGATACCCACACCAAGTGAAAGTGATAGATGGGACAGGAAAGGATGTTTTCACCGAAAGTTGTGTTTGTAAGGGCATAGTGACCATGTAAGTTGGAGAAATAAGCCTGAAGGAGAGAAGTTGTCCTGAACTTTGGTTTTGAATAGAATGTTATTCATATCAGTACCCCTGAGTATAAATGTTTGGAATTAATTTGCATTATGGGATCATATATACACTTAGCCTTTGGTGAATCTTATTGTCCTGGTGTTTGAAATGTTCTAATGAATATTTTCACTCCAGGCTTAAAAAGTTCTGATTGAACTTAGGCTTCAAGACCCCAGAAGAAAGAGAATGTCCAAAGGATGGACACAGGCACAGTCAGGCTGTGCTGTCCTTATCCGTAACTTCCTTCTCTCTGGAAGCATTGGCTGTGGCAGCTGACTGACTGGGAACATATGCTTGGATTTGTACTAGCAAATTTATCCAACATCATATAAATTTCTTTCCTCCTATTATGAGCTGATGTCATCCTTGCTTGTCAAAGTTGAGAGTTTAAGAGTTTCTGAAAATAGTTCAGTCTTGATGTCAGTGCTTACAACCAGTCAGGTAGGCAGGCAGGAAGGAAGGAACAGTGGGACTCTGCAGGTTGGTCCCAAATATTCTTGGGTCTGAGAATTCACTGGCATGAGCTGTGAGGTTAATCTCCAGAATAGTGTGAGTATAAAAACAATACAGAAACTATAAGTATTTTAGTAAATGATTAATCCTACAAAAATATATCATTATTATCTAGTAACATATACCTTCAGAGTGGTTCCTTGCTTGGACTTGACCTGAAACTGAAAGAGGAGCAGTTAAGTAATGCCCCAGTTCACAGGCCTGGGAGAGTCTAGAGAGGTTCAGAGAGCAGAGCACTGGGGTCTAGAGAGTCAGCCTCCTGACTACAGAACCTAAGATGGTTTCCCATTTAGGCTCCTGGCTCAGGAGTATTCACTCCATGTGGGTGACCCATTACAACTTCCCACTGTATGACTTTTGGAAACTCTACAGTTTATGAGGCAAGAAGTGAGAGGGGGCTAAGATTAGCTTTGGAAATAAAGTCCCGGTTAAATGACAGTGGGAGCTGGGGTCATTAGGGTGAAGCAAATGCACAGTATGCCTTAGACCTGCTCCCTACCTTATTTCCCTTTCTTTCCCCCCCAAGCCTTAGGTGGATGGTGTTAAGCTCTGCAGACCATAACCTAACCTTGTCCCTAACCTTACACTGTTCCCATAACCTTTTTGCTTTGTCCTTCATCTCAAATCTGCTCCCCTTCACCCCCTGCCAACTCTCTTTTTTGAAGTGTTTGATTTTCTCTAGTAGTCATATATAAGGCCTCCTATCAGGTTATTCATTTCCTGAAGGCAGAAACTCTAACCTCTTTCCTCCCCATGTCCCTAGCAGCCCCAGCCTAGAGCCAGCGGTGCTCAGCAATTGTTCTTGAACCCAGCACAAGCTTCCCACTTTCACCGTGTGTGTTGTCTTTTCATTCTTGTTCTATCTTGATGAGAGATAAGGGAGGCACTGAGATCTTCAGTTCTCAAAAGGTACTTTTTAAGACCTGTTCTGTGGATATCCATTAGATATGGCTGATGCACTGATGAAGTACTTCATGTCCAAAGAAGCTTGGTATTACAGGTTGTCATATGTTGAAGTCCTAACCTAGAACTTGTGAATGTGACCTTGTTTGGAAATAGGGTTTTAGCAGATATAACCAAGGTAAGATGAAGTCCTACTGAATTAGGGAGGGCTGTAGTCCAATGAGTTGCAACCTTATAAGAAGAGGGAACTTTAGACACAGACACACAAGGAGAATGCCATGTGAATACGGAGGCAGTAGATTGTTGGCAGCCATCAGAAGTTAAGAAGAGGCAAGGAAGGACTGTCTCCCTAGAGCCTTCAGAGAGAGCCACCCCGTGATTTTGGACTTCCAATTTTCAGAATCATAAGAAAATAAAGTTCTGCCATTTAAGCCAAATAATCTATGAAACTTTATTATAGCAGCCCTAGGATAAAATACTTGGAAAATGCTGGATTGGATAAACTTGAGCTCATTTTTTTGTCATTGCTTCAGTGATATCTTTACTACAGAATCTCCCCTGGTTTTTCGTACATTAAGTATGACTCTCAACAGGGAATGTAACATGCAATCATTTTCCAAACTTAGTCTGCCATGGGAGTAAGCAAAATGGACTTTGTTGTTTTTGGTGCTCAGGGCTGGCATTGCCCTTTGCAAACCCTGCTTTAGAGGGCCCAGGAAGGAGACGAGCTCCCTCAGACTACCCAGGCACCTGAGACTGCTTTCCAGGGACTGAGCTTGCACAGAATGGTGAGGTGGCAACAAGGATGCCCACTCAGTTGTTGTGAAGTTTTCAGAGAGCTCTCACATTCTTTATCTCCCTTCACCTTCCATGACCCAAGACATGAGCAGGACAGAGGGCACCTAACGCATGAGGCACCTCATTCCTTTTCATGTTAACTTTTAGTAGAGACAAGAACTCCCTCTGGGACAATCCCCCTCTGGTCCCCTGGACCTCTCTCTAATGGGTGACAGTTGCTTAACTCAAGGGCTTCTGTGCATAATGCTGGGTGCCAAGACTAGAGAGCCCAGAGGGGAAGCCTTGGAAGAAAAGTCCTACCAGCTTTGTATCCAAGTGAGATAAATGGTTGGACTTTCTCAGGATGCCTCAAGGGAGATCTAGTAGCAGAGATGAGGGAAGGACTCCAACACCAATAGGGTGTCTCCTGGCAAGGACATGTACCCTCCTCAGGAAGATGAAGCCATTGTTCCATCTGAAAAGTCTTGTATTCACCTTGATCCTCATGGCCAGGATCTATACAGGCAAGGACCAAGGGCTGCATCTTTGTCTGCTTTTCAGCTCAGGTATTTTTACACCTCCCTACAGACACCTAAAATTTAATTTCAACCTTTTCTGAAGCTTCAGCAAGAGGTGCCAACCTTACCTCTCTGAGACACTCCTTGTCCACTCCAAGGGCTCCGTGCTGATTGTGACAGCCAGAATTCATCTACTCACACCAGTACTTTCCTCTGACTGATGTTATTACACTGAATTACTGCCATGAGAGAACACTTGAGTGAGCTGAGCAAGTGGCTGGGATGATTTAGCCCTTGTCAGCCATCCATGAGGAGCAGGGGGTGCCTGTAAGCTCTTCCAGATGTCTTGATTGTGCTGTGATTAGGGGTGCAAGTTTTAGGATGGGCACCAATGTCACATTGCATTACTCACCCACCCAAAGATGGCTTACTCACACTGGGTTCCAGCCCAGCCCAGCCTGGCCTGCCTTCCAGCAAGTCTGGGAGGGAGACAGAGAGAACAGGGCTGCTGCTGAGGGGTGGGGTGGAGAAAGAAGGGAGTGACAGTCACACACACAGCCTGAGTGACTCTGGTTGCTTAGGCTGCTTAGCAATGCAAATCGAAATAAACATAACCTGCCAGTCCTCAGTGTGAAACTAGAGGCTCACTTTCTGAAAACCCTTGGAATTAGTCCCTAACTGGCAGCTGCCTCTAATGGCCCCTTTATAGTTCTCTGCATCTGGGTGAACTTCAGCTATCAAGAACTGCATCATGTTTACCATTAATTTTGATTTTGTTTAGCAGATGTTTTCTGGATCTCTCTGTTGCCTGCATAATCTATCTCAGTATAATGTGAAGTGGCTGACTCTCTTGGATGAAACAGATTAATAAACTTTTCGGTTCTTCTGAGGTAACTTCTTTAATGACTGCAGATGTAAGAAATTTAAAAAGAAGCCATCCGGAGTTGACAGTGCTGGGGGCAGTGAGTCTTTTTAAATTCAAGAGACTGCCAGCTGGGGAAAGAGAGGGAGTTCCCCTCACTGTCGCACCCTCCCTCCTAACAGTAGAGCACTGGCTGTTCTGCTATGGTCACGGGGCTTGAAGAAGTTGAGAGTGACAGCAATCTCTACATGCTCCTAACCCCAAAGTATTCCTAGGCGCCCCAAGTTTAATGGGAAGTGGGTGGCACAGCTGGCTGGGGTGATCTGCTGAAGGAAGTGATTCAGGATTCTGTTTGATCATTGTGCATAGGCAGTAGAATCCCACTTCTCACTTACAGTGTGACTTGGGGTAAGTTACTCAAACAATGGGGATAGCAATGGTGCAGGCCATTAGTTCCAACTCTGGGTTGTATAAACCCAATTTATACTGACTCATGAAAATGCAGAATCCAAAGGGCTTCCAGAAGAGCTAATACAAGGACTCTCACACTGTCCTTCTCCTTCCTTCTCTTGGCACGGTGGCCTCCTCCTGGCGGCTTGCAGGAGGCAACGGCAGCTGCAGCTCACAGTCCTGGCTATTCTCCAACCCAGAAGGTAAAATGGTTTCCCTCAGAATGACAGCAGACGTGACAGCAAGGACTCAGATCTGCTAGGCTTGTATCTTTCTTTTCTTTCTTTTTCTTAAAGAGAGACAGAGAGGGAGAAAGAGAGAACTTTATTTAGTTTTTCATCTGGTTTTCATTGCTTTGACCCTCAGTTGTGTATCTGGTGCTGGGATTCAAACCCAGGTCCTCATGCATGCCAGACAAGTGTGATACCACTGAGCCACACCGCTCCAGCCCCTAGGCTTGTATCTTGACTCATGCTCTAACCCTATCACTGTGGCCATGGGCCTGAGGTGGAATGGGTGTTGGAATAATGTGCTGACTGACTGGTGAGATCACATGTTCTCCCTTTGGAGCTTGGAAAGTCCCCCCACCCCAACCACTGCAATGGTTTGGTCCTTGAAGGAAGGATGCTGGGCCTTCACATGGCCTCATGGTGATGTCAAGGTGGGTGACGGTGCCCGTGGAGCCCTTGGCACAGTGTGGGCAACACTGACGGTATTCAGGGAGCTGCTGATTTCCATTTTTTTCTCTTCTCATCCTGCATGACAGATCTGACATAGACATAGAGGACTTTCTCAAGTCACCAAGGCCCTTCTTCTGTCTCTGAACAGATTTACATGTGATTCTGGATGTTGTAGCCTATTGACTTTTCCCATGAAGAATTGTCTTAAACTTAGCCCATTCCTATCCTTCTCCACTGTCAGTCTTTCTTTAATTTTCTGTTCTAATTATCTCATCACCAACTAGATCACAAGCAGAACTTAACCACCCTCTTCTTGATGGTGCCTTAATAAACTTAAGGGAAAGCACATTTGAAACTCCATCCACCAGATCAGGGGCTTTCTGGGTACTGGGGTCAGAAATTGTCCTCAAGCATCACAGATACCAACCCTTCATATTTCTTTGAATTACTGTGTCAGAATAGGTTTTGTGGTGATAAAACAGTCTTTCCCAAGGACCGTGACAGACAAAGGCTGTTCCTGAAAACCAAACAGGTCATGAGCCAGAGGGTTCTCAAGCTGCAGCTGACTCCCAGCTCTATTTCTCTTTGTTCTCCAAGTACCTGGACCAAGAAAGACCAGCCTGGGCTAAGCCAGCCTGGGCAAGCCTGGGCTTCACTCCTGCCTGCTATGGGCCCTCCATCCATGGGCCTTCCAGACTCTGCATAAGTAACTTTTCCATCCTGCCTCTCATGAGTTTAGCAAGCCTTTGTGGTATACAGCTCAGGGTTTTTGATGGATCTAACTTACCCAGGGCCACAGCACCACCCTCCTGGGCAGGAATCCTGGGTCTAGGGGCAGCTCTTCTGCTATTGTAGGTATGAGTCCTTGAAAAGCAAGGGGCAAGTCTCTTCTTTCCAGGGTTCCCTGTCCCTGACATAGAGTGGTCACTGAAAAGGTGTTCTATGGCTGGCATATCCCAAGGCTGACCCAGTTCTGTTACCTCTCCATTCCTCATACTGGTAAAATCACAGATATGTAGCTTGTAGGTGGTTTGGCCGAGGACCCCACAGCTCCAGGATACTTTGTCCTATCTGCTGTGCTTGCTCTTCCTTCTATCTAGTTTCTTGGGGGTCTCATTCTCCCTAGGGATTGACCTTGCATTATTTGGAACACAAGTGCCTATCTGGAATTTGTAGGGAAATACTCTCAAAGAAGTGGTGATCCCACAAGGGTAAGCCACTGCAGATTCCTAAGTGCCAGAAAATCAACTCTTCACAGGATCATGTCACCCTGAAGCACACCAATCCTACCCACAGCTCAGGGGAAGGAGAAGATGAAGATGGTCCCACAAGATCTGCTGAGCCCCCTTCCCTGCCCAGGAGGCTCGCCTTTCTTCTCTTTCAGGCAGAAACTAAAGTTGTCATTTGTCATCTTTAATCCTTGCCTGGCTTGCCGGCCAGAAGGAGTTTCCCTGCTTTTCAGGAACCCTTGAAATTATCTGCTCTGTATAAACACCGAAGCCCTTTTCAAACCTCACGAAGCTGTTTGCCCCAGCATATTAATGTGCCATTGGCAAGCCTTTGGGGTTAATTATCTGTGACTTTAAAATCATTTGTTTCTGTCTCTGTCTCATTGCTGCCCAGCACTTTCTTTATTAGGAAACAAACCACAGAATCCAACTGACCATTATGTCCTAATTCTCTTCCTGTCATCAAAATTAGTTCATCTCTTTAAAATTCTTTTTTAAAAAGTCCCTGACAAACCTGCCTTCTCATTATTTCCAGATTGCGTGGTCTCTTAACAAACCTTTAATCTCTGCTTTGGCAGGAGTAGAGGCAAAACTAGAAGCAGTCTGCAAGGGAGAGGTCTCATCGAAATTAGCAGGGCTGTCAACACTCTCTCCCCGCCGACTGGCCTTGCTCACTCCGCGGGCTCACTGCTGCCAGCCATCATTTTGCCCCTGGCTGTGTGAGTGTTCCACAGTGTCTTCGAGGGTACCCACTCTGGTGAAGGAGTCATGGTAATCCTGGAGGGCCCTTGCAGATCAGGTGAGCAGGGGTAGTACGCTGTAGCCCACCCCCTATCCTGTGAAGTGTAACCTTTTCTTCTATTTGAGTTCTTGGCCACGGCTGTCATGCAGATCCAAGAAAGGCTTCAGGGACTCCACTAAGAAAATTTTGCACAGTGTTTAATTTTGCCTAAGGGAAGATGAGCTTTCTCTGAGCTCTCCAGGTAGCCATGGCACATGTGCCATAGAAATGAGCAGGTGGATGGTCGCTGGCTTGGTGGGGTGGAATGTGGACAGTGACTTGCAGCCTCCTGGGATGAGACTGCAGCAAGCAGCAGGAGGCGTGGGCAGGTGCTCAGATTGTGTGCGAAGCTGGGTTGCCTGTGGGCCAGATTCCACCTGGCCTGGTCTCCGGAAGCCACAGCCTCTCACCTCTTTCCGTGCCCCTCATTTGCTCACTCACCTCTTCACTGCCTCAAAAGCACTGTCTGGGAGCTCACTGGACAATTACTTGAAATGGAGAAATAACTCCTATGGAAAGAGGCACAATTCTTAGGGTTGGTTGACAGTTCATTGGTTTCTAATGGAATATCCTTGAGCTTGGTGGAGGTTGTTTGGTGTGCAGAGATGACAGGCTGTGCTCCTTTGTAGCTGAGTCAGCTGAGAACAAGTGTCCTGCAGACAGAAAGGCTTACCTGGGTGCCTGAACGATGGCTGGCCACCCCTCAGGTGGGTCCACAATAGGACATGAGAGAAGTTTCTCAGCATAAGTGACCTGGAGCCTGGAGGGGCAGTTCTTTGTGCTAGTGCAGGGGAAGCCTTGGGGTCTTTTCTCCACAGGATGCTTTTTGGAGTGGCTGAGGGTCTTCTTTTGACCCTCAGTGGTACATTGTATTAGTGGCAGCTTTTTTGTTTCAAATAGTAAAACCCCACTCAACTAGCTCAAAGCAAAAAGAGGATGTATTGGGCACAAGTAATTGGTTAACCTGGCAGGGATGAGGGACACTGGTTCTAGACACAGTTGATGTGGGGCCCACATTCCAGGCTTTTCTCTTCATTTTATCCCTCTTAGCTGGCTCTTCTTATAGGGAGTGCCACCCTTTCTCCTCAAATGCCCAACTGCAGTGGAAGAGAGACAGTCTCTGGTGGGTTATTTCCCATGAAAGTGGTTCTCTAGGATTAGACCTGCCTAAGCCTTGTGCCCCACCTGCATCAATGACTGAGGCCTGGGGAGGATTGCCATATATTGCTGGGTTCATGAGTCACCAGCTGTACCCTGTTCAGCATCTCATGAACTGAGAGCAAGAAGAAGGTGAATCTATAACTGACAGTCAGGACTGTGCCTGACTAAGGGACATGGAAGTAGGAAGGCTTAAAAAAATTCCTGTGCATATGACTAATTACTTTATTATTTCACATCTGATATCTGTAACCCCTCCACTCCCAAAAGGTTTTCAACACCTCCATTGGGGAGCTAAGATTCAGCAGACCTTCCTCTAGCATTTTGGGGAAGAGTATTCTCTTCCCATTCTCAGAGATGGATCCAGAGGCCAGAGTTTAAATTGCTGACCCCAGGTCACAGAAGCCTATCAGAGATATAGACCTGAACTCAGACCTTGGAAGACAATTTTAGGGTGCCCTTTTTCCCTTCATCACCGCTGTCTCCAATGATTGGGTCTCATGTCACCCTCTCCCCTTTGACAGATACAGGATGCTCTGGTGAGGTACCATGAGTGCCCACTAGCCAAAACAGATACGGACTGTCATTTTGGACCCCCATCCATAATCTTCTTTCTCTGGCCCTTCACCCAAAGTGCATAAGGATCAAAAGTGAAGGGGCAAATTCCTCCACCCACAGTGGCTTCTGTTCTTGATGGTAATTGTCAGAAACTTTTATTTTCCGTTTGTCGTGAGAGATCCTCTTCTTTGTGGGGAAGAGGATAGTGCGGGCTAACTGGGTTGACTACTTTAAGGAAAGCATTCATGGGCCAGGCAGGGACTCAGTTGGAGTGGGGCCTTCCCCACAGCCAGAGGAATCAGGAGCCACTTTTTTTTTCTTTAAGAAAGAGGGACGGTGACAGACAGACAGACAGACACACACACACACACACACACGCACAACATCATTTTTTATTTAGTTTTTCATGTGGCTTTTGTTGCTCTGACACTTACTTGTGTATGTGGTGCTGGGGTTGGAATCCACATCCTCATGCATGCCAGGCAAGCACCATAACCGTGGAGTCCCCGCTCCAGCCCCAGGAGCCTCTTTTTTTAATAAGCAGTTTTCTATTTGTCTGTGTATGCAAGACGGGAGCCAAGGGCTCACTCCTTTAATATAAATTCTGTAGATGAGAAGGGTTCTTAATGGAAACAGTTTCAGAGTCTCTTATTCAAGCCTTATAAACGCCCTCTGAGACGGGCATTGCAATCTAATTTGTAAATAGAAAAAAGCGGGGCGGGAGTGGCTTTGAACTCTAGGAAGAACTAAAAAAAGCAGGCTTCACTCGGGTCACACAGAGGACCACATCCTCTGTGGAGATGTGACAATGTTTGAACCATTCTGGCTGAAATGTTCATGTTCAAAACTGGACTTCTCCTTCTGCGGTTGACATGCCACAGGGTTAGAGGGCGGAGACCCCTGCAGGGCTGATGGGGAGCCCCATCTTGTTGCTGCCTCCAGAGAGAAGCAGAGGCCTCCAAGTTCAGAAGAAATGGACCTTAAAAAAATTCACAAGCCTGGGAAATGAGTGGTGGGAGTCCAAGTACATTTTGATCTGCTTGTTTTGCTAATTTTAGTGGTTACTGGCTCTTCCTTTTTGCTGGAAGCAACATTCCTTTCCAGCTGCTTGACTGCTTCGTTTTGAATTTTTATCATTTGTGGGAGCCGCCACATATTTGGACCCAAAATGGGAGTCCTGTGGCTAAGAGGATACATGTATTTGTTCGGGTGAGAGCCAATCTCACGCTTAGAAACCAGCTAAAAATAAAATGAGTTGAGGTTTTGGTTTGTTTTTTTTTTTTTTTTAAAGACATTAGGTCTGTAAAGCTATCATATCACTTTTCCCTCTTTATGCAGATTTTAAAAGAATTTCTTACACTGGGATGGTATGACCAGGCTGCTTTTTGCTTTCAAAGAACTTTCTCATTTGTCCTCTCATTTAATATATGCAAGAAAGCCTGTGGAAAAAAGAAAAAGAAAGATAAAGAAAACCCATGCATTAGGAAAAGTGAATATGATATCATTGACATTTGAGAGAGGAGGAAATTGATGCTCAGAGATGGCATGGGACTGGCCTCATGTCACACAGCTAATTGAAGCGGAGCTGGAGATCATGACTGCCAGTTCTGTATTCCTCCCCCTAGGCTTCCTCTAAGCATGAGCTTATGACAAGTTTTCACATTAAGACTCAATAGGAAAGCACACTGTTTTTAGTCCCATTTTGGTTCTTTTTAAAATAACTTATCTTAAAGATAACTTTTGGTATCTGTCAACGTAATGATCCCATACCTAGGGGATTCAGAATATTCAAAATGTGTGTAGAGGAAATAGTAAAAGTTAATCATTTGCACAGTACTTGTCTGTGGTGAGCTTTAATTATCGCTTGACATATTTCATGGTTTAATATGATGACAGTTTAAAATAGAGCCAGCAAGAGCCAGAAAAATCCATTCATTACCACGTGTTGCAGGCTGTGTTAGAGTAACCCCTGAATTCAGATGCTGCCCAGATAGATGGCTCTGCAGCATTTTCTAGCAGCTGCGAATGTCCCTGGGACTGAAACCTGATCTGAAAACACCATCCTGATTGTGCTGGGGGACCATCTACAGGTACTTGGCTGAGGCCAGCTCTGTGGTATGAGTCTGGTACCCCATTTCAAATACTGAATCCCTGGTGCTCTCCCCAATCTAGACCTCTTGCTGGCCTTCTGCAGAATTGCTAATGAGCAAGATAACTCATATGACGTGTGCTCTCCAAGGCCAGCAGGTTGCAAGGCTGTTTTTTCTTGTTGTCCTTGTTGTTTCATAAGCTCAGCTCCATCTGTGTGTTTAGGAAATAATTGAATAATTGCTTCTTTCCCCCCCGCTACAAGAGATATCTGGAAATGGAGCTGTCCAGAGTTGACCTGTCTGTCCAAATTTCACATTTCAATTTGGAGAGTCCTGGGAAAGGGAGCAGATGAAGCCATCTCAGAAAGGAAGATGTCGTTTGACACATATTAGCTCAATGGCTATCCACTGCTGACAGCAGGATCCTTTAGGACATGGGTGTCACAGGTCAGAGACTCTTAGAATCTAGGGAGAGACATGCCTGTGGCTAGTCCTTGTGATCCGAGGGAACCCTGGACATGCACAGCACTCTGGCTCACTCCCCAGGTTTTCCAAAGGTCATAGCAGGTCTTCATGGCGCACATCTGCATTAAGCAGCCTGCCTGAGTTCTGGACATGGTCACCACCATACTCTTCTTGGGAAGTCTGGCTCCACCATCCCAACAACTCAAGTCCAGACCCAAGGTCCCCGCAGGCTCACAGGCTTGAGCGGGTGAAGTGGCTTGTCTGAAGTCCTGTGGCTGTGGGGAGCAGGGGCAGATGCGAGCCAGTTCTTAGGCCTCTGGGATTCCTTCCTTTCTTTCTTTGCCTCCTGCCCTTGAGGCACAGGTTTCCCATCTCTCTAGGATGCCACAATGTCTGATGTACCCTAGATACTTAGCCACCATTTTCTAGTGATGGGGATTCTGGCTCACTGAACATTCTAGCCAAGTTTTTTGTTTTAACTTTTGTTTAAATGATTTCTAAATATTTTGTTTCCTGAGTTAGGGGAGCAAGTACCTGTCATTTTTAAAGCCTGAGTTACAAGTCATATGTTTTGCTGAGTTAACTTATTTTAGCAGTAGTCCGGCGTAGCCACATAGTATGATCCACTGTCTTAGCAATGAGAAAACACAGGCTTCGAAAGCATTAGTGAATCGGTTGGCCACGTGTTTGAGTTGGTGGCTCTTTTGCTGATCCTCACTGTTGTTAAACATTCAGAGTCCTTTGAGATAAGGTCTTCCTGCATCTTGCTGTTGTGGCTTCCCTGGGACCCTCGTCCTGATGACCCTTGCTCTAAGGCAAGTCTTAAAAAGCTTAGGGATAGCAGGAACATCTATAACTGTGCCATATGGGAGTATAAGTGATATGCAAGACAGAGGGAAATGGAAAAGGAACTTTTTTTTTTCTAGCAGATACTGGGAAGCTGCTGCAAAGCCATGGAATGGTGGTGGGGATGCTATTCCAAGCTGCAGGCCTTGGACACATCTGTGCTTCCTTCCTCCTCTTCTTCTTCCTCTTTCTTTTCTTTTCAACATTTTTTTATGGTGCTGATATGGAACCCAGGGCCTCCTGGGAGCTAGGAAAGCAAGTGCTCTGTCACAATCCTCCCAGACACAGGCAGACACACGCTTTTTCATGCCCCCTGGAGGTCAGAGGCAGAATTCCATCTGGTGGCAAGGACACCCAATGGCAGCCTCTAAGTGGGCTCTGTTTGGAGCACAGGCAATGAGTGACAAGAGCAGGAGACAGCCCTAGGGACGCCTTGTCCTTTACCCTGTGGGTGCTGGGAATTCTGTGGCTGTGCTCCCATGTTCAAGATGCCAAAAAGGACTTTTGCAAATACATGCCTCCCCTATGTGCTGTTAAACCTAAATGGTATTGGTTTCACCCCTTTGCCTTAAGCACACCCTCAAAGTCATTTTGGGCCCTGAAGGAGTTGCAGAACTTCCACCAAGCCAGATCAGACCCTACCTAAGGAACACCCCAAGCCTGCGTGTCTTTTTGTAAGACCAACGTGGGCTTTCCCAAGGCTTCTGAACCTGATTTCCGTTCCATATTTATTTTATATAATAAGACTCAACCAATAGCCCATGGACCAGATTCAGCTTGAAGCCGTATTTTGTCTGATTTACAGTGTTGGCCTGTGGAAGTTTTTTGTTTTTGAGATCTTAATTTGAATGGATTGCCTTAATTTAAAAATAAGGTAATTTTACATGCCTATCCAAATTTGCATATTATCTTGGAAAGTGAAATAACTTGGTAACCCTGGCTGAATCAGCCTCGTGGCTGAAGTGAGAGCAGCAGTGTCCTCAGAGTGTACATGCTCTGGTGTTTACCACAGTCCACACCATTCCCTAGTGCATCCCTGATCCTGAGACCAAGCATTAGATGAAGTTCTGAATATAAATCTGAAATTCCTGAAAAGCCACATTTACTCAGTGGGGTGGCCTCAGTAGACATTTGAGTTGTGGACACCTATTTTGTATTCAGGTCTAGAATGTGTCAATCATGGCACAGATAAAGCAGGTGCCTGTAAGAGGAAAGCAAAGAGGAGGACAGCCAGGATGCTTAGCATGAAGGCTGAAGCAGTCCTTACCTACCATGTTCATCAGCTTTTCACTGCTGTAACCTGACCAGAACAACTAACAGGAAGAAGGTTTATTTTGGCTCATGGTTTTAGCAGTCTCAGTCCATGATCAGTTGAGTCCATTGCTCTGGGTCCGAGGTGAAGAAAAACATCATGACTGAATGGCATGGCAGAGCAAAGCTGCTAGCACATGGTAGCAGGGAAGCAGGGAAGAGAGAAAGGCCAGGGAAGAGAAAAATCCTTCCAGTGCACACCCCAAGTGACCTGCTCCCTCCAACTAGGTCCACCTTCCAGTTGTCAATTCAGCCATCAAATGGATTAATCCACTAATGAGATCAGCACTCTTATAATCCAATCATTGCCTGGAAGTTCTACCTCTGACCCTGCTGCTTTGGGGACCATGGTTTCAACACATGAACTTGGGGGATCTAAACCCATAATACCCACTCAGGCCTCCTTGAGAGACTCTGAGGATGCTGGTGTCTAGTTTGTCTTGGTTTGGGCAGCTAAATCTTCCATCATACTATCTTTTTTTTTTTTTAAAGATAGAGGGACAGTGAGTGAGAAAGAGAGAAATAGAGAATCAATTTTATTTAGTTTTTCATGTAGCCTTTATTGCTCTGATACTTCGTTGTGTATGTGGTGCTGGGCTTTGAACCCATGTACTCATGCATGCTAGGCAAGCATCATAACTTCCAGGCCACCGCTCCAGCCCCCCATCATACTATCTTAATTTCTGATATTTATTCCTTAATCTGTAAGCATTCATTCTAGGCTATAAGTTTACAAGTGAGCTCCGGGTTTGGTAATTAATATCTGAACCTCCTTATGTCAGCTATATGTCTTCCAAATGGAGCAGTTACTTTAAGCCCTTAAGACATTCCATGTATATTGTAAAGTAATTACTTTCCAAAGATATTTCCAACTGATATTCCATTATATCTAAGTATACATTTACAGGACTCAATAGACCAGAATAGCTCTAATTTATGTACTTTGGTTCACTGGGTTAAAAAAAAGAGACATTTTTAAAGTGTATTTTTAATCTGTGTGTTTATCCCAAATATGTTGTTTGGCTCCTCCAGGATCAGTCACATGTTGTTAGAAAAATATTACACATGGTGTGTTCTCTGAGCTGATTTAGAATTTAATGAGAGATGACATTCCAGCCTGAGTATGACTACGGATAACTTTGAATCTGGGCTTGGAAGTGTCCTAGAGCTTGGAGGAGCTTATGAATTCCCTCAGTGTCATTTTTTTTTAATGTGCAAAACTCAGATGATAAATAGTTGCTGCCCTTGTGTGGTGAGAATTAATGCTTGCTGAGTTACAAGTATTGTTTTAATAAAATAGTCTTAATTGTTTGCTCTGTACATTTTCTGCTTTATTATTTTTATTATTTCTCTTGCCTCTGTAACTGGTAATTATTGAATTCCCATTATTTCTTTATTAGTCATTGTATAAAAGCTATCTTGTGATTTATCCTTCCTCCCACGCTTGCTTTTCCCCAAATGTCATTAGCAGAGGCGAGAGGCGGGCACACGTTGCTTGCTTCTAATGGGGCCGGTGGTGCTGAGAGCAGCTTCACACAGCTCACCCTTGCCTTTAGGATTGATCATTCCCAATTACTTGGCTGCTGTGCTGTAAAAGGACTCATATGAAGCCCAGGAGGTTTATTAGAAAAACATTCAAATGGTAATAGTAAGAGGGCAGGATTAACAGGGTCTGCTTGGGGGACTCTAAGCGACCTCTCTGCAGGAGAGAAGAGCAAGATGTGCCCTACCAGCTGGGTGCAGGCATTGGAAGTGTCAGTTACCACATACTGTGGCACACTGTATAAAAGGGTAAAAAAAAAATCATCATTCATACATTGCAAGGAAGCCAAAGTCCCTTGTGCCTATGAGTTGGTGCCTCTATAACATTTGCAACCACCATTACACAGGTACTCTGTCCTGTTCTGATTTCTTCTCTGATTTCACCTTATCTCCTATCATGTTCTCCAATTTTTTAGTGTAGGTTTTCAAAATTGTATAGGCAGGTATCCTGAGCATGATTCAACTTACCAGTTATGTTAGTTTGGGGAAGTGGTTTTATGTTGGTCTTGGTGCTCTGGCCTCTGAAATGATGGTAGTAATTCCATCTAACCCATACGACCATTGCATGGGTTAAACCCACATAGGAAAGCTTAGCATCGCGCTGGCCTGCCTTCTGAGCAGACCCTGTTGTCCTGCAATTTTAGTTATTATTCACCCATATTTGGGGCTGGGACTCCCCATGGTTATGTCTTCTAAGTGGGCCCACAGTACTGGGAGCTAGGGTATCTCCAATGAACGCTTGCTGAAATGCATGGAGACAGGAAGACTTGGATTTAAGTGGGCCAAGTTGTTTTCTTTCACCACAACCAAGTAATCACATTTCTCCACCATTCAGGAAGAGGTAGCCACTGATAAGGTGCAAACGCTGGAACTATTTGTGTCATTTTTTATTGTTTCTGGTTCTAAACCTTAGTTGACTCTAATTTAAAATCATGGATAAAATATCTAAGCAGTCCTTTAAAAGCATCAATGAGAAGTCAGGAAAATGAAGAATTCCTAAGAAGCTAGAAACAGTTGAATATCAGGGCTCTGAAGCAGACATTTGCTTTGAGAATATTTGTCCAACACAAATGACCTTGAGCTTTGATTTTTTATGACCTTGAGGTGCAAGGGGACAGATGAGTCCTTTAGAAATCCTCCTCCCCCTGCCAAGGAGACTCCAACAGACCCCAGTAGCTCCATCTCTAGCAGAAAGTTGAAGGTAGAAATAAATATGCCCTGTCTAACCTCAGGAAGAAGTGAGGGAAATTGCCTGTCTTAAACCTTGGTGCTGGGCATAGGCAGGGGTCAAAATCTCTTCTCAGTCACAAGCTGCGTTTCCAGCAGAATGCACATGACAGACTGGTATGAGGAAGCCTCAAGCCAAGAATCAAGTTGCAGTCCTGACTGGGAGCGTTCCTAGGCACCTGGTAGAGCAAACAGAAAACTGACTGGAAGAGCTCTTCTTCAACACAGCATTCAAATAATTCTGACATTCTGCCAACCAGAGAACATGAGATTGTCACCTCACAGTCAAAATTCAACAAATCAAACAGCAAGCAAGACACCACAGAAAGAGCCACCAGATATGAAATATAAAGTCTTCAGATATTAGAATTAACAGATACAGAATAAAAAATGCATAGTATGGTATAAGAAATAAGAAGGTGGCTGAAATGATGAACAAAGAGCAAGACTACCATAAACTATCTCAATTACTAGGAAAATATCTGAATAGAATTTGTAGAAATAAAAGATATAATTGAAAATTTAAAGAAATCAATGCCTGTATTTAAGAGCAAATTAAATGGAACTAGAAGATAGAGCTGAAGCTGTGTCCTAGAGTGCAGTTAGAAGGCAAAGCCACAGGGGTTGTGAGGCACAGAGAATAGGATGGAGAGGACTACGGCAGTTATAGTCAGGGTTACAGAAAAAAAGAAAGCAGGCTGAGGAATATCAGAAGAGATACTGGTTGAAATTTTTACAATACTGAAGGATGACACCTACCTTCAGATAGAGGAAGACAAATAATCTCCAAACAAGACAAACAACGACTACAGGTATGAGAGGGGTGGGGAGGAGGGCCAGGAGAGGAGAGAGGGAGTTTGGAGAGGGAGGGAAAATGGGGGTTATTAATTCTGTAAGCTACGCTTGACTCCCCTGAGAAGCCAAATAGTACTGACGCAGGAACTTAAATCTTGAAAATTCAAAAATCAATATACACTTATTTGGACATTTACATATGTAATTGGGGGATATTACATTGGAGAAAAAAGAGCAGGGAGTGGGCAAAAAAGGGGAGATACTGGATAAGGATTGGGCTCAAGTTACATTACCATTACGTATTCATGTATGAATGTATAGCAACGAATCCCTTCAATATGTAAGAACATGCTGACCTAAGGGGAAAAGAAAGGACAAACACCTATATACATCACAAGGATAAAATGAACCAAAAACTAGCCCGAGAGAAAATATAGCTTACTTATGAAGAGACTTGAAATTTATTTCCCTGTGGAAATCATATCTTCAATGTGTTGAAAGAAAATATTGGCCAATATAGAATTTTAGACCTGTTAAACTATGCCCCATACCTCTCTTACTCTATCTCCTGTTTTTCTGTTTTGGGATTAATTTACCTTTTCCTCAGTATGCCCATTTTGATGCTAATTCTAGTTTATGAATTCTTAAAAATAGATATTGTAGTTTAGAATTCTAGAATTCCCATTTGATTCTTTCTTAGAGGTTCAAATTATTTGTTGAAATCCTGTCTTTTCTTTATCTCATGAATGGATGGTGATTTTTTTTTCTTTAAAGAGAGGAACAGTGAGAGAGAGAAAGAATCAATTTTATTTAGTTTTTCATTTGATTTTCATTTCTCCAAACACTTCATTATCTATGTGGTGCTGGGGTTTGAACCCTGGTCCTTGTGCATGCCAGGCAAGCACCATACCTGCTGAGCCACCTCTCTAGCCCCATGATTTTGAAATCATCTGTCTTTTGTCAAAATTCTTAGCACTCTGGTTCGCTTCAGTTGCTGACTTTATCTCATGATTACATGTTACCTCTTCCCGATCTGCAAGTCTAGACTCAGTATTCAGCTCCCCACCTCTTTTTTTTATTAAAAGTATATAGAGATACAGTTGAGGGGAAAACATTATCAAAACAGTAGCAATCAATGTATATAAACTTTGTTATCCAGGGGCCATGCCAAAGCACAGATAATCCAACTTGGGTTTCACCTGTTGCAGTTTCCCCCAGAAGAACTCAGCTCCCCCTTTTTTCTCAAGAGGTCTTGCTGGCTCTCAGCTCCAACTCTCTATAATCACATGACTGGTCTTTCTGCAACCAGGGACAAACGCCAGTCAAATTCTTTATTATACCACTAGATCTCAACTGCCTGGGAGCCCAGGGTGTTTACCAACGTAAGCACTCAATACTTTTGAGTCAGAATTCCCATTTACTCAGCGGTGTACGACCTGTAAAACCTCTGTTCAGCTTCTAGCCACCTTCCCACTCCCTGCCCCCCAGAGACGTTCTCTCCCAGGCACTGGAATCTGGCTGCCGCACATGTAGCTTAGGATTCAACTTAGGACCAAAGAGAACTCTATTCAGACTCTTGGGGATCCTTTTCTGCAGCTCTCTCTTCTGACTTCTGATCTCCAAATTCCAGCCTCCTTAGTGGTCTCAAGCTCTGATGACTTTTTCATCTGCCTACTAAGGCTGCTGCTGTCTAGTTGAGTCCACTTCCCTGTGCCAAGGTCTGAGCCATGAAACCATTGAAAACTGATCTCAGGAAGAAAATTAGAGTGATAGTGAAACTTACTTATGTGCTTTCATTCTTTCCAGAGTTGCAGCATGCAATGTCTGCTATATAGTAGATAAAATAATTACTTTATAGTTCTTGTCCTGGTGTTTGGTTATTTGGGGCATGAGATAAGCTAGATACCAGCTATTCTGTCTTAGCCAGAACCATAGGTTGGCAAAGTCTCCTTGATGTAGAATTATATACCATCAAATATCTTTGAATAAAAATTTTAAAATGGAATACATTTCTGACCAAAGAAATAAAGGGTTTGTCAATACACCTTCACTAATGGAAATGTTTATGGAAGTTCTTCAAGCAGAATAGAAGATCTTCAACAAAAACAGAAGATCTAAGCAAGAAGAAATAATGACCAATGTAAGTAAAGAATATTTGGGCTAATTTAAGGAAGTAGCATTGCATAAAATTATAATAATGTCTCATAAATTTAAAAGCATTGAAAAAATATGTGATACTCTAGGATCTAAGTCAAAAGAGAAAAAATTCAGAATTTTTGTCCTGAAATCTTTGTGTGGTTAAAAAAAGAAGTATTTATAAACTTTATTTTGATAAATATACAGAGTAAAAATGTCTAGGGAAGCCACTTACAAAGAATAACTTTCAAATTTAGTAGTGAAAAAGTGACTGGAATGAGGGAAATACTCAAAAGCACAGAAGTCAAGAGGGAAAATGAAAACTTGAAAAGTGAAATGAATAGAGTATATGAGATAAGATATTAACTATAAATACAAGTGTATCAGTAATTATAATAAATATAAATGTACCAAATATTCCAATTGAAACATAATAGTTAAAATAGACAAAAAATGCCCAGCTTTTGAGGGGGGAAAAACCCTCACATCTAAAATACAAGGATAAGGACCTGGAGGGTAACTAGTGGCAGAGCTTTTACCTAGCGTGCATGAGGCCCTGAGTTCAAACCCAGCACCACACAAAATAATAAAGAAAAGAATTAAATACAAGGATAATGAGAGGCAAAAAGTAAAGGATGGAAAACAATATTCCAGCAAAGAGCTCAGCTGTAGATAGCAAAGTGCAGCAAAATGCAGTAAAAGCATGAAGCTTTGGTGGAGATGAGGGATCGCTAGGGTGGGGGTATAGCTCATGGGTAGAGCGCCTGCCTTGCTTGCAAGAAGCCAGGAGTTCCATCCCCTCACTGCAAAGCAAAACAAAGCAAAAACAAACAAAAATAGGATCACTAACCAATAACAGATTAAATTTACCAGGAAGATAATTGATCTAAACACTGTGTATTCACCAAGGAGCATGACATCAAAAATTCCAAAGCAAAAAGTGGAAAAATGTTACGAGCAGACAAACTCATCTTCACAGTAGAAATACTACATAAGATTAAGTAGTTCCACTAGAACAGAAGAAAGGAGCAAATTTGACAATTTGACTTATCAACTCACAAAGTTAGGAAAAGAGTCGTAGGATTACCCCCCAAGTAGAAGCAAGTAAATAATAAAGATCAATAGTAAAACGGAATATCAAATTGAAACAAAAAATACAAAAGGAAGGATTAATGAAGCACAATGTTTTCTGAAAAAACACTTAAAACCCACAAAACTCCTACAGCAGTAATAAAGGAAAGAGGAACAGAGAATAAATACACTTCTCAGGAATGACAAAGAATATAATTATTGATTCTACAGAAATTAATGCCATAATCTTTATTTTGCCAATCTCTTTGAAATTTCTAGTGGCCAAATTCCTAGAAAAAAGTTGCCAAAACATTCTCAAGTAGAAATAATAACCTGATTAGTCTTATCATCTTTAAAGAAATAGATTTCTAACTGGAAAGAAGCTATCAAGATCCAGATATTGTACCAGTGGATAATGACAAATATTTAAGCATCAATAGTTCCAATCTCATACCAGCTATTCCAGAATACAGAAAAAGTGGGTATATTTATGAGACAAACTTAAACTTGATACCAAAACCTGGCAAAATAGTGTAGGGGGGGAACAAGACCAGTTATGAAGATAGATGGAAAAGTCCTGAGCAAAATCTTATCAAAGAAAATTTGGCAGCCTATTAATGAAAGAGAAAAAACCACAACAATTGGGCTTTATCTCAAAACATGTTTGATCGCCGATACAAGTCTCTTGATGTATTTCATCATACAATTCTTTTAAGTAGAAAAGTCACATGATCACCTCAGTCGATGCAGGAAAAACATTTGAAATACCTAAGTTCCATTCATTATTATTCCTAATAATTTTTATTAGAAAAGGAGCACTAAATAGAGGAACTTCTTTAGTGTAAAATATAATTAAAAAACCCAACAGCAAATAGGAAATATATTGAGTATAATAAAAGCCAGATTTCTCATTGTTATGAAAGGCAATTATGAATAAGGAAAAAGTATTGAATATACCTTTTGCCTCTGGATTGGATTTGGAAGTATCAGTAAGAACTCAAAGTGTGTGTATGTGTGTGTGTGTGTGTGTAGTATTTCCCAATTTTGTGAGCTAATGAGGCACAAAAGTAACACCCAGGTTCTCTACTGAAGGAAACCAATATTTCTGGGAGAAATGTTTGGTTCCAGCTTTGGAGGAGAAAACAGTACACAATGAATCTGGAACATTGTTTTGTATCAGAAAGTTAAGGCAGTGCTTAAAGAATCATGGGGACTTGTCCAAAGGACACAGTAGCCAGCTCAAGACAGTTCACACTGGACAATTTGAGATTGTATTTTTCCAAAGATGGCCACAACAGTAACTTCCGTTTTACATGTTTTATGATAATGTGGCTCTCTCGTAGATAGTCATCTATGTCCCCTTCCCTCGAATTAAATACTTTAGCTGGAGCAGGGATGCAGGAGCCCTCTGCCACCACATGGACTAAGGCTGCTGTGGACACTGCTCTAAGGAAGGCATGGGAGACCTGAGGCCAAGAAGAAAGAATGATGCCACTGCTAGCCACCATCTGACACCTACACGGGAGCCCCTGAGCCAGGTTGCACCTTCCCCACATGCTTGACCCTGAAATGTTGCAAAAGAGTAAGAGATATTTGTTGTTGGTTTAAGCGGCTAGGTTTTATGAGGGTTCATTGCATAGCAACAGATAATCAAAATGGATTGGAGACCTGGCTGTGGGATGGGCCATAATGAAAACTCCAAGTAAAACACAGGGCATTGGCTTGGGGACTAGGTGACAGGAAGAAGCAGGAATAGCCTGGAGGAGATTGCTAGTGACAGCTGAAAAGGCCTGTATGAGAGGGAGAATGATAGCAGCCACCTGAAGAGCCCTTAGGAGGCTCAGGAGAGCTCCCCAGCAGGAAGGCAAAGGCGATTAGAAGCTGGATGAAAGGGGCCCCTCCATCTGGGGAAGTGAGCAGTTGGCAATATTGTCACCTACAGCAATGTAAGAAATAGTAACCAGATCATATGAACTCAAGTATGCAACTAAAGAGATTGTCAGAAGATTTAAGGTACCCCCTGACCACTTCTTGCCTGTGATAAAACATGAGAAGGGAGAGGTGACTTAAAGAACAAACTACTAAGAAAAAAGGGACCAGGATCCACTGGGTTTGAAAGAAGACCTGTTTTCCATTTGGGGCCTCTCAAAGATGGCAAAAGATGTTAAATTAAGATTTCAGGGCAAAGATCAAGTCCACGAGAGAGGCTATGAGATTCTTTGTTAAAACCTCAGAGGTTGTCAAGGTATTATATACCCTTTCATTCCAGAAAAAAAAAGAGAACAGTTCTAAGCACCTGGAGGGTGTGCCTTTCTGTGAAACAATAAGGCCTCTGGTATCTTAAGAACATTGTCCCTCAGCAGCCTCACAGGAGTCCAGGATGAGTGGGGTTTATCTCAGATCTGTGGATCTGTCTTTTGTCTGAAACACTGTGTGTTAGTCAGGCTTCCCTGGAGAAACAGAACCAAGAGGATGTGGATATATGGAATAGTTTATTTTTAAGGACTTGGCTGATGCAGCTGTGAAGGCTAGGCTAGACCAAACTCTGATGGGGTCAACTGGCAGGTTGGAAACCCAGGAGAGTTGCATTTCAAGTGCAAAGGTCACCTGCTGGCAGAATTCCTTCTTGCGAGGGACAGGTCAATTTTTGTTCTATTGAAGCCTTCAACTGATTAGACAAGGCCCGCATACAATGTGAAAGATAATCAACTTAACTCAAGATGCACCTATCAACATGTTAATTTCATCACACTTAAAACCTTTGTAGAAGCATCCAGAAAAATTTGAGACCAAATATCTGAGCATCATGATCCAGCCAAAGTGGAAACATAAAACTATCACAGTGTACATTATTTTTAAAAAATGCATAAGTTTTCAATTTAACAAACTTGAATTTTAAAAGTCAGAAACAGTTTAAAAAGATAAAAAATAACAAAAATGGTCCCTGATTATCCTAACTCCTATGGGCAGGAAGCAGGCTGAGAGAACCACTTAACTACAAACATGGGTGACTTTGTATGGAAATAGGGATGAAACGAGGAGCCAAGTGGGGGATTATCCCTGGCAGCAGTAGACCTGGGTCCTAATCAAGGGGCTGGAGATACACACTGGATGGATTTCAGAACTGCTACCAACCTGTATCCCACATGGGCCTCCCATTTTGTCCCCCTTTTAATGGAAATATCTACAGAAGCTGCGCTCTGCCTAGCCCACCACGGTGCCTTGGTGTTTAGGATGGGTGTAGGTGAGGGATCATGTTTCCTTAGTTAGCACACCTTTAGATGAAGTGGGAAAGTGTTCAGGCTGCTGAACCCAAGGAACCTCACCTGAGCAATCTCATCCGAACTTGGACCAAAGATAGATGACAGGATCGTGGATCCTGCGCTGTTGCACTAATCGTTTGGGGGTGGTATTAGGGAAAGACTATTCATGGGAGGAATGTGAACTATGGCCAGGGGGTGGAGCAGAGCAGATTGTTATTTTACAAAGATATCTCTCATCAAATATATTTTTCTTACAATGTGAATTTGTTTCCATGAGGAGAGAGATCTATTTCCCTCCCCTTGAATCTGGGCAGGTAGTAACTAAGGTAGAGGCGAGGTTATGTGACTTTGAAGACTTGGGCCTGAAAAGTGACAAACAGTCCATCTCGCTGGCTGGGTCCCTCGCAGAGGAGCTGTGCACCGCCAGGAGGTTTCCGTCCTGGGTGGAGTCCCAGAGAGCCCACATTCGAGGCCCCATGGAGAGGCTCCAAGTACCAGGTGCCTCTATACAAACATCAGTGTTTATCCTGTTGTCATGTAGGTCTGCAAAGAACAGGGGCTGGGAGGAAGGGAAGGGAGGGGAAATACTGGGAACTGAGCTAAAACAAGGTACATCCCAAGCTTTTACAATTATGTCCATGTAAATTCTGTTGTCATGTATATGTAAGAAAGGGTGGGAGGAAGGGAAAGGAAGGGAGAAAACTGGAGACTGAATTAGAACAAGTCAAACTCCACACTTTTATAGTTATATCATTGTATGCCTTCGTTATAGGCACATGAGGTCTTTAACTTATTCTCAAATAGTTCCTGGAAAAGTAAAAATATGCACATATGTTTTCATATATATGTACTGCATGTGTGTATTTACACTTACATGCCTGTACCTATACATGTGCCCTTGTTTTCTTTTTTTTTTAATAAAGAGAGGGAGAGAGAGAAAGAATCAATTTTATTTATTTTTCATCTGGCCTTTGTTTCTCCAACACTTGGTTGCACATGCCAGGCAAGCACTGTAACCACTGAGCCACCGCTCCAGCCCAACATATGCATTTTTTTTAAAGGGAGAGAGGGAGAGGAAGAGAGAACCAATTTTATTTATTTTTTCATCTGGTTTTTGTCTTTTTGGATATTTAGTTATATGTGTGGTGCTGGGGTTTGAACCCAGGTCCTCACGCATGCGAGGTAAGCATAGGACTCTACCACTGAGCCCTGTGTGTGCATTTTTATACACAGACACATGAAAAGAGAAAGAGAAGTGACAAGCAAATGGGAAAAAATGATGAGCCTGATGAAGAGAGTTCCTTATTTCTTGCTGTTTTTCGGTCTGAAATTACATCAAAATTTAAAAATAATAAATTCTACAGCAAAAACTGTTACTAATAGAAAAATGTTGAAAGTTTTCCATTTAAGATGAGGCTGAGTGCTCTCTCACTTCTATTTAGCTTGCATTGGAGGTCCTAAATAGAGCAGAAGGCAAGGCAAAAGAAGAAACAGTATAAAAACTGAAAAGGAAGTGTCAGGACTGTGACTATTCACAATGATATGGTTGTATAAAAAAGCCAACAGATTGTGAATAAATGATTAGGATTAACTAACATTTTAATAAGGTTGCTAAATGCAAAATAAATATACAAAGCTCAATTGCATATCCATATAACAACAACAAAGAGGAAATATAACTTAAAATGATGCCATAATCCCTGACATCAACAATATACATGCATCTAAGAATGAATATATCTAAAATGTGTAGGATCTTCACATAAAAATTTACGACACTTTGTTGCAGTACCTAACTTAATGGGTAAGAAAGCTCAGTTTTATAATAAGTTTATAAATGTATATATATAAATTTATAATATATAAGAATGATTAGCTTACTTTGTATCAGAGGTATGTGTATGTGTGTATGTGATTTGACAGATAGGTTCTAAAATGTACGTGGAAAGCCAAGGTCCAGAAATAGGTGGCTGTCCTGAAGAAAAGGCCTAAGCTGGGGGCTCACACACTGCTGGTGAGAATCCACACTGGTGCAGCTCTTTGGAAAACAGTTTGTCCTTGTTTTATACAGCTGGTGATGCCCACACCCTAGCACCCAGACATCCCACGCCCACATATGTTCTCCCATGGAATCTCCTTCATAGTTGTACTGGGAGACATGAAAAAAGAAAGTTTTAGAAGCTTCGTTCATAATCATTTACAATTATAGATAATTTAAAGATCTAGCATCTACAATATATAAATACATTCTGATAGAATCTATAGTGATAACAATAAGTATAATGATAATAGTAAGTATAATGATAATAATAAGTATTATTTTAGCAATTGACTAGAATAATCATAACACATCCAGGCAGCATATTAAACAGTAGTTTAAAATAATGTGCAAATATGTTTGTTGAAATGGAAAGTTGTGGTGTGAAGGCAAATAAAAAAGAGCAAATTATAAAGAGTATGTACTTTAAGCATCTAATTTGAAAAATAAATAAATGAGATAAATATAGATGTGTGTAGATCCAAACTCAAGAAGTTGATTTTTTTTAAAAGAGAAAAATCAATTTTATTTAGTTTTTTTTTTTTGTGTGTGTGTGGCTTTTGTTGCTTTGACACTTAGTTGTGTACGTGGGTGCTGGGGTTTGAACCCGTGTACTTGCGCATGCTGAGCAAGCACTGTAACCACTGAGCCACTGCTCCAGCCCCAAGAAGTTGATTTTTGAAGAGAGGGTTTGAATATATTTTTTTTCTTCTTGGCCATCATTGTCTAATGTCTCCCCACAATGAACAGATACTATGCTAAACAGGGTCTAGCACAAGAGGACCCCTGGGTGGAGTTCATTCATTCACTGCATTCATTCATTATTCAGGATGCCCATAAAAAATGTTCTCTGCTTGGTGCTAAGACAAGAAAGATGAGCAGGACGTGGGCCCACCCAGGAGGAGTTCTGTCTATATGTAAATAATACTGTAGTGTCATGTGTATCTTGAATGCACAGGGTGATACTCTCAATATGAAAATGCTCACTGCCTCTGTCAGTCCCTCAAAGAAGGTCCCATAATTTCTAATCCATTTCCATTCCATGTCTTAGTCTGCTCCAGCTGCTGTAACAAAACACTGCAGCTTGGATTTAAACACAGAAAATCATGCTCAATACTTTTCGAGGCTGAGGAATGCATGAGCAAGATGCCACCCAGTTAGATTTCTGGTGAGGACTCTCTTCCTGGCTTGCAGATGGCTACTTCTTTGCTGTACCCTCATATGGCGGGGACAGAGATTTCTGGTATCTCTTTTTCTTATTAGGCCACTTTATACGATTAAGTGATAGAATAATCTGACAATTCTATCACGTTGGTCCCCACCCTTATGACCTCATTTGACCTTAATTAGCTCCTTCAAGGTTCTGACTCCAAATATGGCCCCATTGGGAGATAGGGCTTCAATCTGGGGAGGACACACTTCAGTCAATAGCATCCCTCTTCTCTCCCTCCTACCTCATTAAGAGGGAGGTTGGCCCACATGGAGGAAAAGCCACAGAGACACGAGAGAGATGCCTTGGACAACTGGGACTATGAGGGGGACTGGGGAGGAAAATGAGGATATTCACAAATGTCACCATAAATTATGTATTTGTATCCTAGTAACTGCTTTAGAAAAGGATGCGTCAACAATTGGTATTATTTAAGCTGTGTTTGACCCTGGGTCTGTGTTCCTTCAACAGGCTGAACTTTATGGGTTCTGGAGTTAATGGTTACACAGTAGCACAGGACAGAGTTATCAGATATGATGAAATGCCACAGAGTACAAGGAACTTACTACTGCAGTTCAGTTTCTTAGGCAATATCAACTTTGTGTCCCAGGGCTCAGTTCTTCCCCATGGCTAGATTTGTCCCAGGTTAGGACCAAATTGCAGAAGATAAAGAATGTCTTAGCTTACTGGGAAATGGCAGAGGGGTTTCTTAATGATCTTTTTTGAAACTCATCACTCTGATGTCTGCTTCTGTTGCAACATCTCCCCTAGACTCTAGCCCTTCTGCCTCCCTGAAATTACATTTGCCTCACCTAAATAATGCAAGATAATCTCTGCATCTCAAGCTCCATCCTCAATCACATCTACAAAATCCCTCACAGCCTCTGGACATTTGTGGGACACCATCTGCCCACTGTAGGGCAGCATCCTGAGCCATACTCTACTCAGCTCCCTGACCTGGAGTGTGCTTGGTTTTCCTGCCCATGGTAAAAACCTGCAGATTAATGAAATGGTGCATACGGTGGTGATTGGGGCCAGGACTGAGCTCACTGGAATTCTTTCAATATTACTCATTTGAGAAACACGATTGTGTGCGAGCAGACTGATGGTTTCTGTTCCCATCTCTAAATCGGTGGTGGTATAAACTAAAGCTTGACTGCAGATTGGAAAATGATCATCTTTCCCTTTCTTTTTTTCTCATCTCACACTGGTTATTTCAGGGTGTATCTCATAGTCTTAGCCAATAAAACAATTTGTGACCCTCCTTTGCTGCACATCCCATACTTAGAATGCTGTTCTTATGGGGAACTTTGCATGGAGGGGCTCGAGTGCAGGTCCACATACCACATACTGCTCCAGCCCTACTTCTTCCCAGGAGATCTTCAGCAGCAGGAGCAGGATGCCCAAGTCCTTCTGAGTCACTGGTAAGAATAGTCCCAAAATTCAGGATGTGGGTCCCTCCCTGTGAAGGTGACCACAGAGGTCAGGGTCAGAGGTCTAGACCCAACCACCTGGCTCCTCTCTCCTGTTGTGCCTGTCTCACTGATAAAACTGGGGAGCAATGGGCAACAGTTTCTCCAAAATGGGTGCCTTGTGACAATTAAGGGATTATTCTGGCAAGAAAATTGCTAAGATTTCAAAGGAGAGACATTGAGAGAGATGGTGTGAAGAGAAAGCCCTATGGTGGTTGGGGAAAGCCCCTTGCAGAGGGTCAGTTGGGTGGCTGCATTAGCCCTCCTGGAAAAGAAGGATGTGGGGTCCATGCATACCCCACCTAGTCTCAGCTCACCTCCCAGATGGGAGAATCTGGCCCCATGCTCAGGTCTGGGCAACAGAGAGCTGTGGCCAAGCCTCACATAGCATAGTGGGGTAGGAATGCAGAGGAGGGCTTATAGGAGTTAGTGAGAAAAACACACAGACCCCGCTGTCGGAGATGCATCCACCTGAATCTTACCCCGATCAGCCTGCTGGGTCTCTGCACTGGGGAACAGGCCTAGTTTGGGGTTGCTAGGTTTTCCTTGGCCAAGGGGTCTTGAGTGGGCATGGACTTTGTGGCAAGGGGCCTCTGTGGGCAGGGCAGGGTCCCTGCACCTACACCCACCTGAAAGCAGCCTGGCCACACAGTGGCCTCCAGCAGGAGCAGGCGAGCTGCTTGCTCTCATTGTGCTTGCCCTTCTCTGGCTCCAGTAGAGGCAAACACATATGTCTCATCTTCTCATCTGACTACAACCACCCCAACTGGCAGAAACTCTGGGCTTTGCTAGCTTTGTGCTGTTGCGCCTCTCCATATTTGCCTCAGCTAGTGCTGAGTGCACAAAGCCGTGTTAAGTGATTTAGGATCATAGGTGGAACCTGGGAACTACACAGAGTGGTGAGTTTGCCTCCAAAGTTCAGCAAAATATATGGGAGCTAACCTTGAGAGCCAGTGTGTGTAGGAGGCTTCTCTGCACTTATAAAGGCTGCAGCCCTCTCCTGTGCTCCTGTAGCCTCCAAAGATGCTGACATGCTGGTTTTACTGAACCAGCTTTCTCCTTTAGATCAGTGATTCCCACCCTGGGTTTTACAGGCCCCCAGGGAGTCTCCAGTTGTCTCAAGGGCTGGCAGAGAATTCTCAAAACCATTTGCTTCAAACAAAAAATAAATATGCAGAATACAGCAGTTTTAACTGCAGTGGAAGGAGGGCAAGAAGAAAAGTGCCACAGAATCCAAACAAGCAAATTGGGTGTCACACTCCAAAAGGTTGAACTTGCTGCCTTAGAAAAAAAGAAATGGTTTCACAAAGCCAGCATCTTCTTATAATGGTTCGGAGCTGTGTTTAGAGGACAGCTGCACAAATCCAAACATACAGAATTTTTTTCTCTTGAAAAAAACCCATTTTATGGTTTTCTTTTCCTATTCTATAAAAAATTGTTATTATAGATGAGTAGTGTTATATAAAGAAACTCCTTCCAACAGAGATCAAAAGCAGCAACCCTGAAGATGTGAGTCTTTAACAAAGAGAACTTCAGCATTTGCCAGACCTGTTGGTTCAGGAATGTGATCGGAACTGGAAATGCCCTGTCTGGGTTAGGGACTTTCCAGCTGCTTCCTCAGGCAGAAGGAAGGCAGTGGGTCTCAGTTTCCTCATCTATAAAATGAAGATGATGGTGATAAAGCACACCTCACAGAGACAAGAGATTGAATGAGTTGGTGTTTATAGAAACATGAGAACAGAGCTCTGCACATAGTATGCACCCTACAAGTGTGTGCTCAGTGAGAGATTGAGAACCCACATGTTCTAGGAATAGTGCTAGCAAGGCAGGCTCCTGTCTAGCAAGGAAGACAGAGAAGGAGACAGCTAATACAATCCCTTCTGATGAATGCCGCTTCCATACCAAATCTCATGGGGATTCTCAATTCAAACATGGATTCCTGTGCCGTCATTTGTTGTTAATATTTTGGGCAAGTCATTTATCTTTTCTGGGCCTTGGAGTATTTGTAGGGAATGCTAGGTTACAATAACAAATAGGCTCCATAATTTCAGTGACTTAACACTGTAGAAGTCTACTTCTTGTTACAGTAATATTTCTGGGCAGATGCTCAGATTGTCAAGAACACTGTCATCCACATGGTCTTTCAGGGACCCAGGCTGACAGTGGCTTCCAAGATTGCTCTGAGTGTCAGCATCCCATCCTATGATGGTGTGTATTTGGAATTATTACTGAAAAAGCATGAGAGGGTATACTATTTTACTGGAACTACATGCTACCTGTTCCTAAATGTAGATCATTAACCAAGTCCCTGAGATTGTGGGCAGATACTATGAAGATTATACCACAACATTTGGACTAAACCTGATTACAGGGGTGACCCTTGTTTCCCAGCATGCACCATTTGGTCTAGGGGAGCTAGGTTAATGAGATTTAAGTCTTAACAGACCTATAGGCTAGTGCACAGTGTTTCTGGGAGTGGAGAGATGAAGACCAAAGAAGGCCAAGGCTGCAATGCTGTGTAGCTGACCCCTGACCATCAGGGAGTCACTCAGACCCTCTTGCCTGGGCTAAGAGCTGATGCACCTGGTTGAACTGTGCATGGTCTGGTTCTCTCTCTATAGTTACTCAATCTGTTCATGATATGTTTAGTTTTTGCTGTTGTTTTGATTTTTTTGGCACCTTGATGTTTCCAAATAAGAAGTATGATGTTGGGGAAATCTGCAATAAACCTGAATGACTCTTGCTACTCTGAGTTTCCTCAGCTGTTTATAGCTCTTACAGCATCAGTCCTGGTCTGCTGGTTATTCAACAGCGTTATGTGTTTGGAATGCTCATGACATTGGTAAGCAACACAGTGAAAGTGTTTGTGTGTCCCTGCATGAGAGGGAGAGTGTTATAGCTAGAAGATGTGAGAATGGGTGCTTGCAGCCCCACCTGATTTGGGGATGAAGCCCGGTCCTCATGAGGAGTCAGAAGTTCTTTTTGATGAGAGGGAGATGTGTCTCTATTTCAGTCTTCCCAGAACCTTGGCTAATTTTTGATTCTCTGGTTCCGCCAGCCAGGCATTAGACTGAGTACCAAAATATACCCCTTGATTTTCAGAAAAGTGGAAGGGGTTCAAACACAGAATCAAAATAAAGGATAATTTCCCATCTTCCACTGAAACCTCTCATTTTCCAGCAGGGTAGAAACAAAACAAGGGGCAATGGGGACATGCAGGGACTGTGAAGCAGCACATTAGCAGTCTTTCGGAGAGAGCAGCACAGGCCTGATGAGGCTCTCTAGACAGAGGGATGCACTCAGGAGTCTTCTCTGTCCACAGCAATTGCAGTTTCCAAGGCTTTTGCTGAGCATCTTGCTGTCAGTTGTTCCTCTGTTGGGAAAATTCCTTCTTGGAGCCCTTTAGAGACTAAAGACTAAAAGGAATCAGTTGGAAGCTCTATCCACTCAAGCTCAAAAGCTCAGCCGTTCGTTCACAAGCTCCTCTTGGTCCCACATCTGCAACATCCAGGTTGGCCAGAAATTCTGCTCCTCCTCCTCATTTGCTCCCCAAAGGAGAACCCACTACTCCCAAGAGGTCGATCTTATCCCCAACCCTGCCTCTCAGCCTCCTTTCCCCTTGCTGACACAGAGGCACTCCATGACTCATCCTCACACATCGTCATCTCACACTTGGTCAGCTGGATTTGGGGTTGAAGTGTGTGTGATGAGCTGATTTACACGGAGGTGGAATGGCCAGGGATTATTGGGAATCATCACTGTTTTCCTGCCCAATTTCTAGGTCACCCTGGGTGGCTCCTCACCCTCCAATTGTTTTATGCAGTTTTTGTTTGTTTGTTTGTTTTTGTTTTTGTTTTGGCTACTATGACCAAAAGACCTGGCAAGAGCAATTTAGAGACGGGAAAGTATATTTGGTGTTCATGGTTTCAGAGGTCTCAGTCCATAGATGGCTGACTCCATTGCTCAGGGCCAGAGGCAGAACATCATGGCAGAAGAGTGTGGTAGAGAAAAGCTGCTCAGGACATGGCACCAGGAAGCAGAGAGAGAAAGAGAAAGACTCCCCTTGCCATCAAGGGCACATCCTCATCGATATCCTACCTGCCTGCATTCACCACCCAGTAAGCCCCTCTTAGAGGATCAATTCATTGATTAGGTTAAAACTCTCACAACCCAATCATTTCACCTCTAAACTTTCTCATGTGGTCTCACACATGAGCTTTTGGAGGACACCTCACATCTAAACCATAACACCAATGATGAGTTTCACCCTACCTCTGTGCGCTTCCTTCTCTCTGGCTGTATAGTTGGGCTGCCATGGTTTGACTTTGTCCACTAAATGTTCATGTGTTGGAAACTGAATCTCTAATGCAATAGTGTTGGGAGGTGGGGTCTAATAAGAGGGTTTTGGGACCTGAGGGCTCTGTTCTCATGAATGGACTAATGTCATCATTGCAAGGGCACATTGGTTATTGTGGGAGTGGATTTGTTGTAGAAGTGAGTTTGGCCCTCTCTTGCCCAAACTGGCCTTCTGCCATGGATGACACAGTACAAGGCCCTTGCCAGATGCTGGCACTATTTTCCTGGACTTCCAGTCTCCAGAACCATGAGCCAAATGAATGGCTTTTCTTTATAAATACCAATCTGTGGTATTGTTACAACAAGAGAAAATGGACTAAGACCTGGGCTTTTTCTGTCTGTGAATAAATTCTCTTCTTCCTCCAAGACCCCGCGAAGGTCCCATCTCTGCAAAGACTGCTCAGTTCCCTCCCTGCCCACCTGCTGCCTCTTTACCACTCATCTAGTACTCAATAAGGAGGACAGTCCCTTGTTTCTCTGGGTGACCTCATCTTCCTGGCTTTGGGCTGAGTGAATAAATATAGCTACAACATATCAATCACTCTTTATGGGCCATAGATTGAACTATGTCCCTCTTAAATATCACCTGGTTGAATATGTTCAGTACTCTGGTATCTGTATTGGTCTGTTTTCTGTTATTATTAACACAACACCATATACTGGGTAAGTTATAGAAATAAAAGTTTGGGCTCATAGCTTGGGTCCAAAATTGAGGGGCCACAGCTGGTTGTAGCCTTCTTGCTGGCAGAGTCCTGAGGTAGTGAAGGACATTACATGGCAGGAGACAGGGAACATGTGTGTTTATGTATGCACATCTGTTATATCTCTTCTTATAAACCCACCAGGTTTCCATCATGGGGCTCTGCCCTAATCTCATCCCAATCACCTCCCAAACCCCCATCTCTACACAGAGTGAGTTTCCATCTTCTTGGAATCTCACAATGGGGATTAAATTTCAGGACATGAAACCTCAGGGGACATTCTCAAACCATATCCAAACCACAGCAGTATCAATGCTTCATTTTAGTTAGTGAATCAGTGCCAGGAATCAACATTGTTCATCTGCAAAAGGAATGCTTTTCTCCAACGCCCCCCGCTCCCCGCCACTGTGGGTGACATGTGATCTGCACTTAGTGGATAGTTACTGACATGGCCAGATATTATGTCTTCCCCAGATCCTAGTGCCCAGCATGGTCTGAGCATGTAATACATGTTCAGGTAACACATCTTTGACTAAGTTATTTAAGGAGATAAAATGTTAAAAGAAGATGGACCGTTCTTACTGACAGGTGGAGTAAACCAAGGTCATCAGAGTCTATCTAAACATCCAGATTCTGGTCCTGGCACTCCACATGACCTCAGATCCCATCAGGAGACTCAATTTCCTCATTTGTGTGACAAGGGGTTGTGCACAGGTCCTGGGGACTCTGAAATTCTTGATATTTCATTTTCATTCTCTGAAGAGGTTAATTAGGACGAGGTGCTCTTTAACTGGCAATTACACAGCTGAGACAGCTTGTTAGTGAGGACAGAATCATTGCCAAGGCCGGATGGTTACTGATGATCGTTTGCCAGCCTCAGGAGAATGGAGACCGTGAGGAGATTGCTGAAAGTGAATAAAAAATTTCCCCCATTCACCACCAAATGGGAAAGCTATGGATCCCGAGCTGGGGAGCATTTCAGGCAGGATGTTTTCAATGCTCCTAATTTAGCTTGCTCTAATTCTCCCCAAGCATGTCTTCATTCACATTGCAAAATAAAGGAGCTTCTCTGGAAGGAGTGCTGCCATTTCTCTTTCCTCTGGGGGCCAGGCACAGGTCAGCCAGAATGGACACAGGCAGTGCAAAGAGGAGGAGGGACCCAGCCCTCATCCAGCACCCACTCCCGCAGTTCCGTTTGGGGTAGAATGTGCATGATAAGCTAATTCACATGGAGATCTAAATGGCTGCCAAGCATCATTTGCATTTTTAACCAAAAGGATACATAATTAATGAAAGTCCTTCAGACATCAAGTTCACATATCCACCCTGGGCCTGTTTGCCAGAACAGCAGAAAGGCTGCATCCCTGCTGTTCTCATAGGCTGGGAAGACTACATACCAGAGTTAAAAGGTGAAGTCTTGGAGACCTTTTGGATCCTTCAGGTTAGTGGTCCAAGTTCTGTTCAAAGACTCCTTACCTAAAGCATTTATGGACAAATTTGCAAGAGCATTGGCTGCAAAGGGCTTTAAGGAGGACTGCATTTAGAGAGGTCAAATTCAGTCCTGAAATCTAATCTTCATCAGAGGGTCTGACTGGGTGCCCAGATGGGTGACATCCTCCATAAGCCGGGCAGCACAAAGGGGACAGACAACATGCATTCAACATACTTGTGGAGACTGGGGGGTGTGACCTTCCCACATTTGCTTCCATGTATTTGACTCGCTGCAGCATCGTGTTACCCACCTTGGCATTTCTTGGAGGGTCCTCTGTGTGCCAGATAGTGTTGCAAGTGCTGATGTAAAGAGATGTGGGTTAGGGGCAGCAGAAGCCCCATGGTTCCCCAAATGACAGCCATCTGTAAGGAGGCGAGGCAACAAACGGTGCCTTCCCATGGAATCTTTGGAGTTGACGCTGCTCTCACTTTTCCTCTTACATTTCCAGAGACTGTGACTCTGGTCTTTCACCCTTCAGCCATCATGAAACCTTTCCCCTTGACTTGGAAAACAAAGAGTAATGATAACAGTTTATCTTCAACAGTTAATGACCTCCTATTATGATTAGGAATAGAATCCAGTTTCTCCCAGTGCCTACGCACCCTGCTGGCTCTCGCCTTGCTGCTCTGTCCAGGCTCCCCACGCTCCACCACATCAACTCGCCCTGCTTCCTTCGGTGGACTTGATCGCACCCTGGGGCTTCATGTAGACACTATGTCTCCTGCAGCTGCTGTTCTCTTACCATCCTCTCTCCCTGCAGGCATCAGTTGCCCTGGAGAGGCCATAGCTGACTGTCCTGTCTCAGGAAGCTCCCTCTTTCCTCCATGGCCACACTTCATAGCAGTCATTACTATCTCGAATAGTCTTATTTATTGTTTGCTGTCTGTCTAGTGAATTAGATTGTGAGCTCCAAGAAATAAGTTGCCGTCACATTTGGTTACCACTGACTCCTAGGTATCTAGAATACTTTTTTTTTTTAAGAGAGAGAATGAGAGAGAGGAAAAGAGTCAATTTTATTTTTTCATCTGGTTTAGTTTTTCCAACACTGAGTTGTATATGTGGTGCTGGGGTTTGAACCCAGGTCCTTGCACATGCCAGGCAAGTGCTCCAGCCCGAACCCTAGAATACCTTTGAATGAGTGACTGACAGTGATGTTAGGAGTAGCTACTACTTATTAAGTACCCATTATATATCAGGCTACCTGTATTGTTGTGTTTAATCATCACAACAGCACCGCATGATTAGTGCTATTACACCCGCTTTACATGTGGGAAACCAAGACTCATAGATTACATTCACAGTCATTTTTAAAGTAAGAATAATAGCCAGGATTCAGACCCAGGTCTATCTAGCCTGGAAATCCATGCATGTACTCTAAAGAACAAATTGGAAAAGTTAATGATTTCCACTAACCAGCCCTTAGCGTCCGTGGCTCACCTGACCCAGCTGGCCTTTCCCACACTACCTCTGCCCATGCACTTCCAGCAATGGATGTAAATCCATTAAGATTTCTCTCTTAGGGCTAGAGTGATTGCTCAGTGGTTACAGCACTTGCCTGGCATGCGTGAGGACATGAGTTCGAACCCCAGCACCACGTACAAAACCAAGTGTCAGAGCAACAAAGACCATGCATGAAAACAAATAAAATTCATTCTCTCACTCTCTCACTGTCCCTCTCTCTTAAAAAAAAAAAAAAAAAAAAAAGATTTCTCTCTGTATATCCTTTATTAGTGTACCCAGGAATCCATAACAAAATACCACTGGCTGGGTTATTAAACAGCAGAAATGCATTTTCTCCTCAATTCTGAAGGCTGAAAAGCTAAGATCAAGGTGCCAGCAGGATTGGTTTATATTCGCTCCTTGGCTTGCAGAAGGCTGCCTTCTCGCTGTGTCCTCATATATCCTTTCCTCTATGAACATGCAGGTGCAGGGGACAGATCTCGGGAGCCTTCTTATAAGGACACCAGTCTTATCACATTAGGGCCTCACTCTTATGACTTCATTTAACCTTAAGTACCTCCTTGGAAGGCCTAACCCTGAATACAGTCACATTGGAGGTTACAATGTCAACATTTGAATTTTGGAGGAACACAATTTAGTCTAACACATATTAATCTTCCCTAAGTGATTAAAATACAAAAATCATAGTTCCCAATGAGTGCCTCAGGGGTTAACAGACACTGAAATATGTGATCCCTGCTCTCGAGGGACTTAGAGTTTCAAAACATTGACCATTGAATTGTGTGCTCTGTTAATGCAGTCATGGCTTTTAGAATGAATTCTGAATGCCCCTGTTGAAGCCGCTGAGCTCTGAGGGGTCACTGGGGCAGACGCATGCTGAAAATGTGTCATTTGGCTAATCAATTAGCTTAATTTAAAAAGTGGCACCACTGAAAGATTGAATGTGGAAGATGCTACTGAAAATTGTATCAGCTGCAGGCCACATGGGAGAGATGTCTGTGTCAGCATTATGCCATGGAAGCTTTGGCTTCTAAAATTTAAGCAGGATGTGAAAAAGCTGGAGAGGGTCCAGAAGAAAACTACAAGGGTGAATAAATGGAGAGAAAATAATGCTATGAAGGAAGGTGATAAGAATTGTGTAGGTTTTATTTATTTATTTTTTAATCCCAGTGTGTGAGAGATTGTGGTAAAAAGGTAATTTACTGTCTTCTGGGGTGGTTAAAGGAAGAATGCTGACCAATTTTCTTGGAAATTTTAATAGGAAGCTTGGACTTAAGTTCAGCAAAAGATGCAAAGAAGCAATGCTTTGATTTTTAGTACGATCAAAAGCTGAATTAAACCAGCAAAAGAATTACACCCTTGATGGTTCTGATCTTACAGCTACCTGTCTTAGACAGGTAACATGCAAATAGTTGCCAGTGCCCCCCCACCCCATTTGGGGTCCCAGGGAACTGTTTGCATGTTCTACTTTGCACAGTGTCTGCTGAAAGTTGTTTGCATCTTCACAGTTAAGGTAGTTTGATGTCATAGCTCCACCTCTTGGCATCTCTCCTCAATGGTAGCCCCACGCACTTGGGATGATCCTGCAGTTTATAAATCCATCCAAGGGAGGAAGGAGACCAGACTGCCAACTTGTGAAGTCCCTTTGTGTCCAAAATATCTAGTAACATCTTACTTACAAATTAAAAATGGGTGCAATATCCTGGCTGCCTCCAGCCTCTCAATGAAAAGGAATTCACTAAAAATTCCCACGAAGACATTAATAGCCACATAAAGAGTTAATAGGAACCCTCTCTGGGGAGTTAATTTAGAAAGACTTTATAGGATAATGGGCAACAAATTGGAAAAAGAAATAATGATTATTGAGAATCATTTTTCTGTTAAAATATAGCAGATTTACAAAGGAGATGCTAATTTCCCCATGTGTATCATTCATCCTGTGATTCTACAAAGATGTTTTTAAAATTCAAGTTTATTTTTTAGTTTTAATTGAAAAATTTTCATTTGTCTATCATGCACAATATGCTGCTTTGAGGCATATGTGCATTGTGGACATCTCCCAATGCCCAGGAGACTGGCAAATAGGTCATTTGCTGACTTCTGGGATGGTTAAAGGAAGAATTCTGAGAAAATGTTTCTGGAAAATTTAATAAGAAGCTTGGGCTTCCAATTATATCTAGCTAGTTAACATATGCAGCACCTCACATAACCACCATGTTTGCAGTGAGAACACTAAGCGTTCACTCTCCTAGCATTTTTTTTTTAATAAAGAGAAAGTTAGAGAAAGAGTCAACTTTTATTTATTTTTTCATCTGGTTTTTGTTTTCTGACACTGAGTGGTGTATGTGGTTCTGGGGTTCGAACCCGGGTCTTCATTCATGCCAGGCAAATATTCTACCCCTGAGTCACTGCTCCAGCCCTGGTGTGTGTGTGTGTGTGTGTGTGTGTGTGTGTGTGTGTGTGTGTGTGTATTTGGTTCCAGGGATTGAACCCACAATGCAACCACTGAACCACATCCCCAGCCAATTTTTAGTTTTTATATTGAGAGAGGGTCTCACTAAGTTGCTCAGGCTAACTCTGAACTTTCAATCCTCCTGCCTCAGCCTCCGGAGCTGCTGGGATTACAGGTGTGCACCACTATGGCTGGCATTTTTGAGAGACCACTAGATGCTAGGCCCTCTCACCAGAGCTGAAGATAGGTAGAAGACAGCTCAAAGTAGCTGCCTTCATGGAGTTTACAAGTCTTCAACAATTAAGATTTTCAATGGCAGGGAACCAAAATCCAAGCAAACTGTCCTCAGGAAGCAGGGAGGGATTTGGACCTGGGAAGTCTGCTATTAACTGGTAGCTTGTGTTCATTGGACTGGACAGGGCTCAGCAGGATTTAAGTGATGACCAAAACCCTGAAGTTCGTTCTACCTGAATACCCATTAGAGAAGGAAAGAGTGCTCCTGAGATAGGTACAGATAGCATTTCACCCTCAGCTGCTAAGGAGGGAGATCAGTTTCACCCACAGAGTGGTGCTGGGGTAATTTCACCAAAGCGGTTAAGGATACACTGACTCTAAATAGGAACCATGGATGCTTGATGGGTAAAAAAGACAGTTACCTTCCACAGAGTAGAAAACAAGCTTCAGAGAGTCTAAATGAGCCCCACTCTTTCCCTGCATGCTGCCCCTTCAGGAAGCAGCAGGGGCAGTATTTCCTGGTCCTCCCTGCATGTGCTTCCTCCATGTAAGCGTTTCAAAGGTGGAGATGGGGGAAGGGGAGGGTGCTGAAGCCCTGGCTCAGAGGTTACAGTGCTTGCCTAGCATGCTCAAGAACGCAGGTTCGAATCCCAGCACCATGCACATAAGTGTCGGAGCAATGAAGGCCATATGAAAAACTAAATAAAACTGATTCTCTCTCTCTCTCTCTCTCTCTCTCTCTCTCACTGTCCCTCTCTCTCTTAAAGAAAAAAAAAGGTGGAGAAGGACCCTCACCTCCCATCAGAACTCATCTTGCCCACCACTCCTCCTCACAGGGGTAGAGTATCCCTGGGTTCCATCCTCACTATCAAAATATCAAAAAAAAGAAAGAAAGAAAAAGAGAAAAAGAAAAGAAAATGTGAGTTTTTAAAAACCAGGGTTTTTTTAAAATAAAAATCATCCATATCATAAACCAATATGGGTATTCTATACAGTCATCCTTTCATTGTACACAGTAGGGCAGGTTGAGATGCCATTTTGGAAAACAGAAAACCAGGCGCTGAGGAGGAGTGGCAAAATTTACTCCCAATCTTCTGTGGCTCCCCTTGTTAGGGCTAATACCCACTTCTCCTGCCTAAGTACTATAATTAGGCCCAAAATGAAATGTACGTGACTGGTGGGGTCGAAGGCTCTGTGCCCCCTCTCTATGATTAGAAGATCGTAAGGATGACTTATTTTGAATTCTTGCTGCTGATTACACCTCTCAGGGCAGAAAGGATTCTTGTTAAACAACAAAATTCTCTATAAAAGGCAACTTGCTGGGCAAGATGGGATAATATCTGGTTGGAAATGAACAGCTAATTACGGTATGTAAAATGCTAGCAGAGCCCCGCCACTGTTATTACTGCCACTACCTTCCCTGAAAGGCGTGCGGCAGCCTTGCCACCTTGAAGGACTTGAGGACTGAAGTCTTCAGGGCTCTTCTTTTGCATTGCTGGGTTGGGGTGAGCAGAAGAGAATGAGCACTTTACATCGGTGAAGGGTGGCCTCACAGCTTCCAGGACATAATCCCTCACGTGCTTCCTAAGGCTGAATAGGCACCCAGACAGGTGCCAGGGGCTGGGTTGTGAGCCCAGAAGGCCTACTCCCCATCTGAGGGGTGTTTAAATGGCAGAAGGCCAGCCACAGAGGCAATGGTTAATGCCCACTAAGCCATTATATGTCCAGGAAATGGTGGGCACATTCTGGCTTGGAGAAGAGAAGCCCTGGGGTGGAAATGTGTTGTGGGTTTTTAAAGCAGAGCAAATAGAGCATTTGGAAAGCACCACAAACAAACATTAAATGGTAAGGACAAGCAGCAGAGGTGGGGAGAGAACCCATCCTTGCGTGGAGGACGTTGGTCTGCACCTGATAAGGAAGCCTAGGAACGCTGAGCTTGGTTATACAAAAGTTTTATCTTTTCCTGGGATGTCAGTACTTTGATCTGTAAAATGATACTAATAATCCACTCTCTCACTAGAGTGATGAAAGATTCAAAAAAGCACCAACTACATGCAAAGATGATTATTAATTTTGTTCCTTTCTGTGATGGTCAGAGAGTAATATCCTTTGTAACTTGAACTTGAGAAAGGTTTTAGTTTTTGTCTTCCAAACGAATATTTCTACACCGAAGTCAATTTGGAAAACACAACAAAGCTCACAAAAAATATTTTTCAATTACCATCCCAACATTAAAACCATCACCATTTGCATATGTGTTCCATTCTGCCTAAGCTTTACTCCTATGCATGGGTTAAGAAAAGCAAGTATCTTCTTTCTTCCTTCTCCATATATTCTTATTTTTTCCATTTACATGGAGTCAATGAAATCGTTGGAATTTAAGACAGAATATCTACAATTTTAGATCTTTAGAAGCATAGTGTCAAATTGCCATTTTCAAAGGTTATTTCAATTCACATCCCCAACAGAAATTTAAGATAATGTCATTTCCTCCTCACCTACCTTTTTCTGGGAATTAACATTTCTAAAAATCTTTACTAATTTGATGGTAGGCAAAATGTATTTCATTGTTTTAATTTGCCTCTCTTTGATTATTGATGACGATGACTATTTTTTCATCTGTTTATTGGCCACTTATATTAATTGCCCTGTAGCTTAACTGTTTCCTTTTTGTTTGTTTGTTTCTATTGCTATATTTCCTCTTTTTCTTCCCGATCTGTAAAATAACATTTTTATATATTAAAGACATTTCCTTTTCAGCTTATATTTGCAAATATTTTCCCAGTGTGTCATTTTCTGGTGATTTTGTTAGTGGTAGGTTTGACATTGCAGAAAAGTTTTAAAGAATGTTTAGTTGGTTAAATTTTTCAGATTTCCCTCCTATGGTATTTGCATTGGTTTATGTGCATAGAAAGTGCTTTCCAAATTGTGATTGAGTTGGCAAGACCACAGTACCGAGATATTTGGTCAGACATGATCCTGGATGGTTCTGTGAAGGCATCTGTAAATGAGACTAATATTTGAATCAGCAAACGAAGAATAAAACAGATGACCCTCCCTAATATGGGCAGGCCTCATTCCATCAGTTGAAAGCCTCAACAGAAAAAAAAAAAAATCTCCCCTGAGGAAGAAGGAATTCAGTCAGTAGATGTTTGGGAACTTTGGCTGCAACATCAGCTCTTCCACGGGTCTTGAGCCTGCAGGCCTACCCAACAGGGTGTGGACTTGCCAACCTCCAGAATGGCATGAGCCAGTTCCTTAAAGTCAGTCAATTTCCCTCTTTCCCTTCCTTCCTTCCTTCCTTCCTTCCTCCCTTCCTTCCTGCCTCCCTCCTTTCCTTCCTCCCTCACTCCCTCCCTTCCTTTCTCAGCACATCCACATCCTATTAGATTTTTCTCTACATATAACCCTGATACAGGAACCAAACATTGTATAAGCATTCATCTCTATTTTCTTTTAGTAATAACATGCTTTAAATTTGCATATTTTAATTCATTGAGAATTTAATATTTGTCATGAGTTAGGATTTTAATTTCATTATCTTACATGTTGTTACTTCATTCCTGTAACACCTCTTCAATAGGATACGTCCATCCATTCTTCTTTGCTTTCAAACCACACTTTCCTCTTACACATATATTCCTGGATTTTTCACTCTAATGATTTTGACTGGTATTTTGTTTTCTTGTCTAATTGCTTTGACTGACCTTCCAGAAAATAAAGTCATTGTACACAGAATATGAGCTTCTTTGTCTTAATTCTAGAAGTAAATGGAATGCCCCGGATGAACTTATCATTAGACTGATACTGGTTGTTACTTTAACATGAGAAGCAAGTTCCACATTTCCCTGTACAGGAGGAAATTTCCTTTGGAAATGACTTCTGAACTTGGTCTAGTGCCTTTCCTCTATCTATCAAAAGGAGCATATACTCTCTCACTTTTGCACTGTCTTTGTGCTGGCAGAGTGTGTAAATGTGAGTTCTAGAGCCAGTCTCCTATGTTCAAAGTCTAGCATTTCAAAGTCTAGTAATTTAAACAAATTACTTTTTCTTTTGACAGTACTGTAAATTGAACCCAGTCCTCATGCATGCTAGGCAAAGGCTCTAATACTTAATTATGACCCCAGTCCTACTTAACATTTTTGTGTTTCTGTTTCCTCGTCTTTAAATAGCATGATAAGATGGGCATGGTGTGCACACCTGTAATCCCAGCAATTCAGGAGGCTGAGGCAGGAGAATTGCAAGTTTGAGGCCAGCCTCAGCAGCTTAGCAAGGACCTGTCTCAAAAAACATGAAAAGGGCTGGTGATATAGATCTGTGGTAAAGCACCCTTGGGTTCAATAACTGGTAGCTGCTCACCCGTTTAAGAAAGTTGGGTGTTAGTAGCTCTTCAGTAAGTGTTGGCCATTAGTTATTATTGCCATTATTTTTGTTGCACATATGAAATGTATTCCCTCCAAAAAAGTTGCCATTGAACTCTCAGAAGAAGTCCTCTTTGGTCATCCATGATATATTATTTTTTTGTTTTTGTTTTAATAGTACTGGGTTTAATTTGTTATACTGGGGGTTTTCTTTGTGTTATTTTTCATGAGCTAGAACTGCAGTTGTTAGTTTTTGTGTTTGTTTATCTTATGTTTGTATCAGTGGTGACTCACTTTGAAAAGTGTGTTTGGAAACTCGGTTGTTTTCAATAAAATTGTCAAACGTTGTTTGCCATTGTGTCTACGTTGATGTTACTGTCTCTAAGCTTGCTTTTTTCTTATTTGGTTGTTTTGATTCTCATTTAGTCAACAAATGTTTATTGAGCACTTAGTATGTCCCAAGCACTGACTTGCAACTTATGGTTGTCCATCCTTTAATCTTTCTGTGTTTTCTGTTTTACTTACTTTTAAAATAGACAGCAGGAACTGTTTGTTAAGCCAATCTGAGTCCTTTATTTCACAGCAGGAAGATTGAACTTCCTTTTTTATAATATCTTTTATGATTGGAATGTCTTCTTCCAGGAAAGAAAAAGTATATTTGTCTTTCCTTGTTGTTTCTTGCATTTCCTTCTATGAACTGTTATTATTTTTTATCATCTTTCAGGGTTTTATATTATATGGTTCTGATTTTAAAATCTTTTACAAGTTACCTTTAAAAGTTTAAATACTTTTACATTTATCTTCCTGAAATTCTCAAATCTATTGAAATATTCTCTCAATCCCTAACATTTTAATTATGAATGAATGAATCCCTAATTCATTTTAGCTATCTTTCAACCTTTTTTTTAAATTTTTCTTTCTACTCTTCTATCACTTCTTACTTTCTATTATTAGGAAGTTAGAACCAAACCAATAAAAAGAAAATATTTTAGTCTTTCCTTTCAAAAAAATGTTGACAGTTTTTTAATCCTATTAACCAACATAGTAGTACTTATTCAGCTTATTTTTTTTATTGCATGGCCAACTGAGGGTTCCTTATGTTATGGTTTTAGGAGACTATTTTTTTTCTCTTAGGTTAATTATGCTAACATTTTAAAGCAATTTTTTGAGTGAAAGGTATATCATCTTGAATGTTGCATACCTTTTTTACATAAAAGGTAGTTGCATGTCCATTCTTCAATAAAATTATTTTCCTTTATAGCTCTACATACGTTGCTACATTATCTTCTAGTATTTTGTGTCCTAGCATAAAAGTCTGAGGGAGACCTGATTTCGTTTATTTTGAAAAAAAAAAAATCTTTTCCTTGTTCTTTTGTTTTCTTGCTAAATTGCTAGAACCACTTGTACTTTATCCTTGTTATTACAGTTTTATTTGGGAAAGTATAGAGACAGAGTGCTCACCATGTTCCAGGAGGAAACATGATAAGAACATTTAATCTGTGCTTTGTTCTTTAGAAAAAAAATGTTGTTATTGTTAGTTGTGTGCTCTGACCTTGCTGTGTGAAATTACCAGGAGGTAGAGGAAGTCTGTTGCCTGTCGCAGGCTGTCCTCTCTTCTCTGCGTTTGGGGAAAACACCTGAATGTTTATCTCCACTACTGATTTTGGTTTGCACTGTTGTTTCAGCTCTGCCTGTCCTTCAGTGGCTGCAGAGCAGATGTCGGGTGTGCCCATACATTTCTGCCTCTTGCCATAAGCTGCCTCACCTTCCACCTCTTCATGTTGCTCTTTCATTCTCATCTATTGAGTCTTTGATTCATCCTCTAACTTTCCATCAGCTTCTCCTATGAATTTCTGCATCCCTCTAAAAATCTATGATTTCTTTTACTCTATTGAGGTGAAAATGTTTTCTTAAATTTTCTTCTGAATCCCAGATGGATCATTTTGAGAGACGACTCTTCAGGATGGTGGTCTCACTGTCTTGGTGTACAGACCACCCTATCTCCATCTGCACACCTTTGCTGCCAGTCTCCTACTAGGTGCACATCTCTTTTGCTCCACCCACCAAGAAGCGATCCATTCCCACTCCTGTTGGCCACTAGTCAGGACACCTAGATGCTCTTGTCCTTTCTATCTGCACTCTTGGGCAGCTGGGTCAGGTTCACTAGCATTGGATCCCATAGAACTGGAAGTGGAAGAATTCACCTTGTGCAGCTGTGTTTACTCGAGTGCACCTACTGGCTGCCCCTCTGCCATGCTGAGTGCAGAGGTGGTCACAGGGCAAACTCAGTTTGCAGAGTCTACTGCTGCTGAGATCGCTGATGCAGATTCAGGGTGTCATGACCCATTCTGTTGGTGATGATTCCTCACTCCCAAAAGGATATAACTTTTGTCTGTATAAAATAATTGGTAAACAATGCATATTTATGAAAAGAAGCAGTTCTCTGCTGTTAGAGTGTATGTGATGTGAATATAAGTATACCAAGAAATGCCATGCTTATAGATTAAAATTGGGCATAATTAAAGCCAAATGCCATTTACAGGATACCATCAGCAAAGGGATCTGTGAGGTGGTATAAAGCCTTACTCAGCCCCACCTCTGCTGACAACTAAGACTGCTGCAATATCTGTGCCAAACCCATTGCTCTTCTTTCTGAGAGTATTTTAGAATATACATATGTACGTATGTACGCATTTATCTGTTCAGAGCATATGACACAATTTATGATGCAAAGTGAAAAGGGATTGAAAAAACACATGTGAGCTGCCTAAAATACCATTCAGGATATGTAGAAATATAGTGGAATGGTGTGTATTATAAAAGTCTAATGCGTAAAATTCATTGGAAAGTTACCCATGTTTTTCTGTGTCGGATCTCTCCATTAAAAAAGAAATCGAAACAATATATTGGAAAGTTGTTGATCTTAAACTTCAAATCTTCAATCTGGAGCAAATCAATTTATTCCCACCTTTTTTTTTCTTTTTAAACTCTCATTTCTAGAACAGAGAGTCTAACTGGCTCTGCTCACCTCTTGGAATGTGTCACTGGAAAGTCTTTGGGTTTGCTGTCTCTGGAGTAGGTGTGTACCCTGATCCAATTAAAGAGACAGGAAAGTCATAGATACAAAGATGGCTGCTGGGAGCCACCTATTTGGATATGAGTGTCCCCCAAGACTCATGTGTTGAAGGCTTGGTCCCTGACACAGCAATGTTCAGAGGTGGAGCTTTTGGAGAGTAATATTCCATTTATAGCTGGAACCTGTAGGCAGGTCAGGCATGATTGAAGAAAGTGGGTCACTGGGAGCATGACCTTGGGGACTATATCTTGTCCCTGGTCCCTTCTTCTCTCTCTCCCTAAAACCCCCCTCCCAGGTTTCCTGGCTGCCTTGAGCTCCACCCAGAGCAATGCAGCTGGCCAACCCTGGACTTCATGCTGAAACTGTGAGGAGCCAATATAAATATTTCCTCTCTAAGATGTTTTTCTCATGTATTTGTCACAGTGACGAAAAAGTGACTGATATGCCACCCTTTTAGTTGGATCTGTGCTGAGACGGTTTTCTTTAGAGGGCTTCGAGTGTGGTAAGAGCAATGGTTGATAGGACTGGTGTAATGTTGCTGAGCCCTGGGGAGGAGAGAGGGGCATGGCACAAATATTTCAGCCTAGTTCCTCGTCCTTAGGATCTTGAGATCTGGTGGGAAACAAAAATCATTAGTAAATGATGCAGGAATCTTAGGGAGCTGATCACATCCTATGCCAGGGACCCAGGCTGCAAAGAGAGACCATCCTAGGTCAAAGGGGTGCAGAGGAGCCTGGCCCACAGCAGCTTGGCCATGCTTGAGGTGTCCTTGAGGACATGCTCAAGGACAGAACTTGCAGGGAATATACCCCAGGCCCGGTAACTGAGTTCACAACATTTTTGAGCTGGAGCTGATAGATGACCAAGCAGCATAAACATGAGCTGCTACAAAGGCATTAGAAAAATGACTTCTGGGGCTGGGGATGTAGCTCAGTGGTAGAGCACTTGCCTTGCAAGACCAAAAGAGAAAGAAAAATAGAATGGCTTCTGGGAGAGCATTACCCCTAGAGCTGTACAGAAATCTTCTTTGCCTGAGAGCTGGTTTTCACATCCCCCTCCCACAGATGGTTTCTGAGACCAGAGGAGATGTCCAGCAGAGGCCTCCTACCATGGGTTTAGCTTCAGCTCTGGCTGCTCTGGGTCCATTCAGCAGACATGGGGACAGAATCATAGTGCCTCCTACTTTCCAGAAAGGACTCTCTGAGCTGCACAAAGATGGTGGTGCTCTCAGCGCACATATTATATTTTACTCCCATATGTCTTGAAAATGTTTTGTTTCCTCCCAATTCTCTTGGAGCAGGTGATAAAATCTGGGATGGGAGCTGAGTCTATGGCTTTTCCTTCTGCTGGGTAAATTGATCTTCCGGAAAGTCTGAGAGGTCTGTTCTCAGGGAGAGCAGAGGACATTGCTGGGTAGATCCAATAATAAAGTCAAGAGTGGTAAATTAATCGTGGAGAGTTGACAGCAAGGTACGACATGAGCTCATAGCCCAACCTGGGAATATTCGAGCTCAACCTTGGGGCTTGAAAGGTAATTTCTTATATAGAAACGATCTTATATAGACACGATCACATTTGGCTTGCCATTGGGTCTTTTGGGGTCAGTGGCTTTTGTTAATACACGATGCCAACAAGTTGTCATGTGAAGAACCACTGTGCCTTGGGTGCTGGTGGGCTGCAGTCTACTGGTAAGCAGCGTTGGGGGCCAGGCAATCATGGCATTTGTGACCTCAGTGATCTTAGATTAGTTTAAGCCCACTCAGCCTGAGTTCCCCCAGCTGGAAAATGGGGATAATGCTAGTGCCTGCCTTGCAGGCTTGTTATGAGGTTTCAAGGAGGCAATGAACATAAATACCTTGGCCCCGGCCTGGCCTAGCATGGTGGGCCATCAAATGTCAGTTGCGTTGCTGAGTATGGATGAGTAGAACAGAGCTTTTGACATTTTGATGGCTCACCATGTCTAAGCCGCAGAGTCTGGGATTTTCACCAGACCCTTGCCACAGAGCTTTGTAATCAGTGGCCACGAGCATGACTTCTGAAGCCCCTGCTCAGGACAGAGCAGGGCTGGCTGGCAATCTCACCAGAGGCCTCATGGTTGTTTATAAGCATGACTGTATCAGGCCCATTATCCGTAGGGAAATGCTCAGTGTTTGGCCACCCGGAAGCTATTGCAATCCTTCGCTGAAGGACCCTGTTGTTAGGAAGTGAATGGTTTCCAGGAGAAACCAAGTACAACTCCAGCAGCCACATTCCCAAGCTGAGAGCAGTCACCCTCCAAGCAGCCAGTGTGAGCGCTAGTAGTCCCAGCCCCTTTTGAGGATTCCTTGGGATACATTGGGGCTTGCTGAGTGCCTCTCTTTTCTGTGAGGATGTTCAGGGTGCTACCTGTAATGGGCAAAGAAGAGACATGTTCTACGATTGCCAAGGATCCTCACCAATTAAGATGAGAGAAGAGAGAATTAGGAAAGCAAAACTGCAAATAGAAAATAAAGATGGACAGGGCTGGCCAGGTCTTAGCTGCATTGTGAAAAGGAGGAGAGGACTCTGTCATGGATGAGTCCAGATGCCCAGGGGAAATGCATTATGAGGGTGGGCAGCACCCCAGCAAGAGGCTCCCCAAAGAGCAGGCCACCTGCCATCCCTCCTGTGGCCTGAAGGAAGCTCACACCCAGGGATGGAAATGAGCTAGGGTGGTGGGGAATCATCCACATTTTGCAATTTGTGTCTGGCCTCTTGCTTACTTTCAGAAGAGAGCACTAGATCCTAAGATGACAAAGGCAGGTTCTGAGCTGCTTCCATAGCAGCCTTCAGATGGGCTCAGCAAGGACCCAGCAGGGCCCAATTTTTTCAGCCCAGTCAGAAGACCTTCAAGAGCTAGTCCTATACTGCATCATTCATTTTTATTGGAAAAAAAAAAACAACACAACAAAACTAATATTTGTATTGCCTGCTTTTTAAAGGCCCATTCCAATTTATTTCAGATGAAGCTTATAGAAATGCTTGCTACTTGTTTACTCAGCCAGCCAGCCATTCCTCCAACAAATATTTATTAAATGTCCTCACTTGTGCCAGGTGCCATTCTGGGTCCTGGCAACAGCGGTGGGCACATAGACAACTTTGTTTTAACCTGCCTCTCACTTTTGTTTGTGCCCATCCTCAGTCTGCAGACCCTCAGAGGCTTTTTGGTCCAATCTGCTCTCTTAGTAGCACTGGGCAGATGAGACCCCCATGGTTAGCAGCCACAGGAACTCTCCACGTGAGTGGGGAGCCAGAAACCAGGACTTCCATTTTCATCCTCCATCTCCTCTTGTCCACCCGATTGATTTTCCAGTCCCTTCTGCTCCCTCACAGCTTGCCACATCAAATCTTATCTGTCCCCCTATTTTTTTTCATTCCTGTAGGGTTGAGCTGTCGACTTTGAAGAGTGACAAGCTGATAGAATCAACCCATCTATCTCATTGGTAGGAAGCTAATCACGGCTTCAGGTTACCCTTCTGTGCATTCGCTTGTGTGCTGGCACAAGGTCACCCGCTTGTTAAATGAATGTCCACCTTTGCTTCCAACAGATATAGACAAAAACTTTATAACTAGGGGCCTGGAGAGGTGGCTCAGCGGTTTAGAGCACTTGCCTTGGACGTATGAGAACCCAGGTTCAATCCCCAGCACCATATACCTAATTAAGTGTTAGAGAAACAAAGGGCAGAAAGAAACTTTATAAGTAGGTACAAGCATATTTTTACCACCTCACAAATCCCTGGGTAATCAAATGAAGTAACAGATTTTATTTTTTTCTAAAATAATTATCAGTATTTTCCTGAAGAGGCCTGTTTGAATGAGAACCAAGATGATCTTCCATTCAGTGAAGACTTCCTGAAGTTAAAGGTCCTTTCCCAGTTCCAAGAGACCCCTCTCCCCGACTCGCCCAGGATTGGCAGGCAACCCAGTTTCCCTCTGTCCAGAACTTTGCAGTTGTCTTGCCATAAGTAAACCGACTTGAAAAATATAGTCCCAAGGAAGTAGGATGGGTCTTCTTGATGGGGATCGAGAAGAAATGTAGTTTATTGGATTTTATCTTGCAACTGATTTGTCTCTGCCAGATGTTGATATGCAACCCTGATGCCGTGATTTCAGGCCTCGGGAGTATTCGTGTTATAAACCACCTTCCATTGCTTCATCTGCTAGTAGGAACCTTAATTTATCACATAGAAGGTAGAGTTGCAGTTTCTCATCCACTTGTGAAAAAAAAATCAGGCAGCTATAAGGAATGCGTGCCTCTTTTAAAAATTCTTTCTTAGGAATAAGAGAGAAATTTATTCTAAAATATCTTCATCCCAATGGAAATAAAAATCCTGCTTAATGGCTTGGAATCTCCCCTGGGCTTTGATTAAGAAGAAACTACAAGAAAGGCTTTTATTCCCTTCCCCCTCCTTCCTCTCTCTCTCTTTCCTGTCATCTGGGCTACTTAGATAGACTCCAGGAAGAAAATCTGGTCTCAGGCACCTGCTGGTGCAGGCACCTTCTGGGACACAGATGTCTGCCTGCAAGAATCTCGGCTACCACAGGTGTGCTGTGAGGACACTCATTTATTTAGTGACCCACTGATGACTATAGAATGAAGAAGGGTGGGACCTTCCTCTGTTCTTTAATCTCAGACATGATGCCCTTCTGTTTTTAAAGCATACTACTCTCTATGGATTTTTTTTCTGATTATAAAAACAAAACTTTTGTAGGAAATCAGAACATTTGAATTGATAGAAAGGCAGACAAAAACTACTCATAATCCCATCACCCAAAGATGATCTTTGTTGTCATTCTGATTTGTATTCAGCCCATCTCCCCCCTTTTTGTTGTACTGGGGATTGAACCCAGGGGCACTTTACCACTTAGCCACATCCCTAGCCTTTTTTATTTTTAGGAAAGATCTTACTAAGTTGTTTAGGATCTTGCTAAGTTGCTAAGACTGGCCTCGAATTAATGAGCCTCCTGCCTCAGCCTCCTGAGTCTCTGGGATTACAGGCCTGCACCACTGTACCCAGGTCAGTCTATTCTTTCTTAATGCACCTATGTTGTTTCCACAACATTGGAGTCTTCCAGAACATTCCATTCTGTGACATAATTTTTTTCACTTAATACTATAGTTTTCATTTATCATTATTTTTAAATATATGCATATACTTGTTTATCTATTTATTCTGCATCTCTGCACAAAGAGGCTATTGTGATATATATTGTGATGACACAGTGGTGACTGGCACAGGGACCCTTTCCTGCCAGTGAGTTCACACTCAGTGTGGGAGAGCAGGCATGAAACAAATTATTATTATGCCGGTAATTATTTGATTACAAGTGTGATAAGAGCTATGAAGGACAAGTGGGAGGCACCTCACCCTAATCTGGGGAAATTAGGAAGGCTTCCCTGAGGAAGTGGCATGACGGGTAAGAGCTGACAGCTGTGTAAATCCTTTCTAGTCAAAGAGCTGGTAGACAAGTGGGAAGGAGACAGGAGCTCTGGGGACCTGAGAACAGTCCACTTGGCTTGGAGAATAAGGAGGGAAAGGCACAGGATGGCCTGCAGAGGGAGGCAAGGACTCCATGAGGCAGCACGCAGCCAAGGATGCTGGGTTTCTCTTATTGCAAGGCATCACAGGGTTTTAACCAGGGATTGGATATAAGGAGATTTGCAGTTTTGAAAGACTATTCCTTTGTAAAGAATGAGGATTATGGAGGAGCTGTGAGAAGCTGAGTCTCTCTGTGCAAAGAGGCTATAACTCAGAGTAGCTACTCCAGTAGTTTGCTTATTGAATATGGAAAAAAGAAAGGGGTCAAGGATGATTCCTAGATTCCTTTCTTCCACATCTGGATGGAAGGAGGCACTCAACACTAAAATAGGGAACCAAGGGAGAGGACCAGGTCTTTTAGGGTAGATGATGGACTCGAGTTTAGGCATGCTGGGTTTGTTTTAGCCATTGGAAAGGAGAAAGCACACCAGCTTGGCTATACAGGACTGGAAAGCAACACGGGCGCAAGGGCATGATTTGGCCGTGAATGACACATGGATAGTAGAAGTCTTGAGTGACTGAAATCGTCCAGGGCAAGGTGGCTGAAACTGAAGAGAAGAAGGGCTAGCATAGGGCTGAGAGCCAGAGACCCTGTGCTCATCGTGGGAGGGTGGATGCATCTGGGGCTGGGCCACCTCAGCTTCCCTCAACTGCATCTGAAGTCCCTTAACATGACTTCTCTCACTTTGCCGTGTGAATACCGTAGTGTGCCGGAGCCAGCTCACACTGGTGCACGAGAGCTTATTGTTAAGTTTTCAGGAATTTTGTGAGCTGCTTGTTTGAAATTGGCCATGATCAGAGCCTTCACACATGGGAACGGGCAAGTGCTGCTAATTAGAGCTTTAAGAAACTATCTTGTTTTTCCCTCCAGAACAGATTGTTAAACATTTGCCAGCATACCTCTGTCACCAACCTGTGTCTTTGCTTCTGCTGTAATTTTACAAGTTTTGTTTTTTCCCTTGTAATGCAAGGGAGAGTTACCTGTGATCTTTTTTTTTATTTTTATTGGTTCATTTTAGATATGCATGACAATAGAATATATAATTATGAAAGCATGGAGTGTAACTTGTTCTATTTTAGTTTGCAGTATTTCCTCTTCCCCTCCATTCTTCCCACCCCCCAACCCCATTCTCTTCCCTGTACTCTATTGATCATTATGTTATTTACTAATAGTTTTTTAAAATTAGTGTCTTGTTGATGTACAGGATGATGAGATTCACTATGGTACGTTTATATATGAATGTAGGAAAATTAGGTCAGATTCATTCCACGAACTTTCCCTATCTCCTCCCTGCTCACTCCTTTCCTTCCCTTTTGTATATTCCTCTGATTTTTTCCTTAGTTTGGATTAGCTTCCATATATCAGAGAAAACATTTGATCTTCGGCTTTTTGGGCCTGGCTTATTTCACTTAGCATGATAGCCTCCAGTTCCTTCCATTTGCAGGCAATGCCATAAAGTTATTCTTCCTTATGGCTGAGTGATACTCCATTGTATCTATCCATCTTTTTTCCTTTTTTTAAAAAAGAGAGTAACAGTGAGAGAGAAAGAAAGAATCCATGTTATTTATCATTTGGTTTTCGTTGCTCCGACACTCTGTCGTGTGTACATGGTGCTGAGGTTCAAACTCACATCCTCGCGCATGCCAGGTAAGAGCTGCAACTGCTGAGCCACCGCTCCAGCCCATATCATTCCATATTTGATTTATTTCTTGAAAGTCTCTGATTCTGTTCTAATTTTACAACCTCTTTGAGTAAAGAAGAAGGCACGTTGACACATTGAACTTCTTAGTCATTGTATTCGTTTTCTACTCCTGCTGTAACAAATCACTACAACTTTAGCAACTTATGATAAGTTTATTATCTCCAAGTTTCTGAAGATAAGGAGTCTTTTTGGGCTTAGTGGGATTATTGCTTGGTGGATCACAAAGCCAAAATCAAGGTGTTGGCCAGGCTGGGCTCTTACCCACAGGCTCTGGGGGGAAATTTACTTCTAAGCTCATTCAGATTGTTGACAGAACTTCATTTCTGAGAGAGTGGGCCTACAATCCTCATCTTCTTGCTGGCTGTTAGCTAGGGGCCACTTTCTGCTCTTACAGATCACACACCTTCCTGCACCTTGGCCCCACCCATCCACAAACATTGAGTCTTCACTGCTTTCTTCTGTGTCCTCAGCTAGAGAACACTTTCTTCTTTAAGGTTCATATCATTAGGTCGAGTCCACCTGGACAGTCTCCCCATCTTAAGGTCAACTGTGCTGGTATTAGTTTCCTGGAGCTACCATAACTGAGTGCCACAGATCAGGAAGCTTAAAACATTGGAAAGTAATTATTCTCTCATTGTTTAGGGACTAGAAGTAAAAACCAAGGAGTTAACAGGGCTGTCTGTGCTCTATCAAAAACCTTTAAGTGAGGATTCTCCCTCGCCTCTCAGCTTCTAGAAACTCCAGAAATGCCTTGGTTTGTGGCCACCTCACTCCAGTTTCTGCCTCCGTCTGAATGTGGTGACTTCCCTCTGCATGGTGGTGCCCACATTTCCCACTGTCTTTCAGGACACCAATCATGGTGGATTAGTGCCCACACCAATGCCTTTGTCTTACCTTGTGTTATGGTTTAGATCTTAAATGGTCCCCCAAGGCCCATGAGTTGAAGGCATGGTCACCATCCTTGAAGTGCTTTTGGGAGGTGGTAGAACCTTTACTAGGTAGGGCCTGGTTGAAGGAAGTTAGGTGATTGGGAGTGTTCCCTTGAAGGGGTTATTGGGACCCTGCCCCTTCCCTTTGCTTCCTGGCCACAATGAGATGGGATTTTTTTTGTCTACCACATGCTCCCCTCCACAATGTACTGTGCTGCCACAAAGCAACAGGGACAAGTGAAACTGAACCAAAATAAACTTTCTCTTTGTAAGTCGTCTTTCCTGGATATTCTGTCCCAGTGATGGAAAGCTGATTAACACACCTTAATTATATCTGCAAAGACTCTATTTCCAAATGAAGTGATATTCATGGGAACTGGAGGTTAGGACTTCAACATATGTCCTTTTTAAAGGACATAATGCAACCCTTAACAATGCCACATGACAAAACAGAACAAAATCACAGGAATGGTGGATCATTATACCAAGAATTTGAGGGTGGGAAATTGGGTGGGAGGTACTGCAGAATTCTGCCTTCCACAAACTCCCAGGATGCCCTTTAAGGAATTCTCCCATCTGTTGAGATCCTGTGTCATCTGCAGCTCCTCCTTGGATGACCTCAGTTCATACCTGTCCCTCCTTCCTTCTGTTTTGAGTTTTTTATCTGCCTAACAAAGAGGGCATCCTCACAGACTGTATTATCCTCTTTCCAGAGGGGAGGTCCATGGTCACGTACTGCCTGAGCTGATTATGGATTATGGTGGTTGGTATGAGATGCACTAATAAGAAAGCACTCTCTCTTCCTTCAAACACCACCAATTTTGTACTCCAATCGACAAAAAAGGAAAGTTCGCTCTTGCTTTTGATTTTTTTTTCCCTTAAAATTGTGAAGCTGTAAGAAATTGCTCTCCATTTTTCCTCGTGTGGTTTGGTTGGAAGACATTTTCCATTCCCCAGCTGCCCACCACACCCGCTCTGTGGCTCTCTCCACAGTGTGTAGGCGCAGCCTAGAGTCATCCCTGAGCCCACTGATTGGCAATCTGCCCTCTCTTTTCATCTTCCCCAAGACCAGGGTCCCCACCATGAGCAATGGCCACATTCCATCTGCAACTGGCTAAAATGACACAGCAGTTAGACTCTCCCTTTTATCTCCTCCCTCTTCTAGAAGTCAAGCAGACTCAAAAATTGAAGTCCATGTTTTCATGAGGCAAACAGGAACTTTGGTATCTATGTGGAACAAAAATGTTGAAGCCTGAATGACTTCCCACTCTGTGCCCAGTTTGTTCCCTTCTGGGTAATTTCCTTTGGAGAATTTAATTATGCAGTTATCATGTGATCATTTACTCTATCTAGAAAAGTTACAGTAGAATTAGTCACTAAAAAATCCTTTTTTAAAAATTGGTTTGATTATTTCATCAGCTTTCATATCTTCAAAGGTTAATATGTTAATCAGGTCTTTTTAAAACTTTTTTCTTTTTTGATATAATAGCCTGAGAGTGCAAGCTTGTAAAATAAACACCATTTTTGTGTGTTTTTTTTTTGCAAGCTAAGCTTTGTACCCCAGATGAACCACACCCCTGGAGTTTAGGCTGGACCTTTTGCTGCCAAGGTGAAGTCCCAGTCACATCTACTGTAACCTGGACTCTTAGGGATCATAGCTTTGTGTTTCAGGTCAATCTGTGAGGACAGGATGAGAAAGGCTTTTTTTTTTTTTTCCCCATGAGAAGGGAATTGAACCCACAACTGAGGCTCATTACCCTTTGCTGAGAGACAGACTCAGGCAGTGTGTCGAGCCCAAGACCAGAGCTCAGTAACTGTGAGTGCCAGTCTAAGCAATAGGGCTCATGGGCATATGGAGGCTGGGACAGGTCAGCTGACCACCATGAGCATCTGCAAAACGAGGACTCTGTTTCCCTCCTAGGAACATTAGGGGAGGGCCAGGTGATTTCGTGGAAAGTGGGGATGCCACAGGGACAGGTGGGTGGAGAGTTAGGCCCATGAGATGAAGGCCCATGAGATGAAAATACCCATCTTAAAACTTCAATTTAAAATAGGGTTCAGAACAGGCTCTTTGGAGCTCCTTCTATTCCTGTAGCAAAGCAAGTATTTATCCCAAAAGAAATACACTTTAGCTCCCATGGATGGCCCATGAGAGGTGCTAAAAGGAAACATAAAGAACGTATGCACTTGTGGGCCAGATGGAAGATGAGACAGCACAGAGTGGGCACTAGACAGATGCTGGTTGGTGGAGTGAATGAATGTGAAGCGAAACAGGAGAATGCAGGATTCGGTCCTCCCTTTCTAGGATCACTGTATCCAGCTAAAATGCTTACCATGGGAGGTGGGGGTGGGTAGAGATCATTGCTGTCTCGAGGACTTCAAAGGGTGAGACAGAAGCTCATGGTGGCCTGGCCTTGGCAGCATGTCAGAGGCCCCAAATCCCCAACACGGGATTAATCATTTGAGCCTGTGCTTAGTCACAGAAGGAATTTAAAATCATGTAAGAGTGTGCTTCACTGAAGCAAACGTAAGTTGTCAATGTTATGAACAGCACTTTTTAAGCTGAACTGAAACCCTGGGAGGTTGTTTGATTCCTGGGTTGGATTTGGGGAAGCAGCCGGTAATTGCAATTTCTACAAGTCTTTACCAGGAGCCCCAACCGTGTAGGCGTCCTCATGCATGTCTAACTTTTGCTTGGCTGCACAAAACAAATAAGTCTTCTATCATGTTATAAGAGGGATGCTCAAACACTTCCCTGGCCCCTTCAGCACCCAGTGATGTGTGTAACCATGAGAAGGCTCTGTTCAATTGGTCAGATCCCTCCAGAGATTTGAGCAAAGACAGCCTCTGGTTCATCTTGGAGTCCTTTTCCTAGTTTCAAGCTAAACATCCAGGACCAGATTAAACATGGGTATAGGGGGAGCTGCTTGGCAAATCCCCTGTGTGTAGTTTTTAAAAACATGACCACAAGAAGGACTGATATTCAGCCATTCTGCAGCCTCCCGGCTGAGCCGGGCACTTATAGCTGGAATCCTTTCTGATGGATAATTAAATATTATAAAATTACCGATGGGTACAGGTCATGTGTACAAGTTGTGTGTGTGTGTGTGTGTGTGTGTGTGTATGTGTGTGTAAGAGAGAGAGAGAGAGAGAGAGAGATTTGTTGGTGTTGATACATTGGGTAAATGTGTAGCCATTTCCTCTAAACATGGACTACATCTTTTGACAGAAGAAACTGGAAATCTCTTCCCATGGGCCCAGCTCTCACAGGGCTGCATTCTGAGCCCAGCTTCTGAAGCAATGGGTCTAACAAAGAATTTTCCAAGACCTGCCCCTTCTCTGCTAAAGGAAGGACTTCCCCTGGAGGCAGCAGGACAGACCTGAGTTCCAACTGTGGTTCTGTTACTTCCTTGGCTGTGTAACCTTGACAGGTCACCTTGCAGAGGGGTTGGGGAGATCCATATAGGCATTTGGAATACTGCTCTCATAGTACACGCTCAATAAAAGATGTGCAGCTGCTGTTACTGCTCCGGCTGTGTTTGACAAGGGCAGGGGGAAAAGCCCCTTTCTTCCCTCTCTCCCTGACCCGGACCATCCTGAGGCTCATCAAGCCTTTTTCCCTGGCCTGTTGTGATCACACAGAAAGAAAGATAGGCAGACAGGGCTGCTGGGGCTGGAGCCCTCCAACCTGCTCCAAGGGCTGGGGTCTCCAACACACACACATCCAATGTCTCTGATCAACTTGGAACATGATTGAGACTAAGAAGCAAGAACTTGCTGCTTCCAGAGGGGTTTTGCCCACTCTTTTTTTTTTTTTTTAAAGAGAGAGGAACAGTGAGAAAGAGAGAATCAATTTTACTCAGTTTTTCATGTGGATTTCATTGCTCTGACACTTCATTGAGTATGTGGTGCTGGGGTTTGAACCCCTATCCTTGCACATATCAGGCAAGCACCATAACCACCAAGCTATTGTTTCAGCCCTCCCTCTTGTTCTTTAAATAGAAGGCATAATAAAATATGTATGATTGGACTTTATTTTTTTTTCAAGTAGAACATGTTCCCAAGAAATACAGAGCTCAGAAGGGCCAGAGAAAGATATTCATGAAGGGATTTACCCCAGAAGTGCCCCTGCTGAGCCCACACTATGAGGTCAGGAAGCTTCTGAAAGCTCAGCTCTGAGCATTGGGCTCCACGATTCTTGAAATCCTTACCATGCATGGCACCAGACGTACCCTCATATATCCCTGAGGAGCAGCTGGGCAAGGGGAGTGCCTGTGCTTCCATAACACCCCTCAGCACCGCCCCCCCCATCAGTACCTACTCAGAGCTGAGCAGTGGGTATGTGGTGCAAATGGGGTTTCCAGAACCATCCTTGGGTACCTCTCTGCCAAGGCGACTGTCCCCCCCCCCCCACACACACACACCAATCCTTCCTCCTTGGAGCTTCAGAGCTGCACAGGGCTAACCCCACATTCTCTCACCTCTGTCTTTAGAAGGTCATGTTTCAGAAGTTTTTCTCTCCCGAGGACTCATCCTTTATGGTTTTGCCCCCTAAGAACTGCAATACAGAGATTGTTAAAAATTGGGATTATTATTTCATAACATCATAGTTATTTGTTAAAAAAAATAATAGATTATTGCTTGTAAGACCCTTTCCATCTTTCCAATACCCTTTTGGGTTTTCGTCAATGATCACATCCCCCCCCCACCTACCTATGCCTCCCAGGCCACCTTGCAGGCTTGGTACTGGGTCCTTGCTGGGGTCCACCTTGCCTGAGGTGCTGATTTGGCAGATGTAGAGTTGGGAGAAGAGCACATACAGCTCTGAGGACACTTACAAAAGGAGTCAGGACACTGTGATGAAGTGGGCAGAAGAGGTCCCCCAGGAGAAGTAGGCAGGGAGAGGGGGAGGACATTTGACAGTGAAGCCTTTTAAGACCTGAAGGTTGGCAGGAGGGTGTAGGGGAGGCAGCAGTGAGGATTCAGGGCTACTAGGGAGTTGCTGGCTGGCCCCCCACAGTGGATAAGAGCCAAGTCAGGCCCTGCATAGGGGAGGGTAGAGCAATGGCCTGTGTGGTTGGAGGGAAGAGACTGGAACCCAGTCACAAGCTTCCCTTGGAAGCTTTCTCCTTGTGGAACCCCTAATCTGTGACTCCAGCAAAGGCAAGAAGGCCGGTCCAGGACTGTCTTGCTTCTCATGGTGGTGTATGAACGTCCTATGGAGTCCTGGTTGTCACTTCCAGCTTGGGTCATTAGCATGGTACTGTGGCCAAGCATACCATATGAGAGAGTAGCAAGGCACCTCCACTGGGGTCTAGGTGGAGCCAGAATCTCATTCAGTAAATGAGATCTGATCTTGGCCTATGACACAGGTCTCAGGGCTCACTAAGATTCTTTTGGTGGGAGAGCCATAATGGCCAGATTTACAGGAGAATCTAAACCAGTTGTGGCTTTTTGCCTTAGACCTTGGACTTCTGTAGACCTGGGTTCCTGAGAGGTGAGAGAAAGAGCATTCCAGAGAGAGCACAAACCAAATGCAGATGGAGGGCTTGGGCAGTCTCTTCTGGATTGACATCTCAGAAACCACCCAGCATTTCACCCTCAGGATAGCTTTGTTTGTTTGTTCAACTGTTTGTATACTTACAGAGAGTTTAGTGTACACCCACCCAGTTTATTGCACACAATTATGTAACATTCTTTTTAAAGAAATTGGGTATAGATGGCTTGGGATTTCAGAGCACATGCTGTGGAACGAAATGGTGCAGATTGATATGGGGGGTCAGGAATGGAATCTCAGGTTAAGTGCCACAGGTGGCATTGATCCTTCTGTTCCTAGCAGCAAGGCTTCAGCATAGCACCTCTGTCTCTCTGCTCCCTGAACACCATTGACCCCAGAAGGAACCCAGGAGTCCAGGCTGAGGTTGCAGTCCATGCTTTCAAATTCCTATTTCCTTCAGAGGAGAAATCTCTCAGAACACTCAGAACTTAGTGACTCCTGCTTTAAACATAATACTACCCACCCTGATTATCCAGTTTTGTAGCCTCCCAACATTTAGATACAGGAAAGGAACTGTCCAAGACAGATGCTTGCTACAGTGCAAGGGACACGTGGCAACCCAAAAGCAAACTGTGGAAATCATCAGGATCACTAGTTTACACAGGACTGTTCACACATCCCTCCAATACCTCATTAGTCCCTGGAGCGGTCACAGGACCAGCACCCAGGAGAACCATTGACACTCACCGTACTCATTCTAACTTCTCCATGAAGCCCAGAGGCTACTCAGTTCTGCCATTGGAAAAGGCATGGAAGCATATTATACCCTGGAGAATGAGCTCCATCCAAAATGTTTACATTTAGGGGAAAAAGCAAACAAATGTTCTGTCATAAAAGTCTTTAGCTCAGTTATTTGCTCATGATTTTAGAGGTATCCACAAAAGTCCCAATTTTAGGGTGTGGTTTCATGATAATCCCCAGGGGTTGATCTTCCGGTTTGGTTTTATTTCCCTCCACTATTGCATAGCTGCCTGCTGGATGTGACCCTTCATCCCCATCTCAGGGGTTCTTGCTCCTTCCACCTGCAGTTTTGGTGGACAGCCTGGGGATTAGTCACAGAGTTCTCCAAGAGCTCAAATGCACCCAGCCAGGCCTGTCCGTCCCCACAGGGGCCCGGTCGATTTAAGCCTTGCTCACTAACAGCATGAGCTGACTGTCTCTCGTATTAACAGCAGTCCCTCATTCCCATCCACTTTGTAAGTAGGCTAGCATTTGTGTTGATCCTTCTCATAAATGTTTCTGGCTGCTTGCTCCCTGGATGGGTTCCCGTGTGGAAGCTATTGGACCCCGGCATGAAACACTCCAACCGCTTTGTTTTTTCACCAAGGATCTGTTTGCTTTTCTGCTTTGGAATGGAGACAGTTGTTTACAGCCTCACCCATCAAAATATTGACTAAAAGAAACCTATAGTTCCAGGATTGAGAGGAGGGAAAACACATAGTGCACGCTCCACAGTGATAAAAGTGTTTGCATGAAACACCTTGGCGTGGGAGCCCGTACCCTCTGTGCTCCTGAGAAGCACATGTAACATCAAAGTCCATGAGTGGGCTTCCTCCTTTTCAATGTTGCATGAAATGAATCTATGCATAAACCAAGCCATACTCTTCAAAGGGACATCAGGATTTCACATTTTTTTCAGATAGAGTTTCACCCCATAGAATTCAGTCTAAGTTGATCAAAATCTGAGCTAGAAATCCCATAAGGTCTTATGGACGCAGTTGTTGAACATTTTATCATCAAAAGCTACTGCCTCTTGGTGTATGCTGTGCTGGCAGGGTATCCAAAAATGCCTGAAAATGCATTTTGAGTGCTGGATTCTGTTTCTGTTAAATGTCTTCTGGGGGACAGTAGCAATGGCACTAGCGATTCAGTGAACTCTCTTCTGCACCATGCTGGACATGGGAAGCTTTCAAAGAAGTGAAAGCACACATTTGTACAATGTAGCGTTGTGGGGAAAAAATTACAGCAAGTATCATCTTAGGCAGGGAAACCCAGTGCAAAGTTTGCCCCAGTGGCAGGTAAAAGTTGGAAAACCATCATGTGTGAAATCCTCCATCATCCTGGACTCCAGAGCTGCTGAGATATTATAGGCACATCACATACATATTTACCCTTAACTATAAAGTAGACAGCACCAACCTCATAGCTCCACCATGGGAACAAATGGATTCATATGAATAACGTGCTGAGAACAGGGCCTAGCATAGAGTGGGTCAGCAGCTGGTGGTACACAGGCTGGTGCTCTGTAATTCACTATTGGGGTTTTCTTCCTTGTGACTGGGGGCTGGTTTTTGTCTGAAAAGAAAGTAAATATTGAAGGAAAGGGCTAGAAGATTATTTCTGACAGAAGGATGATCTAAGTTGACATTGAAACTCATGGAAAATGTATAGAAATTCTGGATAAAGTATTATTGGGGAAAATATTTATTTTTTCAAATATATGGCTAAGCATGAAAATTCCTAGGTACCAACAATGAACAAAGACATAATTGTGAGCAAACTAATGTGCCAGTATCCTGGGGTTCGAGGGGACGGTGTCAGAGTTAGATACAGACTATCAGGACTAATAGCAAGGGCTTTAACATCCCTGCCAGAACAGTACGTGTGATCTGGGTCTGCACAATACAGAAAGGCCCTTACATAAAGCAGGGCCTGGGGTGTAACACCATCCTCTCTGTGAAAATGGGGACTGAGAAATTTTTACCTACTGGGCCAGGAATGTGGCAAGTAACTTGTCATTTGCCTGGAGTTTATACCGCACAGAGGTGTAGGGGCTGCATTGTACAGAAATTATAACCTAGACATAAACTTAAAGATAGGTCCCAGATCAAAACCCCTACAACTCCTAGAAGAAACACATGTGAAGCCATTTCAAAGGAAAATTTCTACAGTAGTATACATAGGCAGTCAATGAGAAAGAGAAAATCCAAGCTTGAAGTATAAAATTGCAAATCATGAAGAACTAATTTGCCTTGAGGAAGAGTTAACAGACTCAAGAGTTTGGAGAATTAGCTCTTTCAGAATCATTAGATAATAAAATAATGTAAAAGTGACTTTTTAGAGCTGGGGTCTGGCTCAGTGGTCAAGTATTTGCCTAGTATGAGCAAGGCCCTGGGTTCTATCCCCAGCACCGGAAAAAAATTACTTCAAAAGTCCAAGTTTCAAACAATTAGAATAATAGAGAAATGGATTATAAAAAAAGAAATATAGGGTGGAATCACAAGCAAATTTGGAAAAGTGAAATTTCTAGAAATTAAAGTTAAATTAATCACTTAATAGATGGGTTAAACAACATATTAGACATAGCTGAAGATAAAATTAATGAACTGGAATATAGTTCTTCAGAAATTACCCAGCAAGGAGCTAGAAAATATCAATCAGACACTGACAAAGAATATTAATATATTGAACCATTTTAAGAGGTATCATTAAAATATATTTTTAAGAGTTTTGAAGAGAGAATAAGGAAAGTATGGAGGGAATGGGAGAGAGGAGACATTAAAAGTGATAAAGGCTAAGCCTTTTCCAAAATTAAAGAAAGATATAAATTCCTAGGTTGAAGCAACACACTAAGTCATAAACAAGATAAACACAAATTATATCACAATAAACTGCCAAATGTAAAAAATGTTAAAAAAATGATCAAAGAGTTGGGGAAAGGATTAGCTGCGGAGAACAGTTACTGATTTCAAAATTTTTATCAGCAGTAGTGGAGGCTGGAAGACAAATAATATCAGTATTAAGGCATTTTATGATTCTTAGGTTATTTAAGAAGATAAATTTTATGCTCTAAGTCGGTATGTATATTGAAAGTTTAAGGGCAACCAATAAAAGAATAGAAATAGAATATAACATCTGACACAGAAGAGTGGGAAAGGGGACACTAGATAAATAATACTCAAACAATTCAACAGAAGACAGGAACATAGTTGAAAATGAAGAAAAATAAAAGCATAATAAATACTAATGTCTAAGAATTTAAATAGTAGTGAATAAATAAACAAACAAAATTAGATGGCCCAAAGGAATTTCAATATATTGCTAGTACGTACTCATATATTAGTCGATAGCAACTCTCAAATCAAAATTTAAAAATCCAGAGTTGTACTGTTCACAACCATCATATCTAAATTCATTGAGACAAAATTTGAAATGAAATTCATGGAAAAAGATATGCTAACAAATACTAAAAAGAAAAAAATGCTTTGTAGTAGCATTAACCTCAAAGTGTAACTTAAGGTGTGAAAGCATGATTGGATTCACTGCACAGGACAAAAGTAACAACTTGCTGGGAAGACATAACAAGCCTGAACCTCTGTACACTTAACATAGCTGCTGAGTTAACATTTAAAAAAGTCCTAGAGACTTACAGGACAAAATTTACAAATTCATAGTCATAATGGAATATTTTAACATATATAGGTTGAGCATCCCTAACCCAAAAATCCAAAATCAAAAACATCTCCAAATTCGATGCTAATATGATGCCCAAAAAAGTTTCAAGTTAAGCATGATGGTGTGTACCTGTAGTTCCAGCTACTCAGGAGGTTGAGGTGGGAGTATTATGTGAGCCCAGGAGTTTGAGACCAGCCAGGCAACACAGGCTCCATTGCCCCACAGAAAATGAAGTTTTAGATTTGGGAACACATGTGATTTGGATTTTCAGATTAGGAGGATGCTCAACAGATCTATGCAGATGTTCCAAAATCTTATAAACTCTGAAATCCAAAATCTTTTTGGTCCCAAACATTCTGGATATGGGATATTTAATCTACATTTCAAAAAAGGCTAAGTCATGCAAATAAACTGGATATTTGAAAATGACAATTAATAAACTTAATCCAACCACTACATTTATGAAAATTAGCCAAATTCTAGGCCACAAAAAAGCTTCAACTAATACCAAGTAATTGATTGACCATATATGCAATAAAGTTGTCAATCAAGGAGCTAGAGCAGTGGCTCAGTGGTTACAGCGCTTGCCTTGCATACACTAGTAAGCAGGTTCAAACCCCAGCACTATGTATGCAACAAAGTGTCAGAGCAATGAAGGAAACAGGAAAAACTAAATAAAATTGCTTCTTTCTCTCTCTCTCACTGTCCCTCTCTCTTAAAAAAAAATTGTCAATCTGTAAGCAAAAGCCCATACAAGTCCATACAATTCGAAATGTAAAAGCATGCTTCTAAAGATCTCAAGTGTCAGAGAGGTGATCATAAAATTTTCTGAAAGTTTAGAACTGAACAATAATAAATTCATTGCATATCAAAGGCTATAAGGTGCTGCTAAAACAAAACCCAGGGGAAGGTTATAGCCCTCAATATAATTTTAGGAAATTAGAGCTGAGTTCAATTCAAGAACTTTGGAAATAATAAGTACAAGAGCAGAAAACAATAGAAAAAAGTAAAGAAACAGCAATGAAGATCGACAAAATCTGACCTGAAAAAAATATATATATGTCAAGCTCTGGCAAGACTGATAATAACACTTATTTGCTAGAAACAAGTTTTGTGCTAAGTATTTTAATTTACTCAAAGATCAAAACAACCTAGGAAGCTTGTGAGCTTATTACTTATTTCACCTCACAGCTACTGGCACTCTGACATCTCAGCTAAACACATCCATTATAGCATACTCCTGCATTTTTATGGCTCCATGTAGATTTAAAAAAAAAACAAGTAGGCAAAAAGATGGGAGGTGACTGTGTGGAAAATACACATGCAAGTATAGGGGGAAATTTTGGGTGAAAAGGAGGATGTCATGTCTGAGGATGAGACATTCCCAGGCCGTCAAGGTTAGCACAGAAACAGGCATTTCCTGGCAGAGGTATGAGCTGCAGGAGGTGATGTCATTGGAGGGAACATCCTGATGGAGGCTTGTGTTCAGGGCAGAGGTGAGCAGGCTGCCTGGCTAATGTTCCTGAACATTTGTTGAAATGTCAATGACAAGTGCATCCTTGTCCTTTATCATCACCCAGGGAAGTCACCAGGGCCACGCAAGTCTATCAGGAGCTCCTTTAGGCAACACGGAGCAGAGGAGTTAAGGGTTATTTGGGGGGTGACATACTGTGTATACATTGCTCTGGCTGTGTGTGCTCTAAAAGCAGGTGTTTTTATTCCCAGAAACCATCTTGGTCCCTGAGCCTGGGTTAGCTCTGTACTTGTCTTCTAAGGACATTTCAGGAGTCATAGCCCAGAGCCTTCTCGACCACTCTTTGAAAGACACTCTACGGTTCCTCATTTGGAAAACAGAGACCCTCTCTGTGCACCCTGAAGTTGTAGCCCTAACTGTCCTTCGCACATGTGCTGCTGTGTGTGTAGACTTGCTGTAATGCCAAGCTAATTAGTTACCCACAGGATGCATGGCCCCAATCCACAGTGCTCAGTACAATGAAGATCTCTCAACCAGAACCAGATTTCTGCTATGGATGAGGCCAGGAAGATGCTTCACACCCCTTTGCTTCAGAGGTCCAGAGCTTGGTGTTCCTCTGGAGTCCTGGAGGCTGCTGAGCCTGGTGAGCAGTAACACCCTATGCCAGGACAGGGCTCCTTCTTGTGATACCACTTGTGCTGATTTCACATGTGCGTCACCTCCCAGTGACCCACCCTCTGAGCAGGGAGGGGCTGCTCAGGAGCTTCAGGGTTCCTAGCCTCTGTGAATCTCTGATGGGCAGTCTCCTGATGCCCGAGAGCAAGGGTAGTGGTCCAGAGGCTATGGGAGGGGGAGGTTCCCAAGTGGGGCGGGGGCATCCTGTGGCCTGAGAGACAAGGGTAAAGGTGGGTCCTCTGAAGCACACATAGTTCATTCACTGCCCAGCATCCCCACCCCACCCCAGGGAACTTCTTATTACTGTTTTCCTTTTCTTAAGACTGAAAATTGGCATTGATGTGGGGTTTTTCTTCCAAATCTACATTTTTAAGAATACCCAGAGATTTCCACTCTCCACATGGATGGACATGTCCCATTGTCAATCTGTATTGGTTTCTTATCAACAAGAGAGCCTTTCCCAAAGATGATCTTGTTTCTTCTGGCCTTTAAAAAAAATCCTAAATCATGCAAACTAATTATGTCAGCAAAAATCAAAATTATAGGACAATACCAGTTAAAAAACATGTGTCCATTGTACTCAGTATTCTACTCGGCTTCCAGTCCTTAAAAAGGTCAACTGTGCAGAACAAAGTTCTGAATTGCAGTCACTTCACTATCTTTGTGTAAGGCATGACCCCTTCCCTCTTTTATTATCAGTTTTCCCATCTATAAAATGATGGTGTTGGACTGGATGGTTCCTTTTGGACCTAAGAAACAATGGTAGGTTCAAAGATGGAGAATCAGAGGCCCACACCAGCAGGGAGACTTCCTCAAGGTGCACCACGGCCAAGTGGGAGCCAGGACCAGGACTCTTCGGAATTTTAGTAGATCAGAGATAGTCTTTAAGCATAAATTTTGGTCCTTTGCTTGTAAGTGTGGCAGTCTGGGCATGAGCTGGGCCAAGCAAAGCAATGGGGTTGTTTAGCTCCATCTGAGATGGCAAGGGATGGTGAAAGGAAGTCCTGGCCACATGCCAGAGCACGTGCAGAGGGAGAGCCGCCTCCTTCTGTGACAGATGCTCCTGTACTGAGAGAGGACCTCACGTCTACCAGGTACTGTGCTGACATATTTCTATCAACAGCTCAGGGTACACTCACAGTGACCCCATAAGGTACAGATGTTACATTTAATAAATGAAAGCCTGAGGCTCTGAGACAGTAGCTCACCTGAGGTCACAGAGAGACAGACAGCAGAATAGTTTACCGTGACATGAACCCTGCCATCCTGCATGTAGGGCCTCCCTGACTGATGCTTAACCTCAGAGTGGCTCATCCTCCATCATCTGTAAGGAAAGATGGTGACAGCTCAGATTGCAGAAGGAAGTGAACAAGAAACAAATAGCGGCATAAATCACAGCCGCCTGCCCTTTACAGTGTGCGATCATCCTGAACCCGGTAGTCCTGGCAGGGGCTCGGTGCTGGGCGCTGCCTGCAGGGAGATATAAGGGCATGACTCAGGCCACGGGACCAGGAGCACTGTGTCAGCCCTTCATGTGCCCAGAGGGCGAAAGGCCCACGCTGGCATGTCCTGTCAAACAATGTGCACATGTTGGTCACTGGATTCCAGAATCAGACCCACGGTCCCGGAACCCAGCGAATGGCAAGGGTGGTATAACAAATTGTAACCCTGGCAAAGCTGTGTGCTGCCAGAGTGAGCAGCTCTCTCCTTGGGTACCAGGGCTTCCTGCCAGTGTCACAGGTCACACAGGAGCACCAGATTCTCCTCTGTCTGTATAACTTTGAGCAAGTGGTCCTCCCTGAGCCTCAGTTTCCTCGATAGCCAAATAGAGATAACACTACCTTGCATGATTATTGGAGCATGACCCGAAGCGCTTCCCCTGTGCCGGGCCACTGCCAGCTCCAGCTCTCAGGCTCACTGGCCCTTCCCTTGTGAGTCCTTTGTTTCAGACCAGGAGCTGTGGATGGGCTGGGGGCAGTCTCCAGGCCCTTTCAGTAACCTGACTGTAAAGGGTCACCTGGGTTGTTTTGGCTTTCTTTGCACAAGTCAATGAGAGTAACTTGTGTTAGGTGATGAATTTTTTCAAAGGGAAACACATTTTTCTTCAACTTATCTCCTCAAAAGCATTTTCAGATGTGGCTGATGATTGAGCTAGTTTTAAAGGAACTGAAGGACAGAATAGCGGAAGGAATGCTTGCTGGAATTATGTCCCTTTCTCCTGTTCTTCAGAAAAATCAATCACTCTGTCGTCTCTCCCTTCTTCTCTCCTCTCCCTCTCCCCTCTCCCTATCTGTTCCCTCTCTCTTCGTCAGCCTCCTTGGTGACGTGGCTCTTCCTTGCCCTTCCTTGCACCCCAGTTAGGCCTTTCTTTCTTATCCTCTCATAATCTCTCACTTGCTTTCCTGTCCAGTCTCTCTTTCAGTTACTACCCTGCCCCCAACCTAGTTCACCCTCTCATCCATCAGCCAACATTTTACTGACGGCTTCATGAAGGTTGCAGGTCACAAGTGAGAGCTAATCCTGCTCTCATGGTTGCTGCTCAGTGGCCAGAACTTCCTGCTCACCTCAGGAATATATACATTTAAGACAGTCTCCATAGCCTGGTATCAGAGACAATGGTGATTTGTTATGTGAAGGAGAGTTTGTCTACCAGATGCAGCCCCTTTGGACAAGTCATTTGTCAAGGAGAGTGTGCTTCCTCAGGTAACAGTGCTTTGGGCCTGAATGGCATCCATGCACAGTGGCTAAGGTGTTCCAGGCCACTGGAGGCAAATCACAGCAGTTGAGCCCATCATGTATTGTGTCTGAATCTAGCCAGGACGGGGCATTTGCTGAGGACCTGAGTATTGCTGCCATGACCGCCCCCCCGCCCCGAGCCAACCCACTTAGGACAGCAGCTCCTTTACAGCTGCCTTGGCCATTGCTCTTTGCATATTTGCTTGGAACATGCTTATCATAAATCATTTCTCTCTCTCAAAGTAAGTTGAAAAGGCCTCAGCAGAGCCCCAAGTCCTGGCCGTGCTTTCTTCTCCTGGTTTGAGTAACTGCATACACTGAAATTAAATCACAGTTCACGTGCAACATTCCTGATTCCAGTCATTGCCAACACAGACTGGGCCATCCTCCCAATTAGAGAGAACTGGCGGGTTTTGCCTGCCTGGGAAACAGCATCATTACCTGCCCATTAAGGGCTCCCTCCCGCTCTCTCTATGTGTCTCGAGGCAGATATTTCTTTAGCATCTGCTCCTGAGAGCCAGCCACGAACGTGAACTCTGCCTCTTTAGTTTTTCTAAAGCATATGCTTAAGAGAATGCTGCTGTGGGGTCCCCTCTGTGGCCATAGAGAGAAATTCTAGAATGTCACATAAAATTATGTTCTGGGCAAAGCAATGGCACTGTCCAGGACAGTCACATTTCATTTTCTAAACCAAAATTCATGGCTACTGTCAAGGGTAATGTATTAAAATCCTTGGCAAAGATGAAAAACAAAAGAACTGGAAGTTCTTTGGGCAAGGTTACCCTTTCAATTCATGCCTGAATTTAGATATAGTCTGAATTCCATGCCACCTTCCCTGCAGCTATAATGCAATCTGTTACTTAATACAAGGTGCTAAATAGTTCTGAGATGGCAATTCATTATCTCAAAGTATCCTTATAATACCATGCAAGGTAAGAAGGAAGGAGAAACAGAGGCCCTCTTGGTGATCTCAGTTGCCAAAACATGGCTGGATTTGGAATGTCCCAAATGCTGCAGACTGTCTTTGCTGAGTTATGCTGTCATTTAAGAGACAGTGCCTCTGAGTGGTGTTCAGAAAGTACCACCAGCAAGCGCAGGTAAAGCACGGGAGACCTAGAAAGCAGAGATTCTCTTTGTGTTTTGGGAAAAGTAGGGTGATAACAGCTACAAAGTGAGCAGTTTTAAATCCTATACAAAAGCTTGGTTTTGTGACCCATGATGGTTTTTATACATGTAAGAGGATAAAGTTCTTCTTGCACATAAGCTAGTAAACTTCTTCTATCTTCCTCCTTAGCTACTAAAGGAAACAGGGATCTTTAACTCTGTTTCAAAAAAAGTCCTTTATGTATCAGTGGTTCCCCCTTTTCAGTATTGTCTCCAAAGTTCCATATTAGAATGAAACAAGCCCCTATAGCTTGTTTCTCCCCACATTTTAAATTTCTGCAAAAAAAAAAAAAAAGGAGGGTTTAGCGATGGTGACAGTACTGCTTCTGCCACCATCTGCCATTTGCTTCAGGAATCCATACCTGGGAAGAAGTTGTTCAATTTGCTATGAAAGTGCCCCACTCAGGGGACAAAGTACCTGCATGGACATGCCCCCTTGGCAGAGGTGCATGTAAGAGAGTGGGCAGGGACTGGCGGAGCCCTGATTGGTGCAGTGAAAGGCTGCAGTGAAAGGCTGGGGCCAGGATGTGGAAGCTGGAGATGTACAGTGGGGATCAGGGGATGAGTAGGAGTGGAAATGCTTATGGGAGGCCCGAGATTGTCTGGATTATCCACACAGGGCCAGAGGCTCTTCCTTACCCAGAGATGCAGTGCTTCCCTGGGGGCTTGTGGGAACCTCTCACCTCTTAGCAAACTGCAGAAAACCCCTGCACTGGCTGCGGGACCCAGAGCCTCTGCTCTACAAGGGCAGCTTGGGTACCTTCTCCCCTGCATGCCTCACAAGCTGCATGCTACGGAGGAAAAGCCCCTTACTCCCCACTTGCTCTCACAATGACTGTGGCCTGTGTTTCCCCAGGAAGCCACGGGGACATGCCATAGGGAGTAAGGCTTGTGCTCTGGCAGGAAGAGATAAGGACCAAAGGTCACCCGCAGTTAGTCCTCCAGAATTCTCTGGGAGTGGTGCATTTCTGCGGACTCTGAAGGGCTTGTAACAACCAGGGCAGAGCCTCCACCCTTACCAGAAATGTTCTCAGGAACTGGCCGCTTTTTACAGTCTCGTATTGTCTCTGTTGCGCACGGTGTTGCGCTTGCAGCCCTGATGGTAGACCAGTGCCAGCCAGAATCAGTGCTTGGGTTTGTGTCTCTTGGCACTGCTGTCTGGCTTTCTTGTTCATTCTGTAAACACGCACTTGCCTGGCGTTTCTTGAACACTGAGCAGACTCCGTCAGCAGTGGGGGATCCGGGCTTTCCTCTTTAGCACGGACCCTGTTGCATTAGTAGAGGTAGAGGGACTCTGCTGGTTGGAATCCTGTTCTTGCTTTTCCATCCAGGAGTTGGCTTCCTTCCCTCTTCATCAGAGTAAACCAGCCCCAGGCTTGGCTCCAGCTCGGCTTCCAGCTTGTAGGTTCCTTGCTGTAGGCCGCTCTGGGAGGTGCCACAGGGAGGAATTGGAGGCTTTCAGCTCTGCAAGTGGTGGCTGTCTCCAGTATCAGCCCTTTCCCCTCCTGATGGTGGGGGAGTTCTGACGGTGGGGCAGCGTCTGACTGGCTTAACCTCACAATTCTGGACACTGGTGCGGAGCAGGACACATACTGAGCTCTCAACAAACAAGTGTTGAATGAATAAACAAATAAAACTACTTGTGATGACTTCCTTCCAAGTGATCCTTGATAGCTCTTGAGGAATTAGAACCTGAAATAAAATCTGCAAACAAACCACAAGCAGGGGCTCAGCACCTTAAGGCCAGAGATCCCTGGACCACGGCTTACTGCTCAGAGAGGCTCCAGTGGTGTTTGGTCCTGAGAACATCCTCAGTGGGCACAGCCCCCAGCCACCTCCCCTTCCTACCTGTGCTCCAGGACTGCCTCTGTAGCATGGGCTGCTCTGTCTCCCTTCACACATGGAGCAAACATGCATGACCTGCTGCTCAGTGGCGAGAGCTGCCATTTTCCTGCTGAAAGACAGGTAGAGGTTTCGGGCTTGTGGAAACTGAGTTCCCGGGAAGTGGAAGTCTGTCATCGACTGCAACATTTCTTCAGCATCTTGAGGAAGGTTGTTCGGTCGTGTGGCAGCCTGCAGAGAAGAGGTTAAGGATCAGACATGTTCTAAGGGGACTGCCTGGAGGCCTCTCAGGGCTACCGTGGGAAGCACTGTTGGAGACAGGAGACTGGGCACCTGCGACCACCTGTGGAGGGCTCTATCACCCACTCTCCGGGAGCTGGCACCACAGGGACAAGTGGGCCTAACATCCACCTGTGCTAGGTGACAGGTCAGGTGGAATGAAAGAATACCCCTGTCAGCAAAGCCATAGGGACACTGAAGCTGTGTGCCAGTCCAGAGGCCACTTGGAGCAGTGCCATGCACCTTTGGCACACAGCAAGATGATTGGTGTGGCATTTTAGCTCCGATGCTTCTGAGAGACCCTCAAAGAATAGGAATTATTCTGTACCCTATAAAAGCCTGATGGTGAGGAAATCAATATTATGATCCCCATCTTGCAGATGAAGAAACTGAGGCAGGGCCTGGTGGCATACATCTGTGATCCTAGGGACTTGGGAGGCTGAGGCAGGGGGAATGCAAGTTTAAAATCAGCCTCAGCAACTTAATGAGGCACTAAGCAACTTAGCAAGACCCTGTCTCAAATTAAAAAATAAAAATGGACTGGGGATGTTACTCAGTGGTTATGTGTCCCTGGGTTCAATCCCTGGTGCCCACCATACCCACCCCTGAAAAAGGAAAGGAAGAAAAGGAAAAAAAAGGAAACTGAGGCTCCTAGAGAAGTAATTTGCCCAAGGTCATGGGGCCAGTGAGTGGCAAGGTTCAGATTTAAATCCAGGCAGTATGGCTTTTGCACAAGGCCCTGGCTATCTGCTTGATGGGACAGGGACACAGCAGCACAGCATTCTAACAGGTCCCCAGCCTTCCTTTCTTGTACTCTATATGAAGTGCTGTCATGGGTATCCTCTCATTTGATCCTCATGGAAGAGGCTCACCCTTTTCTTGTTTGATTGTTTTGAGCTTTATGTGTAACTATTTTATTAAGCACATGAAAGGTACTTCAGCCATACCACAGAACTCGTGGCATTAACATATAATTTCATTTTAATAGCTTTATTGAGATAGAATTTAATAACTATTTTAAGATAACTTTTAACATGATTTGAAATAGAATGTATCTACTTCACAAACAAGTCAATAATTTTTGGCATATTTACAGAATTGTCTAGCCATTGCTATAGTCTCGTTTTAGAATGTTTCCATCACTCCCAAAAGAAGCCTCAAGCACTTCACTGTCGCTCCCCATTCCCACCCCAGATGTGGGCAAAACTAGTCTGCTTTCTGCCCCTGTGGATTGGCCTCCTGTGTGGATTTACATACAACATGGCCTTTGTGTATGGCTCTTTTCCCTAAGCATCATGCTCCCAGAGTGTCTCCATACCGTTCCACATATCAGTCCTTCATTCGGAACCATACCCCATCACGTTTGGCACCTTCTGTTCTTCCATCCACCAGTGGATAAACATCTCGGTCACTGACACTTTTGGGCTATTGTAACACCTTTTGACAGGTTGTGTGCCCTTATTACAGGCATCATCAGTGGTATCAGGCTAACCTGGGCTGGTGGCTTCTGGTCAACTTGCTGATCCAATCCAGCACTCACTTCTGTATGGCCAGCTCCAGTTCAGTCCTGGGATCCCTGTGTGAGCAAGATGCATGAGAGCCCTGCCTCCCGGGACCCTCATTCTAGCAGAGGGAGGCGAGCAGCAGAAAATCAAATCAACGTAAAAGAATGCAAGGCAGAGAGGAGTGCTGCGAAGGAAGGCAAATAAGATCATGTGAGAACTTGTAATACAGCAGAATACAGGAGTTTTTGTTTTTTATTTTTTGTTTTTGGTTTTTTTTTGCAGCTTTTCTGTTTTACTTAAACTTGCCCAATTGTTATTCCAGCATTTGAAATTTCTATTTTCCTTAAAGAAGTACCCAAAGAAGCATCATTTTACACGGAAAATGTTCAAATTTGAGAGAGATGAAATCATTTTTATCTGTACTCTTTGGGAGTTAAAAGACACACCCGTGGGACTGATGTGTGGATGGGGTGGCATCTCCCCCAACTTTGTGGGGTCACACAGGGCTCCCCCACCCACTGCTGTCACCGCCATCTGATAAGGCAGCCTCCCTCCCGTTCAGCAATCCGGGTCAGCACAGAGGCCTCAGGAGCCTCCAGCTGAGGCTGCATTAATGTGTGTGTGAGCAAATTACCCCAGTTATCTGGCCATGTAGAAAGCCGCGGTTTTGCTTTTCATGAAAAATTAAAATCTTGTCCAGATCTGATGGAAGGAAACGAATGAGGCAGCTTGGGGAACCCAGCTATTGTTGATCAGGCAGATGATAAACTACACATTTTCTTGACTCGGGGGATCAATGGAGAATCTTAAAGAGAAAAATCACGGATGAAATTTGCAAGCCCACATTATTGAGGATACATTCTAACAACTGCAGCAAAATAAGGCTCTCTCCTGAAAATGCATTATTTATCTCACCTGCTAGCGCAGCTATGAATGCTCTGGCCTGAGATTCGAACCCAAGCGGGTTAGAGGAGCAGACCAGAGACACCAACACAGAATTCCAAATGAGCACTCAGCACATTTTCAGACTGTTTGTGTGTACGGTCACACCATAAATTGTGAGGATAAAGGTAGCTGAGAGAGTCCAAATCCAAATGGGGCCACTGTGTGCGCTTTACACAGAATAAATTTTGTTAGGAGAGAAAAATATCATAGAATTGGTTATGTGATTCATTCCCATGTACTCTTCATTAATAAAATCTTGGAGGGACATAAAAAGTGGTTTGGGGTTCAACGGGGACCTTCGGTGGAATAACATAATTTGCTTCCTAATGAAACTTGCTCATAAGATGATGTGTACCAGAGTGAAATTCAGAAAGAGAAAATTGTCCCGCTGGCATTAATGGATTGGCATCTGCCTGAGATGTTATTGCTGTCAAAGTGGCACTGGCCAGACAATGGAAACTTTTCAGTAATTGAAGCATAAAGTGATAGGAAATGTCCCCAATGAGAGGGATGCTTCAGTCCCCATGAACAGAGTTATCAATTATCCAAGCAGATTTCTGTGTGAATTCTCTGGAAAACCAGTGCTTCTCAAAAAAAAAAAAAAAAAAGAGAGAGAGATTTTTACAGAGTTTTGAAGAGAAAGTTTGGAGAAGATGCTTTTTAGAAAAGTTGCCACCCAAGCCAATTAAAATTTCACCAGGTTGTTCTCTGAGAGAAGAGAAGGAGGCAAGACATGAAAGGGTTGTGTCCTCCCTGTGTCTATGACTCTGTAAGAGCCGATTCTGTGACCACACAACACAATTGGAATCCCGCCTTTAGTTGCTTGGGCTCTCCAGCCTCAGTTTCCTCTTCTAAGAATAGGAACATATTAAACTCTCTCTCCACAGGTTTGCTGAAAGGATGAAATGAGATGTATTAAAATCGTTGAATACAAAATAACCGATATAAAGCTCATGCCCAGCATAATGGCTGGCTACTGGAAGAACTAGAGGGAATGAAATTTGTCAGAATAGCAGAGAGAATATAAGAGAAAATGGCAGAACTGCTTTTTAGTCATTTATGAGAAATTCAATTCCCTCCCCTTAGAAATCAAAGCCATATTCCTATAGGCCAGCTAAGCTCTTAGCAGGTTTGAAGAATATTTAAACCCTTTTCTTTCTCCCTCTCTCTTTCTTTCTTTCCGTGAGTCTTTTTGTATTGTTTTGTTTTTTTGTGGCACTGGGAATTGAACCCAGGACCTCACACATACTATACAAGAGCTCTACCGCTGAGCTACACTTCAAATCCCTTAGTGAATAATTTGAACCAACATTTTAAATCAAACCTTAAAAATAAATAGTGGGTAAACATTTGCTTCTCAGTGGCTTTAGTCTGCTGGCTCCATGAGCAGAATGCAATAGTAGAACCAGGTTGAAAGGCCTTCAATAATAAAATGATTTACTAAGCACATACTGTGTGCCAGGCATAACCCCAAATGTTTAAGCACCTTACCAAAGAGGCCCAGGTTACAGATGTAATCTTCAGGTGGGTCAGTGAGGTTTATGCTGATCTACCTGAACTTCAGGTGAAGAAGAATCCCCTGACTTCAGTTCCAGGGACTAAGTATCCCTGACCTAGACTAAATGGGCCCCTGAGCCCATCCTGCTATTTCCCAGATTCACAATATGAGGCACAAGAGGCAACTTACAAATCCATCTTCCAAGTATTATTATATCTGTGCTTCAATCTACAGCTCACCCATGGTCCCATGGACCAGGGGACAATGGGATCTATCTACTCTCTGTAGAAAGGACAGCTCTGGCTATTGAATAGAGGAATTGTGGTAGGGTAGAGAAGGCTCAGAGGGACACAGAGGCAGCTCTCATGGGACAGCAATTTCTCTCTGCCTTGAGATTGCAATACATGGGCAAGAATGGTCAATTTGACATCTGATGCCCTTTTTTTCTGTGTGAGAGTTTACCAAGGAGGGAAGCGGCTGTGCTATAAAAATTTCACAGATTCATTTTCTCCACTACAACTTCTCCCTCACTAGCTTTTCTATATCACTCATGAATATTTATGTCTTGTCTGCTTAAAATGCTTGGATGAAGGGAAAAAAAATTCATTCTCAATTTTCAATTTTTCTGAGAGGTACC
>PVKS010000282.1:153895-218177 GCA_004027875.1 Aplodontia rufa
CACCGCCTGATAATTCAGACTTGCCTATTACTTATTCTTTATCTAGAGGAAATAAAGAGAAACAATTACCTTGGTGTGACATTCTGCCATCTCTACAAAGCCATCTGCACCTGAGACTTTGCCAGCAGCAGAAATGAGTTAAATGCTAAATATTTCATAGAGAAGAGAGTGGTGGAGCTATTGAAAATAAATTTAAAAGACCTTCATGTATTCTGGTCATATATCCCTGGCATAAAACTTCTCTGGAGATAAAATAGCTTTCTGGCAGGAGGGTTGTGGCAGGGGGAAGGGGGGCACAGTGAAGAAGGTGTGGAAAGTAGCCCTAGAAAATCCTGGAGCCCGACCTCCCCATTACACATATGCAGGGGCCTCCTCTCTAAAAGCATCTTTGAAATGACTCAGGTTGGACTGTTATGGCACAGCCCTTTCCACTAATGAATTTGAAATTGTAAATGATATTTTGTTGCACGCCCTTGTCTCCTACCTGTTGGTGGCTAACTGGGAGAATCAATGTGCATGCTCTCCAGGTGGAGCAAACTTCTGAAGAACACAAACCTGGAGCTGCAGCTTGGCTCTCAACTGAGAAATGCGACATCCAGTCCCCAGCCCACCCAGACTTCAATGTAGGCTCTGACCATGGTCCTGGAACCAGCCTGGGCTGGATGTGAGGCTCACAACCCCAGGAAGTATAAAAACACAGAGAGGTATCAGGGCCACAGGATTGCTTCACCTGCCTAAGGGACTCAGACTAATTTCCTCCCCTAGGTCATTGGCAGCCCTGGGAGTAAGTGGGACCACCAATTGAAATTTCAGGAAGTAGCTCAATGACATCATTTTCAAACTAAAAAAAAAAAAAAAAAAGAAGTGGCTGTTTGTTTGTTTACCGCCTTTAAAGGAAGCTGCTAAGAAAGATAATTTAACAGTAATTATTGTTGATCCAGCCCTGTCCACTGAGCCTGGGCCCAGGATTTTCTCTCATTGCATCAAGCATTGTTGGCAATTAGATGTGCTTTCCTTATTAATGCCAGGGTAGGGAAGCAGAAAATGAAGGCCCTTCATTGCAAATAGCTGCTTAATGTTGCAATGCCTGCCTATAAGTCATGGAAGCCATGAAGTCCTGACCATCCCTGCACACAGAATGCCTTTGATGACCGCTGCAGAATAGAATTATTAACACAGATGAGCAAATCCTGGCCTTTTCCGCCAGCCTGTGCACTTCTCAGTGCAGCGGCAGAGCTAGGGATACCACAGCCTGGTCTAAACCCGGGGAGTCTGAATCGTGCTGCAGATGCTGCTGCGTGCTCCAGCTGCGCATGGTGCTCACCGCTTCTCAGCAAATGCATGGCTCCGTCTCCCCTTTCTCATGCCTCGTGGGGCACTGGGACTGGAGCTGCTGGGTACAAAGAGGCTAATGCAAGAGCCAAAAGCTGAGGCGTGGAGGGATTTTTTGCATATCCTGCTCCCTAGTTACTAGGCAAGCACCAACCGTATGCAAGTTGCTACACTGTATGTCACACTTCCCATTTCTCAGGGACTAGCTCTCTCTCCTCCTCAGTGAGCCTAAGATGGAAGGAAAGTTATAGAAGGAGAAATTGTGGTTCTTTTTTTTTTTTAAGGGTGAGGACCGAACTTGGGTGCATGCTAGGCAAGCACTCTGCCACTGAGCTAAATCCCCAACCCCTAAATCTGTGTTCTTTGTGCCACTCCCGAACTTCCATCTATTATCACTCCATTCTTAGAGGTTTTTGAATGTGGATGGCTCCTCCAGTTAAGCACATACAGCATTGGTCAGGAGGCAGAGAGCTGGCCTCACTAATCTCTTGACTCCACAGCCACTTGGCAGCCACAATAAGGTGGACAAGGTGGCCTTACCACAAGCACAACTGGTCAGTGCTGATCCCAGACTCCCAGAGGTCAGAGGAGGGACACTGTGTGGTGCTAGGAGCCAATCTGCCAACCGTGACCAAAGGGCCAGGCATTGCACCCCCTCGCCAGAGCTCTACAGACTGGGTGGTGTGGCACTGCCTATCTGGCAGACTGCCAAGCAGCTGACATGCTTTGACGTGTCACCTCTACAAAGCACACAATTGATTTTTCTTTTCAAATCAGAGTCTCTCCAATAGCATCTGAAAACTATAGGAATGAAGCACTAGATTAGGGCATGTTAGACAGGCAAGGTTATCTTCTTCAGAGAGGAAATTGACAGCCACCCCTACTGGGAAGGAAAGTGTTGAAAGAAACAGAGAGTGGGGAGGCTTGTCAGAACTGGAACTAAATGGTACACAAGTCTCACAGCCTTTGCTGAGAAAGTGAGGTCACAGGCAGGAGCTCCCATGCCACAGCTTGTTAGTGTGAATCCAGGCAAGGTAAATGGAACAGAAGGCCATGCACCAGTGAGGCCAGAGTGCAGGGCCAAGGTCATGGCCCTATGGTCCCTTCTACTCATTGAGGGACCATAAGGAAACCACATCCCTGTTCCAACCTTGGTTTTTCATTCGTAAAGGCTGGGGTTGGACTCAGTGGCCAAGATCTGTCTCCCAATCCACCAATGGTTCTTGTGGAAAGTTGAGGACAAACAAGTCACCTTTGTGTCATTATGACTATGTGACATTATCCACTAGACAGTCAGATCATGTCCTGGTTTCCCGTTTCTTCCTCTGTGCATACAGCAGACTGACTCTCTATGCACCATACCCAAATATTCTCTTTTATCATCAGATGTCTTTTTCCCCTGATCTCTTTTCTGGAGCCTTCTGTTCTTGTTCCAATGGAGATGCTCTTTTGGGCTGCACCATCCTTCCTAGAACATCCTGAGTTTCCTTTCTTGGCTTCCACTTTTTCTGGAGTACACCTTTGTATAATTTCCTAACAAAGTGTATGCAGGATTCAACTTTCTTTTGATATCTGGAATGCTTTTATTCTGTCTTCATACTTGATTGGCAGATTGCATATAGAATCCCAATGCAAATGCTCATTCTAATAGTCAAGATAGTGTATAACTGCTATAATCAACATATCCCGCATGTCGATAGCATAACAGGTCATTGCACACTTACATTAATAATCTTATGTTCTGCTATAATGTTGAAATGCAGGGGTTCTCTAAGCTCTCTGTTCCACACTATTTCTAGTACCAGATTCCTGCTGTATGGCCTCCAAGATCACTAGGAACAATGATAAGACAGAGAACATGGAAAAGGCCCATAAGCTCTTAACTGACCCCTCCCAGAAGTAACATACTATTGTACTCAACCCCTTATTTATGAGAAGCAGTCAGATGGCCCATCCAGATACAAGCAGGATAGAAAGCAGTTTGTACATCCAAGAAGAGGATATGACACTCTATACTTTAAACGGCAGCATGTTTCAGCAAGCAGTACTGATTTTTGTTGTTTGTGGAAAACCTTTTTAATCTAATTGGAACTTAAATTAGGATCACACCTGTCTTGGTCAATTCAGGCCACCATAACAAGATACCATAAAGTGGGTAGTTTATAAACAACATAAATGTACTTCTGCTGGAGACTGAGAAGTAAAGAACCAGCACATTCCATGCCTGGTGAGGGCCCACTTTCTGGTTCATAGACGGCACTGTCTAGCAGTGTCCTAATGTGGTTGGAGGAATAAGGTGTCTCTCTGGGGCCTCTCTGATAAAGGCACTAATCCTGTTCATGAGAGCACAGCCCTCATTCAGACCACAGCGGTCTCCTTCAAGGTCCTTGAGAGTAGGAACTCTATTTCCCTTCTTTATCTCCAGTGTCTATGCAGGCACATAGGAGGACTAGAATTAGAATGAACCCATTGAGATGCTGCCCCCAACACAAAAACTCAGTCATAGGTACAATAACATCTTAACGCAGTATTTTGCAAGTTAAAATTAATGCAAAAAAATCCATGATGAACAAACTCGTTAATATCCTTGGTGTAAAGAGATTTTGCAAGTGTTCAGCTTTGTGGCCTCTTCTGTGTGTTCTGCAACCTAAAGACAGACATTCTTCAAATGAAAGCAATTATAATTTTTTAAATAATTTCCTCTTGTCAGTTTTCTGTCATTCTGGAAATCTTAATTGGATATGAAACATCCTGGAGCAATACTCTTCATCTCACTTTTTTTTAACTCAAAGTTTCTGCCTTTATATTTTTTATTCCATATACTGGAAAATTCCCTTGGCTTTATTTCCTGAACTTTTTATTTCAAGAGTCATGCTTTTAATTTCCAAGCACACCCAGTATCTTACTCTGATTTTTTAAAGTTACGTTTTCTTGAACCCAGTTAAGGATACTGGTTAGCAAGGATTGATTTTCCATTTAAAGTCTGCTTTTACTTTTGGTTTTTATCAAATGGATTACCTCTATTTTTGGTTTTTGTTCTTAATTATCAATTTCTAAATTTATCTGTTTGCTTTAAGTTTGTTTGCTACCTTACTCTTTGTGCTTTGTATTTCGGGGATGGCAATTCTTGGTTGCCCATTTAAATGTAGGAATTAGGAGGTACGAAGGCTAGCTTGCTACAGGGCAGGATTTGCCAACCAGCAGTCTCTACTTCAGGGTGAGTGGGGAATTAGGGGGGCTGCCCCTACCCAATGCCCTTACAGAGTAAGGAAGGTGCTGACACCCACCTTAACCACTGTGGTTCTTAGGCAGTTCACTTCATTCATTCATTCATTCATTCATTCATTTATAGAAAAGAACCTGTTTTTCTGCATAAGGGAGTTTTCCACATATACTTTGCTTTTCCCTGTCTCATCTCGGCTGTGCCTCTGGAGGGATTATTCTAGAGAGGGGTTCCTTTTAGAGCAGCAGCCCCTTCTGCACATGTTCTGGGTTCTGGGCTGTGGACTGAGGTGTCCTCTTCATTGTGTACCAGCAAATGTTCTAGAAGCTTACTTAAGCCTCTTGCTCAATGAAGATGTTTCTCCTGCTTTCTTTGTCATTGTGATTATTCTCTTAGAGTCATTTTAATGGAGTTTCAGAAGGAGGAGGAAATAAATTCATGTTCAGTAAATACCCTGTTATTTTGAATCTCTCCATTTATTCTTACTTTGGAAGATCTGACTTTCTGGTATTAGCATTCGGCATCTCCAGCTAAACAGGGCCAAAATACAGTCATTACATCTCCTCTGCCAGCCCCCAACACTTTCTGGATTTCTTCCATTATGCTTACCTCAGGGGACAGCACCAAGCCCACCCACTTGCTTAAATTGGAATACAGTCATCTAACCTTGGTCCCTTTCCTATGTCCATCACCCAGTCCATTTGGTTTCACGTTCAACATCTCAAATCTGTCCATGTTTCTCCACCATGACTGCCACTGTCCTGTCAATCAGCCCCATTGCTCATCCCTGCTCTACTTCCACTCTACCTTCCATGCTTCTTCTTCTTCTTTTTTTTTTTTTTTTTTGAGAGAGAGAATAAATTTTTATTTTTTTCCTGTGACTTTCATTGCTCTGACACTTCATTGTGTATGTGGTGCTGGGGTTCAAACCTGTGTCCTTGCACATGCCAGGCAAGTGCTATAACCATTGGGCCACTGCTCCAGCCCCTACTTCCTCTCTTCTTACCACATACAGAGTGATCATCCATCTCATGGCTCCTTTATGAAAAAGGCTCCCATTGCCCTCAGTGAAACCCAAATGCCATTTGGCCTCTTCCTAGGCTGATCCTGCACTGCCCTTCTAACCTTGCCCCCTCTGATTCCCCCCACTCCTGTTCCCTGGGACTCCTACACCCCCTCTTAAACACATCCTCTGCCTTCTTATCTCTCCTGCCCATCCTTTAGTCCTGCTCCTCCAAGGAGGTGGCCCAAATCCCTGCTTGTGTGGGGAATCTCTCACCCTCCACACACTCAGCCCTTTCCCTGCACCTCTGCTTGTGCAGCTCGCAGCCATTCTGCCCTGCACCTGAGCATTGGTTGGGAGGAGTCTGTTTCCCCATGAGCTGTGGGATCCTGGAGGTGAGGTCTATTGTGGCTCGTGGGCCCAAAGTTCCTTGATAGGCACTGCAGCATGAGAGCTGGTGAGGGAGTTTGCCAGGGCTACGCCACGAAGTCTCTCAGGGTGGGACCCTGGACCTTAGGCTTGAGCATGTGGCCTGCCCAGTGGCAAACCTCGAACCTGTTATGATGCCAATATGGCTGGGGTGTTGAAGACAGCTCTGTGCTCCTCTGCTTTGCAGGCAGCTTTACAAATTTTCTCTGAGAAACTTGAAGTGGGCCTCCATGTGAAAGCAGAGGCAGCAATGAGGCCTTGTTCTCCTTCTGCATCCTTGGCAGGTGGCTGTCCCTCGAAGTGCTTGTTAACTGCAATAGGATGGGGGTAGACCAACCTGTACACATCCATAGCCAAGTCCAGGTCATCATCCATCCCCAATTGGTTCTCCCTGGTTTCTGGTCCAGTTCATCAGAATGGAAATGTGTCCAAACCAGTGGAGCCATACCCTAAGGCAGTAACACCACAGGGCACTTGGACAAGGCCCTGTGTCCTTGTGGATGTGCGCAGGTGCTATGCTGGGCAGAGGGAGCTGTCGGCCTATTGCCTGTGGCAGGAAGTAGCCATATCTAATTTTCATCCGCTCAAGGAGAGGAAGAAGCGGCTAAGAGCCTGGGAAGGGAGGCCCTGGTGCCAGGTGTACCTTTCTGTTATAAAGACACTCCTGCCTGTGACAGGACAGGCAAATTGCTCCATAAATTATGAGTCTAGAAGGAATCTGCCAGTCACCTCCCGTGTGGTGTTGAGGTTGTTCCCAATGAGCGCCCCATTCTGAAGGCAATTAGTCTAATTGCTTTTGTTATTTCAGAAAACAAATTAAACCGCCCAAGTGATTCAAGGTAGAAAAACGTCTGTGATGTGTAAGAAACATTTTAGGAGTATGTAGTTCAACCAGCAGCGTCTGAACAAAACACCAGAAAGCCATTGTGCCGGAGGGGGCAGGAGAGACCAGCCCCAACTGGCCATCTCTGAGTGTACTCAGGGCCCTGTGGGTCTGGGAGCCACCGAGACGCCTGCCCTTCTCTCCGGGTCGCCTGGAAAGCCTCTGGAGTCTGTCCTTTGCTCCAAGCCCCCACCTCACTGCCTTGGCTCAGGGCCACCCTCGGAGGTCAGGATTAGAGCAGCTCTCAGCTGAGCTCCAAGTCTTCCTACCAGCTTGAGGGGCAATCTGGGTCCCATGAAGTGGTTGTTCCTGCTTAGGGGGAAGTCTCAGTTCTTGTAATGGGGTAATGTCTCCGCTTGGCGGGGTGATCTCATCAAGCAGTGATCTGTCTGTGGGACTCTGCTGTTCCTGGAACTCAAGGTGACTGCAGGTGTAGGGCAATGACTGGAGACTTCTAGGCGCTGCTCCTAGGCGTTTGGAATAGGACGCTGTAAAAGCTGGCAGTTGAATTCCCTGCAAATCTTGACAATTCCTTGGTTATTCTTATGTTGAGGTCCTCAGTCTTGAAGCAGAACAAGGTAGGTGAGGTAAGTTTAGGGCTAATAAGCCTTGTATTTCCAGTGTTGAGATAGACAGTCCTTAAGAGATTAGCATGCCTACATGCAGAACCGGGCAGGAATCTCACCCAAAGTTTAAATTAAGAAAGGAGACAGGTATAAAATGAAAGTAGAGATGCCAAACTCTTAATCCTGTTTTTAATCCTGCTTTTTTGGGGCACCTGCAGACCCAAATGAAGAGTCTGTGCTTCTAGCAAAAGCAGCCTTTAATTCCCTGTTATAAAACCTTGGAGAATTTCCCCCATCACACTCTGCAGCTAGGCCAAACATTTCCAGGGCTAGACCTTGTGTGGCCCCTGGCTTTGAAGCCACACTCTCCCCAAGCCTCCTCCCAGCCACTTCTTTGCACCCTGCCTGGCAGCACCCACTCTACTGTGGAGGCTGGAGTTTGGGCTCCAGCACTGGGAGCTGCTATCTGAAAGGGTAGGGACACTCAGGAGCTTCCACCACGAAAATCAAATGCACTTTAACCTGTAAACCCAGCCCCTCTGGTGATGCTGTTTGTAAAACTAGCATATGTTTTTTTTTCTTTTGTAAAAGAAAGAGAGCAATTTCTTTTGAACAACTTAAATATTGTAAGCCTTGGCTATGGTTTTGTTTAGGGTATTTGGTCGGGGGAAGGAGTGACACTATCTTCCTCATTATTTATTTATTTTTATTTAAAGAGAAAGGGAGTGAGTCAGAGAGAAAGAGAAAAATCAATTTTATTTATTCTTCCATCTTGTCTTTTTTTTTCTCTGACACTTAGTTGTGTGTATGGTCCTGGGGTTTGAACCCAGGTCCTCATGAATGCCAGGCCAGCGCTCCAACCACTGAGCCACTGTTCCAGCCCCTCTTCCTCATTATTTAACTGCAAAAAAACTCCATGTAAGGCTCCATCTTGAAGAATGGTTTTGTCATTGGAAAAATGTAGCAGACTTCAAGTCAATAAATTGGGTACCTCCACTGTTATAACTGTGTGGAAGATTCAAGCACAGACAAGCAGTGGTGGTTTCTTTGATGTAGATGTTTGGTGCCAGGATCAAAGTGTTCCCAGGTGGCTCATCTGGAAGGAGCTCCACTGAGCTGCCATGTTTGTGATGTGTCCCAACCACACGCTATAGGGTCAGGGGCTGTTGTGGGAGGTGAGAGCAACTGAAGTGAACATGGGAATAGTAGAATTGTTTGGCATGTGAAGGCTTGGAGATACCCTGCACAACTCGTTAACACAGGTAAAGAAGCCAGCCCTTGGCCTTGCCTTCGTCCGCCTGCCTTCTCCAGTCCCTACCATCCACTAATTAGCCTTCCAGTGCTCAGCACCTCCTCTTATTAATTTATTCATGCATGCAGGCATTTGTGCCCATTTTCCTTCTCCACATTTGCTCTCGGGAAAGGGCGTCTGTCACTCATATGGCAGGAAATGCTAAAGTCATGCTCCCTGACCTGGGATATTTGTACTTTCAACTGAAATCCTCATGGAGATATGGAAAACTCAGTCCCCTGTTCACATAAAAGTTTTGGACCATGAGGTTGAGAATCCAGGATGAGAGGAGAGAGGGGAGGGTACTCTGGGTAGCAGGCTTTTCCCATGCATTGTTGCCGGGGCTTAGACCTCTGGAGAGAAGAGCAAAACATGCTGAGAGGGGACAAATGGCCAGCGGTAAAGAGACACTGAGATGACAGCTGTTAAACGTTGTGGGGAAGGTTTTACAAACAGCTGTTGCAATAGAGCTGAAGACCATTGCAACAGGAGACATTGAACTCAGCTCCAAAGTCAACAGAATAGGAATTTCATCATGTTATTTCCCAAGTAGGAAACTAACCAAGTTCCTCTTGGGAATAAATAAGAAACTACTAGGAGGAACTTGGTTAGGTCTGGGTGGATGGAGAACTTGATTGATATCAGGGTGGAAGGAAAAAATTCTGATTGGCTGTCAAGCCTGGGGTTCTGGATAAACTCCCTTGGCAGGACTCTGGGTTTTTTTGTTTTTGTTTTAGCTTTTTTTTTTTTTTAAGAGAGAAGGACAGGGAGAGACAGACAGACAGACAGACAGACAGACTCAATTTTTACTGAGTTTTTCACATGGCTTTCGTTGCTCCTACACTTAGTTGTGTACGTGGGTGCTGGGGTTTGAACCCGTGTACTTGCGCACACCAGGCAAGCGCTGTAACCGCTGAGCCATTGCTCCAGCCCCAAGCAGGACTCTGTTTAAACCCAAGCTCAGCAGGGCAAGGGCAAGGCCCAGTGGAGACAAGAACTCAGAGGAACTGGGCTGTAATTTGGTCAAGTCTTTGTCAACACCTTCACTAGGGATGCTGGAGGGGGCACTGGCCTGCCATGTGGATTTATGCATAGTTTTATTCCTAAGACCTAAAGGAGAACTCCCACCTGGTGTAGTGTTCGTTAACTAGGCTTTGGAAAGAAGTTGAGGCCACATCTTGGTGGCTTGTGAGCTCCAGGAACACAGGTTCTTTGAGCACGTCTCCCACCTCTTAGAGCCCAGGGCTTGACCCTAGGGCAGCTCAGGAACTGGGTGTCTTGTCAGTTCACCTGCTTCCTCAGTTCATAGAAAATTGTACTCTACCTACCTCAAACTGTAAGATAGTTATTTCCACAAATGGAAATTGGCCAGAGTAGGACGCCCATTTCTGAACCAACCCCTGGCACGGAGATGACCAGGAACATCTTTGACTCATCACTTGGATTGATATGAAGGCTGTAGAGTCTACCACCATGTCCTCTACCTGCCTATTTCAAGGCCTCTTGAATTGAATGGAAGTCAGAACCACAGAGTTAACTGTGGCAAGTCTAAAGTTGTTTTCTGCATCTTGGCACCAAAGAGCTGCAGAGCTGGGCATGTTTCCTAGGGATTCTCCAGGGCCTTGGTGAAAGGGGTGCCAAGCTCCCAGGCCTTGGCCCTCACGGGTTATGTGTGCCAAGCCTGAGCCCCTAGATGGCCCCTCACCTGGCCAGCTTTCTCTCTCAGAATCCTCCACCTGCCATCAGAGCCTTGGGAACAGGAGGGGATATCATAGAAGCAAATGCTCCTGGGTTTCTTCCTCAGGGAAGACCTGTGTCTATCTTTCTCCACTCCATTGCTGCCTTCTTTGGACTCTGTCTGTGCCTGACTCAGGACAAGACCAAATGGCCTTTGAAAGCGGATGACACACTGGTTGCCTGAGGCCATTGGTGCTTCTTCCATCATGGCTGGCAGAAGGAGTTAAAATGTTTGGCAGGGCTCTTCCTCTGAACCTGCCTACGCCTAGAGCTTGACTGGCCTTACTGAGAGTCAGAAGGTTCTGAGGTGTGGTTATGACATCCCAGGTCATTTGTTCTTAAATATGTTGAGGAGGGAGGCGGGAGTTCTCAAATGAAGAAAATTTCTTGGATTTATTGCCTAGACTGGTCGAATGACATAGTAAATCATATAAATGGACTAAAAAACATATCCGCAAATAGCATACTGGTGAATAAGGTTTGAGCCTCTGACCCCTCTCCAAGGGCACTGGCATGAAAAATATGTTCCTGGAAACCCTAAATGTGTCTAGTTTGTCAGCAACAGGAGCTAGCCTAGAACTTCAGTAGAATTTCTCTGACATTTGGAGGGGTTTTGTTGCTATTCTTGTTGTTCTTTTTTAGAAGGAAAAATAAAATCTGCATTCATCCCAAGATCTTTCCAGAACATACTGCAGCAAGAAACACTGGTGCACTAAAACTCAGAGATGATACTTTGGAGTCTGGATATGGAATCAAACATCTTTTAAAGCTCCTGTAAACCATTTATGAATTGAATTAAGTCCCTTGCAAGAGACCAAAATGCTGAGAATGTGAGAATCACCCCGTTGTTCTTGAAGAACCACTTCTGAAGGCAATCAATCTGTTATGACAAGTGAGGACGGATGGCGGGTCCCAATATTGAGACGTGGGATTGAAACCCACACTCGATGTGGCATTTCCCTCTAGATTGGAAATGTTAATAGCAGAGCAGTGTCGACAGATGGAATTTGAGTAAGTGATTTGTGCAAACGGTCTACAATTCATAAGAGGGTTTTGTTCCCTGCAGTTTATTGTGAGGTGGTTGTTTGAAACTTTGGAAATGAAAATGCATGAATGTGGTTTGGTTCCTGGACAGGTGTCCAAAACTTTATATAACCTTTAGTGTAGCTTTAAAAAACAAAAAGCTCAACACATGCAATTAATATCAGGGAACTTGGTGTTATAAATAAAATAGTCACACGAAGATAATATCGGTGAGGTTTCCCCCAATTAATCTGTGTAACTGAAGTAACAGGCTTCACTGGAGAAGGGGAGAAGCTAATCTCATCACATGCAACAGTGGGAAGAGGTCTGAGTAAAGGATGGGTTCAAGCCCTTACTTGTCACATGAGGAAACTGAGATTTAAAGAGGTGTATTATTTGGCCAGGACCACACAGCCAGACAGAATGACAAAACCCAGCTCTAAATTAGATTCACTGAATAACTCTCCTAGAAAGTTCCCAAACAGACTATTCAGCATATGCAGGCTAGTGTTAGCCCCCCTGGAAGTTTGTTTTCCAAGTCTCACTGTAAAATATGTTGTTCTTCCTTTTTTAAAATTTAGATGGGGCTTAGGCTACTATTGGGCTGCTCTGGGAACAGAACCCTGGAGCTCACATACATAAAGAGAAGAAATATGTGCTTATCTAAGAAGCAACAATAAGGTAAAACTAACTGAGCTAGAAATTACAGGAGACTGGAAGCTGAGGCTACATGGAGAACAGGTGATCTACCCCAGGCGCTTGGGCGCTGGATGGACCCAGGCAGGCAGAGCCCCACCAGGTGGCGCTGTAAGCCCCAGGCAGCTTTATTGCCGCCCCTCTTGGAAAGAGCACTGTGGAACAGAGGACCAGCTGCATAGCAGGTGAAGGGAAAAGTGTGACCTGAATGCTTGCCCACGTAAAGGGGAGGGTGGCCATCCAACAACATAGCTCACCAGTCAATTGTGCCACCCAGAGCTCATGGAAGCCAAAATAAGAAAAAAAAACAAAGCACTTCCTGAGCTGGCATCCGATCTGAGTATGGACACTCTGTGGTCACAGGGTGCCCTCTGGTCAGAGAGGCAGCCTCAGGCACTAGGAACCCACAGGTCTTTTCTCTGCTATATGTCTGAGGACAATGAACTTCTTGAGGACAAGGACTTTTTGTAACTTCTCCAGGGTCCTCAGAGGATGTTTGATAATATCCCTGGGGTGAATGTACTCAATTTTAAGTAAATTTCTCATAGCAAAATAAATAAATAAATAAAATAAATTTAATAACATTATTAAAACTGACACCTGAAATTATTATAGGTAAACGATTCTTTAAAATCTAAAATTAAAAAAAAAATCTAATCCCAAGCACCATTCTTGGTATGGAGGTGATGCTACATGTAAGCTCTTTGTGGATGGTGTGGATGGGTGACCTCCCTGCCCATCCCTGTGAGGAAGGGCTACCCTGGATCCCAGGGCAGAAGGAAGCAAGAAAGTGCTCACAGGGACTGTTTGCGGATTTATCTTGCTCTCTGTTTTCAGCCTCAGAATAAAGATGGGTTTTCTTTGCCTTAGCCTCCTAGGTTCAAGGAAGTTGGAGGCAATAGTAGATTCCCTGCAGTCCCTAGAAATCTGCGGGCTGAAGCACTCAATGTCATGAACCCCACCTCTCAGATGCGGCTGCTAGAGGAGGGAGGGCAGCAGTGTACCTGCTGTAGAGCCAGAGAGCTCTACCAACCATCCACCAGCTTGACTTCCAGAGGCCTGGGGAGCTGGGGTGCCACTTCCTCCCCTCCTCTCTTCAGTGTGGTGTGTGCATCTGTGATCCACCCCATCATCCACCCCTGATGCTCCAGAATTGCCCAAGACTGTTCCCTATCTTCACAGGGGACTGTCCAAGCCGACACCATTGGAACAACCTAAAGGTTCCAGTGTTGAAGCAGTGGACTCTTCCTTCATCTCTGGGTTTTATGTTAATGCACCCAGCAATAACAGTAGAGGTGTAGGCCCTCGTGCCGGTGAGGCAAGTGGCAAGCTGCTGTCCATCTTCTAGGGCATGCCCAAGAGGCCAAGTCATCCCCAACCCACAGATGAGTCAGGGACTCAGAAAGGGCATGGGGACAGGGTCTGCTGGATGCAGAGGGGCTAGAATTCCACCCTCAGGGGTCCTCTCTGGAGTTCCCACCAGGGAGGCCTGTAGTGCCCTCCTGAGATGCAGGTAATAAGATGCTGCCTGGCCAATTCCATAACTCATTTCAATTTGGGATAAAGATAGAAGGGGAAGGGGAGAGGCTAACTTTACCCAAGAAGGTTGGACAAGAACATTCCTGCTTCCTCTTGGATGTGCTCAGCTGGGTTGCCAAACCCAAGGCTGATAGTTCAAGGCTTTCATCATTACTATTTTCTTAAGGACAAAAATCACTCTTTTTTATTAATACATAAATAACTGTTTTTTTCTTGAGCAGGCCCAAAGCAACAAAACACAGATGGTGATAATGTTGAAAATGTTTACCTATTTCCTCTCAAAGGACATCAGATTAGCCCTTTCTGTGGGTGGAATGTGTAATCTGCTGGAAGACAATATCATCCTTTTGATCTTGCAATACATTTTTCATATCTTTGCTGCAAAAGCTGATTATTATCGTGACATTTTTAAACAATGACTGTTTGCCGTGCAGAAAGGAAAGAGAACGCGCAGCTGAATGTATAGATAGATGGATGCTTGTCGAAGGCCAGGCTGTGGGAATGAATTTCCCTTGAGTTTCTTTTGCCCAGTGACATTAGCATTAACCCCTTCATCCCAGGATGCGGTCTTGTGCACTAATTGGAATCTGATGCTCTGCTGTACAGATTGGCTTCTCCTCTCTCTTGATTAATGGCCCTATCCACTCCTTCCAAGGTCACTGTGTCCCCTTTTCCTCAGGAAGTTAAAGAATCCTTGATTAAATGGCAGACGCAGATTGAATGGAGAAGTGTATAGGGAAACGTATACACTGCGAGGGGGATGCAGACTTGAGATGCTGACTACTCCTTTGTAGCAAAGCCTGTCAGTGACACTGGCAGCTAAAAGGCATTTGATTGGCCCAGCTGCCTGGGCTGTCTGGCATGGAAACTGACATTTCTAAAAGGCTCTTGAGCACCACTCACTCACTTTCCTTCAGAGCGTCACAGCATTTTGAAAGGAAGCATTCGATAGAGGAGGAAGCAACAGAAATGGAAAGGGCACGAATTTCAAATGTTTTCTGCTTCATTTTAACTCCAAAGAATTTGTTTGTATGGGGAATGAGCAAGGCTCTTCACACTAGCTGTCCCACCTGTGTGCCCCAGGAGGCCTGTGATGTCCTGCCTGGCTGGTGGAATCCACAAAACACCAGGTCGGGTAGCAGCAGGGCGAGGGCTAGAAGCAACCAGCAAAGGAAAGGTTAACATGGCCCCAAGTTGTTCGCAGTGACATCGGCACTGCCAGGCCATCTTGCAGTGGAGTTAAAATTCCCCTGCAGCCACCAGGGAGGGAACAGATAAATCATGAATGAATTTGAAATATTTCCTTTCCTTTGCTTTCTTTCTTTCTGTCTGGTTTTCTTCCTTCCTTTCTTTTCCCTCTTTTTCTGCCTACCCACCCTAGGAACAATGTTACAGAAAATTATAGGTTATAAATTCCACCCAGAACATTTAGCCCCATCCTGCCTCAGGGTCTATAGGATGGGATCTCCCTGGTCATATTTCAGGAGGCCTGTCAGCAAGTTCCCCCACTGTGCAGAACTCTGAAGGGCAGAAAAGCTGTTTGGCACCAGAACACAAGGGAGCCAGACACAGGAAGAGTGCACGGGTCTGGGGGCAGTGGGCTTGTCTCACCCCCAGGAGCCATCAGGCTGTGCGTGCTTCTGGGGCATCTCAACTCAACACTTTCCATGTCACAGGTCAGGCATGCAAGGATCTCGTTTCCCATGCTGGAGCAAAGCTTCCGTGAACAACTACTCAGGCCTATGTGGCTTGTTTCTTGCACTTTAGTGTTGTTGTTGTTTAAGCAGAGCTTTGTATAATGCCATACCTTGACTATTGATAAATCTTTCTAGAATAAAAAAGGAAAGAAAGAACACTTCATGCTATTGGTAACGCATGCTGTGTGCCAGTCACCACCAGAGTTGTGGGCCTAAGCAGGGAAAGCCAATGTGTGGATCAGATGGTCAAGAGGTTGTTCTTATTTTTAAACTGGACTTACTGCTTCAGAATCAACCGGCTTCATTTCTACCCACCAGCAAGTTTGAACTGGTGTGTGCATGTGTGTGAGCTTGTGCACTCATGTGTGTGCTTCCTTATTAGGTGTGTATATGTGTACAAGTTAGTGAGCAAAGTGCTTTAGCTGTACTGTAGAAATCAAAGCTACAGAGGGGGCCCTGAAGACCTCCTCTGAAGGTCCTCAGAGTTGTCAAGTTATCAGGAAATTATCTCCAGAAGCCTGATCCCTGTGGCTGGGGCTCTTCATAGGAAATACGTGAGTTGCTATGTCACTGTCCCCAGAAACACGGCCCTTACCCCATGCGTGGTTCCTGTGGAAGCTGCTGATGGCAGGAGCCTGGGAGGGTTAGGGCATTCACTCTCCTCCCTCCAGGAGCCCCTGTGGGTGTGGAGGGAACACTCACAGGGACTTTGGATGCTGGTGTCCTCTCAAAGCAGCCCCCTCCTAGCAGGGGCTTGGGGTGTCGCTAAGCAGGGCCTCGCTGAAAGGAGCCCCATCCTCAGGCTGGGAATAGAAAGGACACCCGGCCAGGAGTCTGCTTCAAGTTTTGCACCCCCAACTCTTTCTCTTCTGTCTTGTACCAACTTCTGCCCTTGAAGTCCCCTTGAGTCAACCAGCCCACATGAAGCTGCCCCTGGATTCGCCTTCCTCTGCTCAAGGCTTTCTGATTTCACAGCCTCCTCAAAGGCCCCTCCTCTCAGCCTCAGCTGGCCGTGTCTGCATGCCTGGCCCTTGCTAGAAGGCCAAACTTATTTGAAAAGATAATCAGCATATGTGAAAGAGAACAATCAGCGAGACACAGACACAAGCATGGTTAAAAAACAAATTTCTGTCACCCTTTGCTGTGTTCCCAGTACAGTTGCAACATATTTACCTTTATCCAGAGATCACTGTGTCTGGAATTCTCCTGTTCTTTCTTTTGTGTTAAGCATGTCCTTGCCTGTTATTTTCATGGACAATAAAAATACCTCTCAAGATAATGTGGCTGGCATTTTAAGATGATGAGTTTATCTTTTTTCTGTAGCAAGAAAACTTGGATATACCAAGGTAAGAAACCTGGGAAGGTGATGGAATTCATGGGCAGGAAAGCCAGATGTTGGCAGATGACTATTTCACTCTCTCTCTCTGCCCTGGCTGAACTGCAGATATCTCAAGGGAGGGCCGGGAGGCCCCTCACATCTCACCACTGTGCACTTTCTTCCAGAGCCTGGCTCTCCCACAGTCACTTAGGCTGCCCACATTGGAGAGACGTTGGAGAGGTGTCCTAGGAGTTCAGTTCTAGGGATGAAGGGGCACTGAGTCACACCAGATGTGGCCCTGCCTTACAGTTTAGGAAGGAGATTGTTTCTGCTTTTTTAAATTATTTTTGAAGCTAACAGATAGCATATCTATTGACTATTAATAACATAGCATTTTGAAGTGTGCACACACTATAGAGTTAAACCTGGCTAATTCACAAGTGTATTATCTCACACAGTTCTCTCTGTGGTAAGAACACTCCACATCTACTCTGCATTACTTTTAAGCATACAATGTATCATCATTAACTATGGCTATTATGTTGTGCGACAGATCTCTTGAACTGATGCCTCCCATCTACCTGTGATTACATATCCTTCGGCAGACACCTCCCATCACCCTCTTGGCCCTTGGGAATTGTCTTTCTGTTCTCTTCTTATGACACCCCCATTTTTAAGGTCGCGCATATGAGTGAAGTAATGCAGTAATTTTCTCTCCGCACCTGGCTTATTTCACTTAACATCCTCCAGGCTCATCCATATTGTCACAAATGTGCCGATCGTCAACAGAGAACACTATAGAATGAAGAGCCTGGAGAATCTTGTGTGAATGCTTTGAGAGCTCACACTTCTTGGGGTCTCAGCAATTGCAGGACCACTCTGGCTATTGAATGACCCCCCAACCCCACCAAAAATAAATAGATGATGGATAGCAAAAGTCTTTAAGCACCAGTCAGAGACAGATAGACTTTGTGCAGATTTGGAACAACCAAATGCCAGGTCAGCAGCATCTGCCTGGTGGCTTAGAACAGGGTGTGGCAGGTGCTGTGGCTTGGGCCCAGGCCTCCTTGGGGTCCTGACCTGTGTTCTCTGGTGGTGTGGAAGGCCACCTTCCGGGGAGGTGTGTTTCACCTTCTTGACAGATGGCTCTTGTGTCCGGGCAACCATCTGCTCTCTGTCAGCTTTCAAGCCCCAGCCATTCCTGCTGACAGTTCAGATTCAGACTAGAAGCTGGGGTTGTGCCAGGAGGGAGGGTTTCCTCGGTGTGACCCACTATTAAGAAAAAGCACACCTCTCCAGCACCCTTGCAGACAGCTTGTTGGGGACTTCCTTGCCAGTTTCATTTTTAAAAGCTCTGCAACTTTACTTAGATATATGTGGTTTTTTGCTTTGTAATCAGATTCTCACCAAACATATATCATTAAATCTTTGTTTTTACAATACATGCTTTATTGCAAAACCAATTTCAACCAAGTATTGCAGATGCAATGTAATTTTTATGTCTTACTTGTTGTTGTTTTCTTTTTTTCTTTTTTGGTTGCTAGGGTACCAAACACTTTTGAGAAAGTAGCTTGATAGTATCTATAATATGGTGGTTTTCTGGATAAGATTGCATTATCCCCATGTAATATATTTGGGCAGACTGTATCCATCATGGTTCGACGAGATAAATACATTAAAACTCGCTGATTGAGGAAGAAATGTGATATTTATATTGCCGAGAATGGTTTGTGCTTCTCTCCTGACAGCAGCTGGATTGCTGGTATGCCTCGTCTTTACCCAGCTTAGTTGTTTTCACTTCTTATGGAAAACAAGAAATGGGTTTCAGAACTGCAAAGAGCTCCTCTAAGACAAGGTGGCCACCAGCCCTCTATGTCCTCCACCTACTCAGCCCAGCCTCCTATACCTGGGAAGTCAAAAGTTGAACCTAAGGGTCACACTAACGCATGCCGGCCCTTCATGGGGATCAGCTGTCCTTGCTTGGGCTGAGCAATGGCTCCCAGCCATGGACTCCAGCTGGAAGATTTGAGACCGTAACTGATCCTTCACTTTCGTCTCTTTCCCCAATTTGGCAGTTTCACTGGACACAATTCGGGGCCAGACCCAGGGGCTGACCCAGGGCAGAGACAGGGGCTTGTGTTGACCCAGCTGAGATGAGGTAGCAGAGTCTGCTCTGTGAGGCCCTCTGCTTAGGTGCAGCAAGGCCACTCGCTGGGGCCCATTCCATCGTCTAGGGATGACAGCATCCATTCCAAAGTCTGTGTGGTCTGAGTACAAGAACTTGGAAAAGCTATAATGCAGCCTGTGCACACTTGCATATTGTCAAGGAGGCTGTGGGGACGAGGATGATGATAAACCAGACTTCAGGAGATGGTGGCCTCGGTAAGTCCTTAACGAAGATCTACTGCTGGTCTTAGCTCACCTCCAGTCCTCTTCTATGAAGGAGGCCCTTGGGAAAGAGGAAGACTTCCATGTCCTGGCCTTGCCTTCCTGCTTTAGTCACTGGATATAGGAGAGTGGCACCAGCAATGAGTAGAACACACCAAGGTGAGGCTAGCTCAAGCAAGGACAGCTCAGTGCATTCATTCATTCGTCAATGCATTCACCCATCCACCCATCCATTCATTCATTCCTGAGCACATGGGTGCTCAGGCACTATCCTAGGCCCTGACATCAATCCCAATTCACAATGCACTATTTATGTAACCTCCATCGAGTGTCTGTGAAGACACTTCAACTCTGAGCCTCAGTTGCCTCATAGGGTTGTTGGAAGGACTGAATGAAAAAGTGGGACTCAGAACAGAATGAGCCTGTGTTAAAAACTGTCACCAGCACATTTGTTTTTTATTTTTTATTTATTTTATATTTTTATTTTTAAAAAGTTTTATACTGGGGATTGATCCAAAAGACTATTTACCAATAGTCCTTTTTTTTTTCTTGAGACAGGGTCTTGCTAAATTGCTGAGGGGTCTCACTAAGTTGCCAACGCCAGCATTGAACTTGCAATCCTCCTGCCTCAGTCTCCTGAGTTACTGAGATTATTATAGCACACACCACGTCTGTTTTTAGATGTGGCCTGAGGACTGCAGAACTGTGTGGCATGTGGTCTCTCTGGGAAGGAGTAGCATCTGCCCACCCCCACTCAGCCACCTGTGTCCCTTCATAGGGCATCCACTGGAGATATCCATTTGAAGCTCTGTTTTCCCAGGAAAGAAAATGTAGACCTTCCTTCTGTGGCAGATGGACTCAGAAGGCTCAGAACAGCAAAGCAAACCTTCTATTATTTCCTTTCTGAATTCTTTTTGAGATAAACTCTCATAACTCCATCAAAGTCTTTTAAAACCTTCCAACCCAACTGCAGATATAATTAGAATTATAAGCAACTCTTCTTAATGTAATGCTTTCCAGTATACTTATTATTCATAGCCCATGCATGCATAAGATGATGGATTCTGGAGTCAGAATACTTGGGTTCAAATCCTAGCTCTGCTATTTACAAGCTGAGTGATCTTGGATTAATTTCTTACCCTCTCTGAGCCTCAGTTCCCTCATTTATGAAATAAACTAACCTCAGAAGGTGGCTATAGGATTAAATGAGTAATACGTGCAGCCCGTTCAGTGCCTAGCCATTGTTGTTAGTCTTTCAGGAGGAATTTCCATTTAAATGAGAAATGTCTATAGAAATTGTCTGCACAGAAATCACAACTCAAGAAAATTTTCCCAGCTGCGGATCCCACTAAGTATTCCTGTGTTGTTTTCCTCTCGTTTCTCAGAGCAACACAAATACCTTTGTTGACTTTAAAAAATTCAATTCTTTAGTTTGGTACTTGAGAGAGACGAGCAAAGGATAATGCAGCAGGAACAGCCTGTATCTTCTTAGATAAGCTTCTTCCCAGGTAATCAGATAGGCAAGAGTGACACTTGGCAGCAGGGCAGCATCTTTATATTTCCAAGAGGAATGGAACCAGGAAGCCATTCCAGGGGACCGTCCACTTTCTGTCTCCTGACGTACTCTGCTTTCAGCATCCTTAACCTTGGTCCTGGTCACAGCTCTTGGCACCAGCATTTTTGTGGTACTTATAAGATCCACCCTCTTCCTTAATAAATATTTTAAAAATCCTTAATAAAATATATTTTTAAAAATCCCCTAATAAAATATATTTTTAAAAAGACCCACCTTCCCCCACAGGAAGTGGTTAGCCAGGTGTGGGCTATGGCAAGGGGCTGGCCTGGTCCCTGGAACATCAATATGCTCCCAGGGGCTTCTTTGGACCTTCTCCCCACACACACTCCTCCACAAGCTCAGAAGGGCTTGGTCCTCTATGTTCCCACCGCCCACCACATGGAAAGCGCTCTGCAGTCTGTCTTCCCAGCCAGGCATGGGCTCTCAGAAGACACTTTTGTGTCTTTATCTGGGGTGCATGACACATTACAATGTGCAAGGCAGACACATGGAGAGACATATGCATCCTTCCATCCTTGGCGATGGCCACCTTGGTGCTTGCAGCTCTGTGAACTCAAAAGTTGCAGCAAATTCACTGGAAGAGAAACAGGAAAATCCAGTGAAGAAGTCCATCCCGCCCTCTAGGTCTTAGCTTCTCCTCTGTGAGATGAGACTGCCGTGTAAACAAAATGCTCCACAGACCCTAGCAGAGCCCAGGACGTAGAGACGCTGGTAACTCATGGGCCATGTGTGTGTTTCTGCTGGGCTTCAGTCTTGTTGGGCTCTTGCTGCTGTTGAGAGCCTCAAACTTCCCCACTGTATACAGCACCAAAGGAAACATGGACCATCAGCCAATACAGGGGGAATTAATCAATGTGTCCAGACCCTACCTGCCTGGATCAATACATCCTGCCCTTGAGGGACTTTGCCAAAACTGGAGAAGGGTTGCCTTCTCCAAGTTGCTCAGACCCAGAGCCCACCACCCTCTTTCATGTTTCCCTCCCTCTTTCACTCCTTCCCTACCCCCTCTTCCCCTCTCACTCCCCCTCTTTCTCTGCTAGACCCCTGTTTCCACTTCCTGCATGCTCCCTCCAGTGTAAAGAGCCAGGCCCACTTGGGAATACCTGGAGTCTGAGGCTTGTCCCGGGTACACCAAGTGCTGGTATTACCTGGTGCCCTTCCAGTTGGCCTGCAGCCCCACCCTTCCCCTCCCTCTGCTCCCCCTACTCTGAAGGCCCAGCTCTTTGATGGATCCGATCTGAAAAGGCGTCCACAGACTCCTGCATTGAGTCAGCTGCAGTGGCATCAAGATGACAGGTGTGATGTTTTCCTGGGCATGCCGAACTGGGAAAAGCACCATCTCCTATCGTAATGGAGCTAATGGCGCTCCGCTCAGGACAGCTGCACTTACATCTGGTGTTAAACCACCGTTATTTAAACTTTATGAGGCAGGAGGATGCCAGCTCATCCACTTGCAGCATATAAATTCTGTCAATTGCTCATGCACTTTTTTTAACCCTGATTCTCCTGAATTATGAAAGATGGACAAGACTGGTGATGGTTCTGAGAACTCTCCTGGGCCGGGGGTTCTGAGTGCTTTGTGTGTGCACAGATGGCTAAGAGGAAGTGGTGGCTGGGGCCCACAGTTCATCCCAGTCATTAAAGCACAGGCCTGGCTGAGCCCCCAGGCTGCTGAGGGGCTGTCAGTCTGGGTTCAGCAGTTCACCCTCGGGTGGCATCCTCTGCCTCCTTGTCTTAGAGAGATACATTCTGGTATCTTAAAGAAGACAGATCCTACATCTGGTCTGCTTGTAGAAGTCTCCCCTGAGAGCAACTGACGTGGTGGCTGTGGGTGTACTCCTGATGCCTGCCCCCGCAACCGAGGGCATAGAAATATAGGACAGTCTGGAATTTGTATTTGCTGAAAAAAGTGGATAGAGCTCGGAGTAGAAAGAATTCTTCTTTCAAATGCAGCTGACGGGTGTTCCTAATTTACTCATTTAGTGGCTGCCAAACACAGAAGGCTTTCCACATTACTGAACTTAACCTAAATCTGGAAAGAGGAGCCCAAGTGGCAACTTCAACTAGAAAAGTGACCATCACATCTCAAAGACCTGTGGAACCCCAAGGATGAGAACCTGGGGATAAATTACTACAGTTTGTTTTCACTAGAGATGAAATTCAATTTGCCCTCCATTTTATTTTCTTTGAATTTCCTACTGAATTGTTCAGTGATGTTGAGGGAGGGGGATGAAAAGAGATCAGCGAGAAAATTGCCCATCTCAGAATTTGTGGGAGCTGTGACTATGGACCTTGGAATGCTGGAGAGCAGGCTGATTGAGAGGTCTGCCTTCCCTGAGGGGTGGGGAATGCTCTTTCTGGACCCCATCCTCTTCTCCAGGTTTTTCCTGGGCAGAGATGCCTCCTGATTGCTTCATCGGGAGTCCTGGGCTCCAGTCTTCTGACTTCTTCTCTAGCCGACTGCTTGTGCCTTTAAGAAGCCCATATGTCCTAAACTTGTTGGCAATGGTTGCACTTGACTTTGCCAGTTCCACAGCCCCAAGTGTCAAGCCAGCCTCTCTCCAAGGTCTCTGAAGGTGTCTGTGTGGTGCCTGAATCCCAGGGACTGTACACACTGAGGTTGAGATGCCTCCAAAAACCGCCCCAGGCCCAGCATCTGAAGAGGGTGATCAGGGCAGTCCAAGTGCCCACAATCCACCTGGCAGCACTGGTGTCTGGGGAAACACTAAGGCCCAGTGTGGAGCAAGCCCCAGCCCCCCTGCCCCATGGGCCTGCTCTGTCTTACTTTCAGGATACCCTTGAACTTGAGCAGCAGGCCAAGCGGATTAGAGGAGATGGGGTGTTCTTAGGGATGTACCCCCTTCTCTTTCAATGTCTGTATGCCTGAAGATCCCCACTAAGATGTAAATGCTATGTGGGAGGGAAACTCCATTAAGCCATTGCCAGAATTACCTCCCAGTATAAATTAGTCAATTGGTCATTAAACATCTGGGTGTGAATTAATCGATTGCCTAAAACATTAGTGAGAGCTGGGGCTTAAAAAAAGACTTGGCTATAAGGACCTGGATTTAAATCCCTGTGTGAGCACCTTTGGGTGTCAAATATCATTGTGCTGGAAATAGCTGGAAATTTGTACAAAGGACAGGACATTCAGGGGCCCTATCCTGGGGTTTCTGAAGCCACCCTGTCTTTGGGAGCTGTCACCAAGCTCTCCCATCCTTCTTCTTTTCCCACCCTCTTCTTCTAACATGGGGGTGCTAACGTGCCACCACAGTGTCATTATGGGGAGACTGATGAAGTCAGGGGAGTTTGGATAGAGATGAGCACCCCACTACTCCCCAGATGCCATTTGTTGCTACTGTTCCTTAACTCTATTTGCCCCCACTTTGAGCCCCAGGATCAGGAAGCCCCTGACTTTGTACCCTAAGCATGGATCCATTAAAAAGTGACAACTTGGGGGCAGGTAATGACAATCATTTGCACATGTGTGCTCAGGTTGTGGTCCTGGCAGCATGAGTCCCAGATGCTTTTCCTGCCCAAGGAGTGGGTGCTGGGCCCAGGGAGCTCCTGGGTCTCTAAGGAAGATGGCTGGGCCTGTGAAGACAGAAGGTATAGAGAAAAGGCTAGAAGCTATGGCTCTGCCAACAGAGTCAACAGAAACCATTCGGAGGGGCAGCCGAGGAGGAAAGCAGCATATGGCTTCAGCAGGGGCAAATGAGTGGAAGATTGTCTTCCCACTACTTTATGATCACGGTTTCCCTGGTAGCACTTAATTTAAAGTGTCATCTCACATCTCCTTTGTGAGCAAAGACTGAACACATCTACTTCCATGCTAATACACAAACCATGTTGTACTCACACGTACAATGAAGGGTAGAAATAACAGATTCCTCACTGAAGTTATTTGAGAGGAAAATCTTGCCATCTGTTCCAAGAATGGGGGAAAAAAATAAAGTTCTGCTGAAAAATTAGGAAATTTCCATCAGGATGGTGGGATTATGTAGCTTGCACTAAAATGGTGTTTTAAAAATAATAATCCTGCATACATTGTTGCTCATTGTGTTTCTGCAAGCTTTATCAGATTTGAATTGTACAAATCTGTCCCTGTATGTGACTTAGCACATTGTTCTTTTCCTAACGCCAACCAGGGTGCTTCAGTCAAGAACAGGGTTTCAGAGTTTCCAGGGCATGCATTATAAACCATTTTGGTATATCAGATAAAGGTCTGTCTTCAGAAATGACAGAATAGCACTGTGCTTCAAAGGGTAGACTTGGGGACCAGGTGAGCGGGGCTGGAAACCTGGCTGCATAGAGCCTTAGGTAAGTTGCTTCCTCACTCTGTGTCTCAGCTTCCCCAACTGTAATGATGGGCAGGTAATGACGTAACCTGTCACAGTGCCGCACATGCAAGTCAGCCAGCCCTGATATTCTCACCACCTCTGCCACCACCCTGATGTGACAGACTCCACGTTGTGGGCATCCCAGAATGGACAACCTCACTGGGTCCTGACAAGCTAAAGGAAATGGTACTTCCATAGCAGCCCTCTCTTCTCCCCAACCTACAGGTGCTGCTTGGTCATTGCATACCATCCGCCTGTGTTCTATCTCTCTGGTGCCTCCTGACAACTCACAGTTGCTCCACAACTAGCTATCACTGGTCAGGGTGCCAGAGACTAAGATCTAGAGAGGGTCAAGATGTACTGAGCCACACAGCTAGTGAGGATCAGGGCCAGGCCTGGAGTCTGGATCCTCAACAAGAGGAGGGGTCAATGCTGTAAGGACACCTCTGCCAGGGGCCTATTCTAAGCAGGAAGCTTTGGAATGGGGCTGGACTGTGGGAAGAAGTCTGCCAGGAAGGACCAGCCCCAGGATTCCCACCTGCAGAGGGAGGCACCTGGCCTTGGTGCTCAGGCTGGGGGCTCCTGAAAGCTTCAGGGGAGGTAATATTCAGGGAAGGTACACATCTATTCAGAGTTGCGGATGTGAATGTGAGCATGTTAGGTGGCAAAAGAAAGCCTCCGGCTCTGGAGTAGGCAGCCACAGGAACCTGTGTGTAGAGAAAGGCCCGAGTTGTTCTGGATAGCCCCTGAATAGCAAGGGGTAGAGAACAGTCTCCTCGGGAGAGATGAAGGTCATGGTGGCTGTCATTGTATGCCCTACAGTCAATCACATGGGGAAATCACCAGCACTTGAGTTTATAAGCCACATATAAACTTGTACCATCCATTAAAAAGAATTGCTGGGGGACAAATGGTTTGCTTAGAACACTACCCAGCCTGCCATTTGCTCCCATATATAGATTATCTATGTTTTATAATCTTTTGTGGAAATTGTTTAAAAAGGACTGTCTTTTTTGCCTTCTTTGAAACTCGAGTGTAAATTCAAAGCTCAATTAAATAATCCCCAAGAATTTCCTGCTGTTTAAATATTGCCATGGCTCTGATAGGCAGACACGCAAGTATGGGGGATACTGGAGGAGAGAAAGCCCTGGTTGAGGCCCAGTGTGGCACACACCTAGCTGCCCAGTCCAGTCTGTATGCATAGGGTTAGTCTGACCTCAGCTGGTACCTTAGGGGTGCTCCAGGTGGGGTCATCTGGCCCGGGCAATACAGTTTGTCCTCAGGCCCCTCCAGGATCCATAGGCTTCCCTGGACAGAGGGGCCTGTTGAGACAGCATACCTCAAGTTTTCAGGCAAGCATCAGGGTACCCAGGGCCAATGGGTAGCAGCAGGCCAGCAAGAAACCTGGTCAAGACCAGACCTGGTCTGCAACAGGCAGTGATCTAATGGCACATTAATGCCCCAGACCCAACCCTCAGATGGACAGCCCCACAGTAGGACCCATTCCTGCAAGGCTGGCATCTGCCCCTCGACTTCCCTGACTTTTTTTTTTTTTAATAGCTAGAGGGATAGTGAGCAAGAGAGAAAGAGAGAATCCATTTTTATTTAGTTTTTCATGTGGCTTTCATTGCTCATGGTGCTGGGGTTTGAACCGGGGTCCTCGAGTACACCAGGCAAGCACCATAACCACTGAGCCACTGCTCCAGCCCCCACTTCGCTGACTTTTTTATGGTCAATATACCTTCCTTGTCAAAAGAGCACAGACTTGTACTTTCACCTGAATGTGAACTGTAACCAGCATCAGAACAGGGTCTGGGTCTCCAGGTGTTCAAGCCAGGCCTTTTGAGAGGGGTCGTGTGCTGGGTCCAGGGCCTGGGTTTTCTTATGCCATATCTAGGCCCACCTTGGAGCTAATTTCTCCCTCTCTGTGTTTGTATACTAAGGCCAGTGGCAGTCGTCAGAGTCAGTGGGGATTGAATAGCGGGTAGGGGCAACCAGGCATCTTGCCCTCCCTTGGCCCTAGAAACAGAGGCCAGGAAAGGGGATGTGTGGGTTCAGGGGAATAGGTGAGGGTGCTGCTCACCCCACTCCTCTGCTCCATGAGCTCAACAGCTAACAAGGGCCACATGTCTGCAGAAAGAGAACACCAGTGTCCTGGAGAAGCCCCTACTTCACATCCATCTTCTGTGCGCCCCTGAGTGCCCACAGTCTATAGCAGGGCCAAGAGAGGGGACGCCAGAGATGAGCAGCTTCCACCACTACACATAGCTGGCCAGGTCCCAGGCAGAGCAGCCATGGGGGAAGACATTGGGCTAGCAAGAGAGAGAGGAATAAAAGGACATAGCATAAACCTTTCTTAACTACCCCGTATGGAAGAAAAAGTAAACTGAGGCTAAGCATGAAGTGTCTGGGCCAGAGTGGCACAGAGGGCTGGGGTGGTCCCCAAAGAGGGCTGGCATTGCCAGGTACTTCGGCTACAGGCCAGGCTGGGTGCTGGAGCACTAGGACCAGCCTTAGGTGGTGGTGGACCCTGAAGAAGCCCCTGGCCCCTGCTTGCCCAGCACTTCTAACCATTCTGGGCAGTCTGTGGAAAACTTCCCATGGGGCTGTGGACAAGAAGATACCTACTTATGTGTCTGTCTTTATGTTTTTATCTTCCTTCCTTCCTTTTATCTGTTTAGTCATTTAACAAATACTTGTTGAGTATGTTATGGTTTTGATCTTAACTCTCTCCCAAAGGCCACGTGCTGAAGCCTATGGAGTTTGGAGAGGTGGTGCATTGAGGAGGTGGGGCCTCGGGGAAGGAAGTTAGGTTACTGAGGGCACGCCCCAGAAGGGGATGTCAGGACTCCAGCCTCTCGCTCGTGCTGTGAGCAGCTCTCCTCTGCCTCACGCTTCCCACCATGATGGTGTGCCTCAGCACAGGCTCAGAGCAACAGAGCCCACAGGCCATGGACTGAAGCCATGAGCCAACATAAATCTCTTCTCCCTTTAAGTTGTCTGTCCCAGGCATTTTGTCACAGTACTGCGAGGCTGACTAGCATCCAGCCATGAGCCAAATATAGGAGCTGGGGTGCAGCCAGTCCATATGCGGATCCCACTCGCACGCTGGTCGGACTGGTGAGCAACAACTACAGCCCAGCACAGGTGCCCAGGAGGAAAGCAAGGGGTACTGTAGGCACTTCTCCAAAATAAAGATTTAGGAATGATTTCTAGGACAAAGTGAAAGCCACACTGAAAGCCAGCAAGAGTCTAAGGGAGTGTCGGGGAGCGTTCTGAGCAGAGAGAATGGTGTGTGCAAAGCCTGGGCTGGACAGAGTCTGGTGTGGCCTGCAGGATCACTGGAGGCAATAAAATTGGGTCAGAACATGGCACAAGGGGAAGAGATAAGGTGGGGGCCTCCTATGATGCTGGAGGGTCCCCATGAGCAATTGACCTACTCGTGAGGACAAGTCTGTGCCTCACTGAGCACATCAGGCTGAACCCACATAGAGGCTGGCTTGGGAGGGGATGGATTTATTAACTAAAGAGTCTGAGAACCACACTGGCCCAGCTCTGCCCAGACCAAAGAACACTGGGTGGAAAGTGATTGTGTTTGGAAGAAACCTAATGTTCCCCCTGCCCAGGTCTACACTGAATTCGATAGAAGGGGCCGGGGACCTCCCATCATGAGTTTCCCCATTACAAGAAAGTATGAGAATTCAGTTCATATCTGGAGAGTTAGAACATTTGAGTTTTTTCTTTCCCAGATGGGAATCCTTAAATGCTGCAATTTCTTCTTTAAGGCAAATTAGAAGAATTGAGCTCCGCTTATCACTTTCTTACACCTGGAAAAATCTCAGATAGGAATGATTGGGTATTTTTGGACCTCAAGTGAATTTAAGTTCCACGTTTAGACTCCACCACCCATGTTTGATTTTTAATTAGAATGTCACACTTACCTGATGAGCACAAGGTGTTGTCAGAAGACATTCTGCAGAGGAGGTTGGAGATGGGTGGGGATCATAGTGATCCGTATGGACCCCGAATGATATTTCTGAAGGTATATTTAGAGCTCACAGTTTTCTGATAAACTGCATCTGTAGAAAAGTATTCTTTAAAAATCACCAGCTTTGATTTAATGTGCTTTGTTCACGTTTAATAAGCTCTACAGGATACCTACCTGGTGTTGTTTTGAAGGCAGTGTGGTGTGTATGGTCGTACACTGCAAAAAAGTGAAATAGTTGGGGTATGAAACATGGAGGGATTGATGGATCAGTTGTGTAATGCAGACTTACCCAGAGAACAGTTTCTGTCCTTCTGACTCTGAAGGCCATGTTGAGCCTTTGTTTCCCAGGTAAAAAAAGGACATGAAGTTTGGGGGGTCTTCTACACCTGAGAGCATCTTAGCACAGATATCTCTTTTTTCTTCCACTTCCACCAGGGTTCAAGAAGGACACTCCATGGCAGTCTTTTTTTTTAAATAAATAAAAAATGACATCATGCTAGATTGTATTGGTTTTGCTTAAACATACTTTTATTGACTGTGGTCAAAAACAGCTGATGATTTTGTTTCCATAATCTTGATGAATGGAGGAAGTTTGTTTTTAAAAAAAAATCAACATCACATCTGAAGAAAAGCTCCAGAAGAAGAGGTTCAATAAAAATGGATCTGACTCCATGCAAGCATAGATCTATTTAGCATCTTTTGTTCTAATGACTTAATAGCCAGATCTTACAACTGTACAATCAGCAACAAAGAGAAATTACCGAGAGTTGAAAGGGACACCCATGTTGTCAATTTGTAGTCCTGTTGTGTTGTGTTTTCTTATAACCAAACAGGGAGAAAGATAGCCAGGGTCTTAATACCCCATGGCATAGACATGCAGCTGTCCAGTTAGCCATCAGAAAGTCTTTGCACCTGAAATCTTCAGATGAGACCATTCTTTTGGAGATGCTGCCTGACCCTGCCTCCGGCATTCACATTTGTATTTCAAATCCAGGGAATGATATTCCTCTAATCCCCTCTGACAGAGGAGAGGCAGATCACTGTCCCCACCAGCCCATCTTCTTGCCCTCAGTGGTAGGATACCAGCCCTCGATGCAGACTGGCAGCATAGCCACCCACACCCACTCAGAGAAATGGTAAGAGCTCCACCCAGGAGCACCCAGCTGTCACAGGCCCTTCTTTAGTCTGGACTGAAATCACTGCAAGAGAGAAGCTGAGCTCCCCCAGGTGACAGCGACTTGCTGCATGATGCTGTCACATGTGGATCAGTGTCAGGCAGCAGCTGCCACCCTGTGGGAGGGTGTGAGGCAGCAGGCTCTGCTGGCAACATCACAGCTGGAATCAGGAGATCTGGCTTCTCTGCTCCAACCTTGCACCATCCATCTCTGCATCCTGGTGCAAGTGACTCTGTTTCCCTTCACCTCTACTCACCTCAGGCCTCCCACTCAGGGGTCACTTGTCCTGCCCTCTGTGTTGATGGATGATCCACTCATCCCTCCTACCCACTCTCTCTGAAATCACAGATCTTCTCTGAACATTTCTTGGCCATGACTCCCACTATTCCCTACACACTGAAGGCATCCACTGCATCTCTCTGCCTACCCTGAAGACTTTCCCAGAATGCAGGGGAGTGCTCAGTCAGGGCACATGGCAAGCAATCCAGAAGTGTCAGGAAGCTAATGTCCCCAGCAACAGCCTTCACCCAGTGGTAAACATGAGTTGATAGACGAGCACTGATTCTGCAGGTGCCTTCACAGGTGCAGGAGGTGAGTCCACATGCATCTCCCAGAGCGGCCTGCCCAGCTGGTTTGAGTCCACTGGAGACTCCATCTCCCTGGCTTCAACCTGCTCACCAATGTTCCCCTGTTGGCTTCTTTCTCTCCTTTATGTCATTTCCCCATCTGCCTGTCAGTGCTTCCTGGGATCACCTCCCAGGAAACTACCCCCACTCCAATCCTACTGAGGGTCTAATTCTAGAGGAGACATTGACTCTGGATGGTTACACTAAACCAGGACCTGTGCTATACAGGCTCTGTCACCTGGAGTGTTTTATTACTTTTTCTTGCCCATCTTTTTTTTTTTTTTAAAGAGAAAGAGAGAATCCGTTTTATTTATTTTTTCATCTGGCCTTTGTTTCTCTCACACTTAATTGTATATGTGGTGCTGGGGTTTGAACCCGAGTCCTCGTGCATGCCAGGCAAGGGTTCCAAACACTGAGCCACTGCTCCAGCCCCTTTTCTGCCCATCTTTAGGATAGGGCCCACCTTGTCCTAGAAACAGGAGGTCAAGGCCAAGAGGGAGTGGTCAACCATATCATGGCCTGGGGAGAAATGGCAGGTGAGGACTGGGGGCCTGGTTCTCACATCATGCCTGAGACGCCTCCTCTGAGCTGTGCCTTGACTGGAGCCTCTGAAATCTCCACTGCCTCCTCTTCCTTCTTCCCAACCCTTCCCAGGCTTCTCAGAGGTTTTTGCTCTGCCAGTGGTGTAAGCCAGGCCACTACTGCCCTATTGCTCTGTCTCCTTGGAGGTGCTAGCCCCTTGGAGAACGGCTAACACTTCACATTCATCCCAAGGAGGTGGTAAGCTGAGGTCAGCAATAATGACTTCCTACATGATATTGATGTCTCAGGCTATCATGAATAGCTTTGTCAACCAGCCAGACAGAAGGGCACAGGGCAGCCCCCAAGTCACTTGGGGCTGATTAATGAGGGCACCATGGGAGCTGGGAGTCAGAAGCCAGTAGATGTTGGTCCTCCCCAGGAGAAAGTGTCTTGTAGTCCAAACCTTTTCCACAAATCACATCTTACAGACATCCTGAGCTTTCAACCACCACCAAAATGGATGGCTCTTGTTTCTGTGTAACTCACCTGGCCCACTGAGCCTTCCCCCTTATCAGTGCCCAGGAGTTATTCCGTGAGTGGTGTGACCCAGGTGTCCAGCTGGACAGTCTATGCTTCTGTGGCCAGAGCCTGTGCTCCAAACTGCCTTTCCCCGTTTCTCTGTCTGCCTCATGTCCTCCATTCCCAGAGCTCTGCTAAGTAGCCCTCTGTACTTAGAGACAACAGGTCAACACCTAACTCCTCCCAGGTGGTCTGCACCCTAAATGAGGACAACCCCTCTGACTGAGGGAGTGAATTCCTCAGGACAAGACTGCTAGCACTTGTGATACAAACCTGCAGGTAGTGGAGCTGGGCTAAGCACATGAGAACTCTCCGTTCTGTCCCCTTCAGCACAGCCTTCCACCTGGTGCAGCCTGCTCTGCCAATGTGCACCTCCAGGCTGAGCAGCCATCTTTGGACAGTGACACCATCTTTGTTGTCACAGATGTCAGCACTAGAACTTGGAACATCTATCCTCTAAGTCCCTTTTCAGATGCAAGGAGAGCATGTTTCCCAGAGGAAAGGGTCGTTTCCAGGCTATCCCTGGAGTTAGCACTTGAGCATTCCTGATTTCAGAGAGGTAAAAGCAGGGTGTTCTCTCTAATTTTCCTGGTAATCTTGAGCCAATCGTTTTTGGTGGAGGAGACAGTCAATGTCCCCCATGGCAGCCAAAGGATAAAAAATGGAACATGAGATTCCAATCCCTCGTCTCACTCAGAGCCTTGAAGTAGTTTTTATAATGATGTCAGGTGGAAACTCCTGACCCCAAGAGTAACCAAATATGGAAAAATCTGGGACTGGTCATCTGCAAGGCTTCTAAAAAGAAATGTCTTACGTAAATTCAATAGGTAATAGGTTGAAAGGGCTTGGAGAGTTCTAGAAAAATTTTTAAAAAGATACTTCTAAACACTGTTGTTCTTTTTCTATCATCCATTCCATCCCAGGTGGCCCAAATATCCTGGACATCAGCAAGGACTGGGAGAAAGTCCTATTGGCATGCCTTCAGCCCCAGGTCACTGGGGAATGCACTTAGCCATGTCCCTGCACAGGTGGAAGAGAGACTCTGTGGCATCACAGGTCCATGATTTATAATCTATCCTGATTTCCACCAAAGTAGGCAGGAGATGTCAAAGGTCATGTGGGATTCCAGAAGCTCTCGGGCATCCAAGCTCATCCTGGCTTTTTCGTATGTGATGCCAATTGTTTTCACAAAGCCTCATTCTTAGCCTGCAGCCCACATACCTCCCCAAAACTCCACCTCAGACCTTCTCCAAAGATGGAGCTAAAGAGACAGGTTTTTCTCACCCTCTAAATCTAATTTATTTCATTTGCGTGTTGATTTTCCTCATTACAATGCCATTTCCACAAGGCGTGAGCCCTATTCTATTGTCAGGGCAATCAAGATGATGTATCTGCGGTTCAGCCTGCACTGAAATCTTTACTGAGTCGTCAAACTCCCACCCTGTTCCTCACTCATCCCACGCCTGTGATCTTGTGATGTAAACGTTCTGCAGTTTCCACCACATTGACCTCCTCCCCACGTTCCTTGTGTCTATTTCTCTGTAACATCATAGTGACCTGTACATGTGTCCCTGGATTCAGAGGCTTCATAGATTCTCTCCTATTAGCCATCTCTAACATAATTCTTTCCACCAAAACAACATATTCTTTTTCTGATCAATCCTGCCCACTCCGTAGACACATCCTAAAAAGGGTTTTGAAATGAACTCATAAGAAAATTCTACTGGCCCCCTGGAAGAAAAATCAAATTCATTTGTGACATCTTATCTGTAAATGCTGAACACCAGAAGACAATGACTTAGTAGTTGGAACATTTCAAGGAGAAAATGTTATGATCCAAGAATTTTGTGGTCTGACTAGATGCTGTTCATGTGTGAAGGTGAAAGAAAGACACTCTCAGATGTGCAGTTCAGATAGATCAGCTTCCTGTCTTTTCTTATTTGAAAGATAATGTGCCTTAAGTCATACTCCATACAGCTTATAAATGAATCAAAATAAATAACTTAGGAAGAGAAGTTGTGTCATAAAAGAACGAGCCATGAGATTAAAAATCAATTAAAAATTAAGCATATAATTAGAGTAACATTAGAACTTAGTAACTATAAATTCTAAAGCAGATGGAGGGAGGGAAGAAAGAGCTGCAGATTAAAAAAATATTAAAGAAAAAAACGAAGCAAGGAAACATTAATAACAGAAACAATGAAAATTTTAAAACAAAGGAAAAACTTCCAAATGAAAAGGTAAAAACTCCCAAATTGACTCAAAATAGTACAACCTAACTATATACTGTTTGAGTTAAATGTTGACAATTCGATATCCTTTCCTCAAGCTCTCATCTTAGAAATGCCATTTTAGTGATCTTGTCTGATTCCATATTCTCTGTTTATGTTAACTCAACCATGAGTGAAGTTTCAAGTACTTGCCAAGTGCTGTGACTCTCACATTTATGGCTGCTACTTAGACCTCAGCTCTGATTTCCAGGCCCATTCATCCAATTGCCTCCTGGGCCAGTGCATTGAGAGCCTCACATCCAACTAGAACTCAAAATTTCAAAATCTAAATTCCCCATAAACAACCCTCCACTAATGTCTATATCCCAGTGAATGATACCACCATTCATCTGTGTGCATAAGCCAATGATCCAGAGCACATCTATGTCACCTCTTCCTTCTATACCAACCTGGTCCAATCCATCTCTAAATCCATGTGGCTCTATACCTCACATGTGTCTCAAATCCATTCACTTTTCTCCATCTCCACTCCAACCACTCCAACTCAAGATACAGTTATTTCTCAGCCAGACTTTCACAATGACTTCCTAACTAGATTCCCTAAATACCTTCTTGCTCCCCCAGAATCTATTTTCCACCCAGACACCAGAGTGATTTCTTTTCAAACTGCAATTGGTAGTAATGTCAACCAGTGGTATACAAGTAAATAACACTGGCTCTCCAAAGAGAAAAGCCTTGATATACTGATTTTGCCAATTACCATGGTGTAGAGTCAACAGGATGGTTTTTAATTGATCAGTTCAGTGACAGTGCAGACAGAGTCAGAAACAGGTATGCACGACTTGCTTATCTGCCCCTAGAATATTCCTGCTTATAAATCTCCTGCTTAAAACCCTTAGTGACTTCTTGTTCCTTCTAGAATAAAAGTTCACATCCTCAGCAAGACCTAAAAGGTCCCCTCTGCCCTTTCCAGCCTCGATTCATGCCCCACTGTTCTGAGTCTCTGTGCCTAGCCCCACTAGCTGGTAACAGGAACCTTCCTCCCACAGGTTATCCACCACCTGGATGCTCTCAGTGTCTCTCCTGTCCCTGGTCTAGTTGACAAATGCATCCTTCAGAGATGAGCCTGAAGGTCTCTTAGTAAAGTCTTCCCTCAGCACTCCACCATACTAAGTCACTTTTGGGATACTTAGTAGCTCATGTCATATACCATAAAACATATATCACCATTGTAATTTTATGTCTGTGTATGAAATTATTGATTAATGTCTATCTTTCATTCTGCAATTCAATTTCTTTAAGGATAAGCACCATATTTGTTTTATGACCACCATTCTATTTCCTAGTACCTCACACTTGGCATCATGTGAAGTACTCAATAAATTTTTGATGAAGGAGGGAATGAAAAGACATATACTTAAAGCCACGTGGCCCAGAGAGGTTATGGGAAAATGAATAAGCAAAAATCTATTAGTCAAAAACAAAAAAGAAAGCAAAGGTAACAGTTTTAGAGACAAAGTAGATTTCAAGATAAAAACACTAAATGAGAAAAAAAGAGGTCATTCTGTGGTGATAAAATCCATAAAGACAATACAGTGATCACCAAGTCTGAAGGACCAAATAACACAAAAACAGCCATCTCTTTTAGAAATGGAAGCAAAAATAAGAGCACAGTTTTATTGTAAGAACTTAACATACCAATTGAACTGAACAGAAAGGCCAGGAACAAACCTTACAGCACATACATGTTAGCCAGATTTTTATTGCTGTGATAAAATACCTGAGTAAAACAACTTCAAGTGGAGAAATTTATTTTGGTTCACAGTTTCAGAGGTCTCAGTTCATAGTTAGCTGACTCTATGGCTTTGGGCTTGTGAAACAGAACATCAGGGTGGAGGGCAGAGAGTGGAGCAGAGGGGCTTGCCTGGTGGCGACTGGGAGCAGAGACAGAGAAAGGGGGTAGGAACAAGTCCCCAAGGGCATGCCTCCAAGGACCCACTCCCTCCAACTAGGTACAATCCATTGAAGAGGTCAGAGCCTAATAATCCAATCATTTCCCCAAAATTCCCACCTCTGAACACCGCTGCATTGGGAAACAAGCTTTCAACACATAAAACTTTGGGGACATTCCAGATCCAAACCACAGCAACATGATACTAATCTAAGATAGTATTTCTTTTTTTTTTTTTTTTTTTTGAGACACAGAGAGAGAGAGAGAGAGAGAATCAATTTTATTTAGTTTTTCACATGGCTTTCGTGCTCCGACACTTCGTTGTGTATGAGGTACTGGGGTTTGAACCCATACACTTGTGCATGCCAGGCAAGCGCTGAGCCTCTGCTCCAACCCAAGATAGTATTTCTTAATCAAAGACTTTCTTCCTAAATTGTGACAAAGGGCTAGATAATTTTCAGATGATACTGGGGGAAATGATTAAGTGTTTATTTTAAAAAGAAGGGATCATTCCATATGCCAGTTAGATATAGCACTGCTAAAGTGCTTGTCCCAAAACACTCTCAAAGGACATTAATAACCATAATAGGAAAACGGCTCTGTAATCAAATGTAGGAAACACTATCTTAATCAAAGTTAAATAGATTTCTTTATTGAAAGACTTTAAAATGTTTTGGTGCTACTGTGCACTGTACATTTCCAAGAGTGACTATAATGCATACTGTTCCCAGAATTACTGGACCAGAAAACAGTCCATAAGACTGTTTCATATTCTATAGAAATCACTTAGGAAATGGTAGCTTAAAAGTTAAATGAAATACATAACATCATTTTTAAAACCTCAAATACATATGAGTAGATGTTTTTGGCTTTTTTTTTAGACAAATGAGTCCCCAAAGAAGGAAGATATAATAAGGAAAATGTTTGTATATTTGGGAAGACATAAAGTTTTTAACTTCTGAATATCATAAGATAGATGAAAAATTGGTGGCAGTTAGGAAATAATTTATAAAAAGCATTTAGTAATCAATAAAAATATGACCATCCAAACAAATGTTTGTAAAGATCACAGAGTGGATATACATTCACATCCATTCATGCTATGCATGATTATTAAATGTTGGAAAGTTACCAGACCTCCCTAATCATCAAAAGAAGGCATTAAAACAGCAGGTGACATTTAAGCGGAGATCTGCTTTGGCTATGGAGTTGGCAATTTTTAATGATAAAATTTAGTTTTAGCAAAGGTAGAGTGAAATGGAATGCTCAAATGTAGCCGGTGGGAATATAAATGGTACCCACTCTGTGGCCAGTCATTTGTTAAGACCTATATGTCAAATCTCCTTTGGAAAAAAGAAGTCTTTGATTGGGTAATTCCACATTAGGCAATTGCAAAGCAAAAAAAAAAAAAAAAAAAAATCAGAGATTGCTTAAAGATTTATGTAGAGGTTGTTTACTGTAGCCTTGTTTATAATAATGGAAGCACTAGAAGTAGCCCCAATGTCAAGCAGTGATTGGTTAAAGAAATTATGATATGCTGTATATGATGAGATATTATTCAGCCACTAAAAATTACGACTTGTGGAAATATTCACAGAAAGAGTGTTAAGCTTAAGATCATGATGTAAAATTACTTCCAGATTCCAATTTTTGTAAAAAAAAAAATACATATGTATATTTATGTAACTGGAAAAGATTAGGGTGAAATATACCCTAATGTTGAGTTATTCTCTGTGGAAAACATTCCATTTATTTTCTAACCATCCCCCACAGCTCCACATCTAATCCATCAACCAAGTCTTATCAACTCGGCTTCCAAAACATACCCTGAATCTTGTCTTCTTCTCTTCAGCCCCACCACTCTGCCCTAGTCAAAGCCACCATCATCTTTCATCCTGACAAACATAAAAGCCACTCACTCATTGGTTTCCCTCCTTCTCTTTTGCCCTATTATGGTCCAATCTCCATGCAATTGTCAGAGTAATCTGTTTCCAATGGAAATCAGATTACATTACGGCCTACTTAAAATTCTCCAAAGCTCTCCCACCACACCTTGTATAAAACCCAAGCTCTTCCCCTGCCTATGGCTTTGAGGTCCCTGGAAGTCCACCTGTCTATCTGACCTCATCTCCCACCATCTTCCTCTCCAGCTGTGCTTCGTATCAGCCTCTGCCTCACACATCCCGCTGAGGCCATGGCTGCCGTGGCTCTTCCCCCTGTCTAGATGCTTCCCCAGCTCCTGTTTACAACAACTCCTTGTCAGTTCTCAGCTTAAATGTTACCCCCGCCCCAAGGGGCTTCCCGATCACCCATGGTAGCCATCCTGTCGTTACCTATCAAATCAATTTATTTTAAGTGCTTGGAACTCATGAACATCTAATTTTTTCTTATATGTTGATTTATGGATTGTCTAAACTTCCCCCACTTGAATACAAAATTCATCACAACCTGCTATACTCACTTAGAGGTTCACCTGGCACTTAACTCACAATAAGTGCTTGCTGAATGAATGGATCAGAAAACAAAACTGAAAATGTTTCATCAAAACTGGAAAAGGGAAATCAGGACAGACAATTTGCCCAGTGGTGTTAAAAAAAACTCAAAAATACAGTACTCTGCTAAACCTCCAGGCTTGAAGGGGTACCCTGTCCTTACATGGGTGCCCACTGCTAGCGAGTGGGTAATCCCTCCCCTGTCTAGCCTACCAGACCAGAAAATGACATTAATGGGGATGGTCAGGTGGAATGGATTTGCACAGTGTCCCCTGCTTCAGAAACAAATAGGACTATTAAGCTTTTGCAGGTCTCTGGGGAGCTTATCTAGGTTTCGGTGAATTCCAATAAGCTCTGGTTTTAAACAGGCAAGATTTCAGCCCTGGATCATAGATCACTAAAAGATAGCACAGCTTATGTTTTCTTTGCATTACAACACCGAGACTTTCTCTTTCCCTTAGTGACAGCCTGAGGAGTCAAGGGCAGAGAGCACAGTGAGACTGGATGCCTTTTAATGAGATAGAACCCAAGAAGTAGTCTCCAGTCTCTCTGTAAGCTTAAAATATCTGGCCAGTAAGACACACAGCAAGGCACAAAAGCATTGAAAAATTGCCAGATTTAGTTTTGTGGTTCTGACTATTCTGTAAGGGTCCTGAAAGGACACCAATTTGTTGTCTTGAAGTGGAATAAATTTGAATCTGGTACAACCCAAGACTGCTATGTGAAGATCAGTCACTTAGCTGGAGAGGGCCTAGCCAGCCACCCAGTATCCCATCCCACAGTGGTTACACTTAACTTTGGACCATAGTGTCAGTAGTGTCCCACCATTGGTTGGGCTATAACTGAGGGTCCTAGCCAGTGTCACTCACATGTTTGGCATCTTGGCAGGGTTAGCTGAATCTTTACTCCCACAGCCCATGAAGTCTTAGAGATCTTCACATGGTCTCTCCTTCAGCGTAGTCAGACCTCTTACATGGTGGCTCTAGCCCAAGAGTGGAAGTTCTAAGAGGCCCATGTGAAAGATATAAGGAGCTGGGGTTGGTGGCTCACACCTATAATCCCAGTGGCTTGGGAGACTGAGGCAGGAGGATCATGAGTTCAAAGCCAGTCTCAGCAACTTAGCAAGACCTTAAACAACTTATCAAGACTCTTTCCCCAAAAATTTTTTTTTAAAAAAGGGCTGGGGATGTTGCTAAGTGGTTAAGTACCCTTGGGTTAAATCCCAAGCACCAAAAAAGACAAAAAAAGTTTCTTAGCATTTCTTAGCCAAAGAAGTTAAGGTCATGGCTGTCACATTCTCTTGGTCAAACAAGTTGAGAATTAGACTCTGCCTCTCAGAGGAAAGAACATCAGAGAATGCGTTGCCCTCTTTCATCTACCACAGGTGGTAACACTGATCTCTTGGTAGTGGCACCTGAATCAATATGAGCAACAATGAGGCCACCCCTGGGCTCCATAGGCAAGAGCATGGTGATTTCTGTTTTCTGCTGTGGAGTGGGGCAGCCCATATTTGCCATCCCAAATGAAGAACTTTCTGCCTAAGAGTGCACACTGAAACATCGCTCCTGCTTGCTTCCCATCAACAGTCCACCTAATTGCATTTAATTATTGTCTACCAGGGAGTAGTATAGGAATTTTTTGTTGTTGTTATTGGGGATCGAACCCAGAGGCACTTAACCACTAAGCTACATTCCCAGTCCTGTTTTAAAAGAATATTTTATTATGACACAGGGTTTTGCCAAGCTACTCAGGGCCTCGCTAAGTTGCTGAGGCTGTCTTTGAACTTGTAATCTTCCTGCCTCAGCCTCCCAAGCCACTGGGATTACAGGAGTGCACCACCACGCTTGGCAGTATAGGAAATTGGATTGTTCACCGATACTTTATAGGAATAGTGGGGACTTAGATCTGTTTGGGAATTCATGTCTTTATCAGATGTCTTTCTCTTCTAAGCCTTGTCTATGAACTCCTTTCTGAAGACTTCACCAACCATTCTCCACAGCTTTGCCATGTTAGAGTTGGCAATTAGGCATCTTTGTGTCTAATTACAGGTGTGTTCCTCAATAGTCACCTAAGAACACGAATGATTGTTACCTCTAATTGCACCAAGCAGATTCACGTTTAAAAGTACATCAGAAATGTGAGGGAGACTCACTGGATGAATGGATTCAAAAGCTCTTATATATATATATATATATATATATATATATATATACACACATATATATGTGACAACAAATCCCATATATGTATATATGTATATATATATATAATCTCAGTGTGTGTATATATATATATATATCAGAGTGTGTATATATACACACACACATATATATATGTATATATATATATATATACACACACACATACACTCAGCTATTAGAAACAATGATATTGCATCCATTGAAGGTAAATTGGTGGCAATGGAAGAAATCATACTGAGTGAAGTTAGCCAAATCCAGAGAGTTAAGGACCAATGTTTCCCCTTATTTGTGGAGGCTGGAGTTAAACCCATGCTTGGGGTAAAGGTAGATAAACTCATTGATTAGAACCATAGAATAAAAATGCATTATGTTAATATTTATGAGACACAGTTGCAAGATGATGCATAAGATATTTGAACAAGCTATAGTGCATGCCTTTACAAAAATGTAAATATTTAATACTTTGAAGAATAACGAGGGATGATAGGAAGGGAGGGGAAGGGGAAATGTTGGAACTGAGCTAAAGCAAGGTACAGTCCAAGCATTTATAAGTATGTCACTGTGTATATGCAATAGTCATGTACATAAAAAATGTTCTTCATAGGTATATGAATTATGTCACTGTACTTGGGTATTTTAGAAAAAATATAGGACCCAGAAGAGAGGCAAAGGATTGGGGGATGGGAGGAGGGAAGTAGAGGGGGTGTGGGGCAGGGGGTATCTATACCAAATTGTATTGCTGTATTGTGTGCATCTATGAATATGTGACAACAAATCCCATCATTATGTACAACTCTAATGCACTAATAAAAAATAAATTAAAAAATAAATGTGAGGGAGGCAGGAAGGCAGGAAGAAATAAGCCAACCTGTTCATAATTTTGGAAAACCATAATTTCATTCTTTCATTCTGTAGAGTAAAATTCTGACATGGTGAGTTTGTCCAAAGCAACTCATGTGGTGAGCTAAGACATGCCTGAACAGCTATTTCCCCACTTCCGCTCATTCACCAATGCATCTGTAACCAAACTTGTAAGGACACTGACTTGGCTGTTCTGTTCCTCTGTCCTGCATTGGTGAGAGTGATGAACCAGAGTCTTTATGTTCATTTCCATAGCAACAAATATCACTGTCCTAGGGTCACTCCTTGAACCCTTTGCAAATGTCACTTTTCTATTAAGCCCAACCCCTGGGAGATGGTGGACTGTGTGCAGAAGCAGCAAGGCCCACCCACAGGGCCCTGCCAACTAGAACAGGATGGCTTCAGAAGGGGAATGTCTAGCTGCACGCACACACGAACAGCAGGTGAAACAAAGACAATTAACTAAATTGGTTTTTCTCCAATTGTTTCTTGTCTTGTAAAGTTTACTCCTAGTGTGAAAATCTCACTTCCAACTTACATTCCACACCCAGGTAGCTTTATAGCTAGAGTTCGGAAATTGGTTGGACAAGGGAAAATTGCATCTTACATTCCCCAAGTGCTTTGTATATCTTGTGGCTATCCGATCTTTCTCAAGAACTAATTATGAGCATTTATTTACAGCTCACATCTCAAATGCTCATGGTATGCAGTATGTGTCCGCAGCCAATGACTTGCCATTAATCAATAATCAGAGATGCGAAAACAAGGATGTGTGAACTATGCTACAAACCCGGTTACCCTGAAACAAGACAGAATGGAGTTTATCCTCTAATTGAGTTGCACCTTGGTGTGGAGTGAGCTGATGGATTCGGGGAGGTCACTGGGGGATGGTGATCTCAGGCAGAGCGTGGAAACCTCGTAGGGAATGGATTCCTAACTTAGCAGGAGCTATCCTTACCCTAGGCTCCCTGGGGAGTCCAAAACCCATAATCCAGTGTGGTAGTCAGTTCCTCATCACTGTGATCAAAATATCTGACAAGAACAATTTAAAGGAGGAAAAGTTTATTTTGGACCCACAGTTGCAGAGGTATCAGTTCATGGTTGGCTGACTCCATTGTTCTGGGCCTGAGATGAGGAAGGAACATCATTGTAGAAAGGTATGTGGAGGAAAGCTAGCTCATGAGAATCAGGAAGCAGAGAGAGAGAGAGAGAGAGGAGCCAGGGACAAGATATAATCCTCAAGGCACACCCCACCTGCCCACAATCACCATGCAGTAATCCATTCAAATTAGTAATCCATCTAATTGATTAGTTCACGGATTAGGTCTTAGCACTCCTAATCTAATCATTACCTCTGAACATTACCCCTTGCCTGTCATATGAACTTATTGGGGGGACCTCTTGGATCCAAACCCTAACACATAATAAGTGCAAACATCCTGGAAGTTCCAGGTGTTTAGGGGCCAAGGGATCCACAAATAAGAGCACAACTCCTAATTTTGAAGAAGGCAGTTTCTGGACAAGGAATTGACTTAGCATTAGTCCCCAACCTTGATGTCCGCTCTCAGCTCAAACTGTTGTCATATCTTGTATTGTTTCTGCCCCTTATCCCGTGGGCAAGGTCACAGCACAAGCTCAGGTGCCAGGCAGTCCTGTTTTCCCACGTGTAAAATGGGAATGGTGAAACCTACCCTGTGAGATGGTTGTGGCTCCGAAACGAGTTCACGTCTGATTTAGTCAGCTTCTTACTGCTGTGATGAAAAGACCTGATAAGAAGAGTTTTAAAAATGAAGAGTTTATTTGGGGACTCGTGGTTTCAGAGGTCTCGGTCCGTAAATGCAGACTCCGTTGCGCTGTGCCAGAGTCAAGACAGAACATCATAGGGACAGGACATGGTGGAGGAAAGCAGGTCAGGATATCACACCAGGAAGAAGAGAGCCCCACTCACCAGGGACAAAACAGATACCCCAGAGTCACGCCCCCACCTCCTCCAGCCACAGCCTACCTCCTACAGTCACCTTCCAGTTAATCCCTATCAAGGTGTTATGCACTTAGTAGGTTAAGGCTCTCACACCCAATCATTTCCCCTCTAAACTTTCTGCAGTGTCTCACACATGAGCTTTAGGGGGACGCCTCATCTCTAAACCATAACAGTGTCCCTAAGGCACTTTGCCCCGAACCTGGTGCTCAGTGAGAGCTCAACCCACATTAGTACCATCTTGGTCTTTGCCCTCAGCATCACCCAAGTAATGACTCTATGGGTGCTCGGCTTCCTGAAAGCGTATTGCCACTGGTGTGGGCCACCAAAGAACAAACTACTTGAATCTCACCCAGGACCTAGGCTGAAGAGATTTTCCACACGGTTACATTCTCTGTAAACTTATTTTTTTTAACCTCAGGTGTGGTATCCAAAGGAGCCCACCACTAAAGCCAGAGAGAACGAACTGAAATCCCTGTGTGTGGATAAAGTGACAGTGGCTTGTTTATGAAAACACACAGCTAAGACTTAAGGAAGCTGCTTAGAAGGAAGACATTTGCCTTTCTCGTGGTAGCAGGACATGGTGGCTCTGTGTCTCATAGTTTGTCAATAAGGAAGCAAGTAGCAGTTAGGGACAGCCCCCTTCATTGTGTGGCATTGCCTATCAGCCCTGAGCTGGGACTTAGTCATTCACAGGAAAACCAAAAGCTTTTAAGGTTCTTGTTGGCATGAATGGCCATGGAGAAAGAGACCACCCTGAGTGAGCAAGCCCTCGTCAATGACAAGTGTGTAGGATTGGGCCACTTCTGCAGAGTGAACACAGAGGCCTCTGTGTCACACCTCTGACCCTGGGCAGTCACTTCTGTCATTTGGCCCCCTGGTGCTCAGGGCCTTGTGCTCTGGGGCTGCTGCCAAGTTTACAGGCCTCATGCACTATGATGATGGATGCCTCACTGTGGACAGCTGCAGCTGAGAATGGGCCCCCAAATCCCCACTGCTGTACCAGCTCTGGGCTGGGTGCCCTCCATAAGCCTGTGTCAGTACTTTCAGATTCAATAAAACCAAACTTCTGCTGGGTCCTTGGGCATCCGAGAGACCACCCTGAGGACATGACAGGAGACCTGGGATCGAGTTTAGAGCTTGAAATCTCAGTGCTTTCTTTCCAGAACTTGCACTGACAGAGAAGGAGGAAACATTTTCGCCTGCGTTTGGTTTCGGATCGTGGCAGCTGTGGCTAATTCAAAGGGAGATTCTACCCATGTTTTAGGAAAGCAGAGCTGGAGATCATCTGCCTGGGTTTGGGGACTAACAGGACCGAGGCTCGTGCCTCCACTGACCCACTCTGCCAGGAGGCACAAAGTGGATACTGGTCATCTGCCAACTGGGAGCCACTCCGATTCCTCGGCAGCTACTTGGCCATGGGAGATGTGTGAGTCATCAGAATTGTTAGTCTCCTCTCTAACAGTCTCTGCCTGGAGATCAATCTCAGGATATCGGCCAATTAGGGGAGTGGTGGATCCTGTGGGGCAGCACTGCCCGCCTGCTCCAAGCCCATGCAGTGACCGCAGCTCGTTATGCAGGAGACCAAGTGCCCTGGTCCTGTCGGTCAGCGGGCTGCAGGGGCTGGAGAGGAAGATCTACTCCTGTGTCTGCAGGCTCCCATTACCTTTGGTCAGGCATAAGAGACAGAAGTCACTATTCCAGTAGCGCATTCACGTTTTGAGATTTTCTAACTGGAAAAGTTGGCTTCTTTTCAGAGCTGCAGGGAGTATGGTTAGCCAGGGAAGATAGGAGCTACAGGGGAAGCCAGGGCTTCTCCCACTCCACCTCCCCCTACACTGCAGAGGAGCAGGCTGCCCCATGGGGTGCTCAGCACTTGGACTGGAGGCCTGGAGTCCACCGGAGTGGCTCCTGCATCCTCCCTCACCCAGCTTTACACACTCTGTTTTCCAAGGCCCCCTCTTGCCTTTGAGGTCTGCCCTCCTCCAGGGGCTGACTGTGAGCCAGGAGGAGCTCTCCCCGACACCAATGTGCTAGAGAGACGAGAGGAAACCTGTGCCTATGTGTTCAGGTCCATCTCCTCTCCAGAGCCCACTTTGGGCAAACAGAACTCCATGAATTCTTGACTTGGCAAGTGGATGGTATCTTTGCACAAAGAAAACGGCAACCCTTCCTTTAAACAGATCCAGCTCTGTGTCAGGGCATAGCTGGACAAGCAGAGGCATGAACTGGATTTCATACCCCGCTGAGCTTATTGTGCAGTGCTCTGCTATATATGGCAGCCAGGGATTGAATAATAGCTTTGAGGGCAGGATCCCTGTCTGTCTTATTGTCTGCTATATTCCCAGGGTACCTAGCGCATAGCAGGAACACAAAATTATTCCATAAGTGATTCAATTAATTAATACTTGAAAGTTCAAATTTCTAGTTTGAGAAAGGAACCCAGAAGGGCTATTCAAAAAAATGAATTTCCAGTAGTGAAGATCTAGATGTTGCAAGAATCGTAGGTCAGTTGGGCGTTAAATCATCCCTCACAAAACTCTGCTAATCACTTTTCCAGGCTTTCTGCTGAGCAGATTGAGCTCGCATTCACAATGACTTTCCCTTGTGCCTTTTTCTTGCCATCTCAGCACAACTCTTACTGTGGACCATGTCAAACCTTGGGCCTGGAAGCTTCGGTTTAAGGGACTTATCACCTTGTCTCCTGTGTGCCAGAGCCTAACCACTTTGTTCTGGGTCTGCTGCTGAGGGACAAGGTCAGGGTGAGACAGGCCATCCAAACAGGTTAAGAACAGCTTCTGGGATAAGCTGTGGATATTAGCTAAGGCACTTTTTTTTGGGTCACATTAAAAATTTTTAATATTACAAAGATTTATAAATGAAAAATTACATAGTAAAGCATTTTCAAAGTTGATAATAAAATCACCTGTAAAGATAATCTACATCAAGCACTAACAGTATCTGGAACATAATAAATGCTCAATAAATGTGAGTTCCCTAGCTCTTTTCTATCAATAGTCACTTGAAATAGATTAACCCATTGTTTAAAACCTGGCCACAATCTGATACAGATAAGCAGTTTTGCTCCATAAAGGAGCTTCACTTTGTTTTTTTTTTTACAGATATTCTTTTAATTGAATCATCTGTTTATTGGAAAGAGAGGAAAGACCTCACATTTTCTGCCCCACTATGTGCCAGAGACTACTAGGATCTTTATATTCATGATTGCCTGTTTTCCTCTCTTCTGGCTTCAAGGAAAGGTTTATTCTGTGATTTTCTGGATGCAGAACTCAAGATCATTAGACCTTAAAGTCAGTCCTCTTCCCTGACACGGTGCTTAGAAGCAAGCCCAGCAACACAAAGGCTCTGTGACGACCTCTGAACTGAAATGACCCATGGGGACCACAAGGGCACTTCAGACCCAGAGGAGCAATGGTGCCTTTCAAAGGGACACCATCATCTGCTCAGTGTCTGAGCATCACCAGCAGGGGGACTATGAAGGACAGCAGTTTGAGGGAGGTCACAGGGAACCCAGCTGCCCCTGGACTTTCTAAACATCATAATCTGAGCAACTGTTAGGAAAACACGGAGCTCGCTGAAATCCATCTTTGCCTTGTCTCTAGCATGTTGAAGAAAGACCTTTTATTCCCATCTGCAAACTAGTCCCTTTGGTTTGTGTAACTCTCAAACTCTCTGTGACTCTCAGGAATCCCCAGGGCTCCCAGGAGAGCTCCACCATCCTGACATGACAATGGCCTATTCTTGCTGACCTGGCCTCCTGTGCTGCCCTGTCTCCACTGGTGACCACATGCAAGGGAATGACTCTAAGCAGGTGCTCAGCTGTGCCCTGACTCTGAACTGCTAGAAAGTTCAGGGAGCACCACCTTCCCTGGAGCTGCTGCACAACAGACCATAGGTGTCCCCTGCAATCACAGGGACAGGAGCGCCCAGATGACTTCAGACGGAAAGGTGTCTCTCCATGGGGAGCCACATCCTGGTTACACAAATACAGGTGTAGTCCTATTTGCTTGTCTGCAGGTGCCCTGTGTCCTCTAGAAGGTGATGTCATTTGGTGGTGAATTAGTGGCTGCACCCTCAGCTCTTCCCTGGGCTGTGGTGACTGTGGGGCTCATCCCGGCAGGTGGACACCCAGCTTTTGGTACATATTGCACACTCTGCTGTGGAAAAGTTATATGAGTTGTATCTGTTCTTCCTGCCCTCTACAGGGACAAGTTACATGGCCTCGGCTGTGAGTCTTGTTGCTGACTAATTCTTGGAAGGGAAGGAAGTGGGCTGTTTCTGACCACCTCTGTCATTGCCATCATCATTAACTGCCACCCCCACCACTACAGACATCACCACCACATCCACCCATGGCCCCTACCTCTACTGGATTGCCCCACTCACCTCATCACCCCTTCACCCCTCCCCGTACCCCACCACCAACACTCCTGCCATCTCCATTTTTATGGAACACTGTCAGGAAGCCCCTAGCCACAGGCAGTAGGGGCCAGGCAGCACCTGGCCTCAGGTTCCAGGACAGACATGGAGTGCCTTCCCCACAAGAGCGATGCTCTGAGAAGTCAGGGCAGAGTCATAAGAGCTACAGGCAAGGGGCCTCCCTAGGGAAGGAAGACGGGCATGCTGTAGCTCAAACTGCAAAAGGGACAGCCCAGGGTGCCACCTGACTGCATGTAGGACTGAAGCGTCTGCTGATGTGGACAGGTGCAGCCTAGGAGAGCTAGGCTGGGGTTGCTGCCTCCATCCAGGTGAACAGTGCTGAGCAGTCAATTTCGGGGTGGGAGGAGAGGTGGTGAAGCTGGTAGGTGTCTGTCTGGTCAGGAAACAGGCCACCCCTTAATTTGTACAGCCAAGAGCAAAGCCAAGGTCAGCTCCAACCTGTCATGATGGAATTACCAGGCTGCTCTTTTCTCTTTGTATTTCCCCCAAAGGGTACAAATGGAGCTTCAAACCTGGAGACTGGCTGTGTGGAGCCCGCACGGCTCTGACCTGTTCCTTGTTCACTTAGCCTCCTGCGCTCAGAGCACCGACTCAGCCCTACTCATTAGAGCAGTGAGCTCACCTGGAGGGACTCAGGCCTCACTTCTAAGCAGTAACAACTTACAGCTCATAAAGGAAAAGTTAAATTTGGCAAGAGTTTCTTTTAAAGTAGTCAGAAGGACCTAATGAAACACACCCTTTCCAAATCAAACACCAGTGTTCTAATGCAGAGGTGAACTGTTACAAATCTTACACTCCCGTTGTAATTTTTAAAGTTAACCCATTCTTTGTTCTATACTCAGTGCCTAAGTGACGTCATCTAGTCACACGACTTCAAAACCTTCCAAATCTAGTCCTTACTCCACCCTTCTCTCCTGAACTCCAGGTTCCCAGGGCCAACTGCCCATGATTTCCCCACACAGACACCTACTTGGCATCTCCTACTTTTATTTTCTTTATTTATTTACTTTTTAAGAGAGAGGGACAGTGAGCGAGAGAGAGAATCAGTTTTATTGAGGTTTTTCATGTGGCTTTCGTTGCTCTGACACTTTTCTGTGTACGTGGTGCTGGGGTTTGAACTCGTGTACTCGTGCATGCCAGGCAAGCGCCAGAACCCCTAAGCCACTGCTCCAGCCTTAGGGCATCTCCTTCTTAATGCAGTTGGCACAAATCTTTTCATCCCCCACCCGAACCCTGGTCTTGTCTTTTTTTTTTTTTTTTTTTTTTTTTAGAGAATGGCAAACTGTGTCCTCCTGATTGTTCAGCCACAATCGTACAGTGCTCCCTTCCCTGGCACCCTGGCACCCTTGAGCACGTGACCAGCAAGCCCTGCCTAGACATGTCCCAGACCCTGTGCCTACATGTCTTGCAAGCCCTGTGCTGGGATGTCGGGAGCTCGATTTGAAGATGAGCCTGAGGTCCCCACCAAACATGCATGGTGCTACCAGCCTGGACAGAGACAGTGCCACGTTGCCCCCATGAGATGCCTGTTGGTGTGGGTCCAACCACTGCCCTGCTGGGGCAATGGCAGAACGCAGTCCTCTTCCCCGACATGACAGATGACTTGATGGCTGAGTGGAGGGCAGCAGGGGTGCTGAGGGGAATGAAACAGGTGCAGGCGCGGAGAGCCAAGCTGAGGGGTGAGAAGGCAGTGGCGGTCAGACCTGTGCATGAGCTCAGGCTCCAAGCCCCCTGCACACTCTGCTGTCCCACAGGGCTTCTCTTATAAAATACAAATTCAAACAGAATTAGTAAGCATTTCAAGACAACAACCTCAGGGCATGAAACCTCAAACACATGACCCTTTTGAGCACAGAGGCCCTGGATTACTGTACCAGTCACGTTCCCGTGAGCCAGCTCTGGCTGTAGTCCCAGAACAGAGGGTCAAGACTGCGTGGCTCTGTGACCCTCTCTGGCTTTAGAAGCACCTCAGCAACATGAGCAATTCTGACCCACATCAGCCTCCTGCTGTCCTCTTGTTCCCACTGCCAGGGTGGCACCATTGCTTAAAATCAGGGAATGTGCACAGGAGCCCCCAGAGGCCCCAAAACCTAGGGTGCATCAGAGCCCATCAGCTAGCCTGTGCAGGGGTAAAGCCCTAGAGGGCTGGTTAAGATGTGGGAAGAACAGATAGGATTTCTTAAGTTTCCCTTTGTGACTGTGAATCTGAAATGTGTTATGAAAGAAAGCAAAACCCAACTGGATTATTTTAAAATTAAAGTATCATTTATACATAATGAAATGCATAGATCTTTGTTGATGATTTTCACATGTCTACATACACCATCACTCCAATCTTGATATAGCACATCATTACTCTGAGCACGGTCTCTTTCCAGTCAACCCTCTGGTTTCTGTTATCCTAGATTAGGTTAAGCATTTTTTAAAATTCTTTTTGGAAGTGCTTGGGATGGAACCCAGGGCCTTGCACATTCTCAGCAAGTACTGTGCGCCTGAGCTACACCACAGCTCTAGGTTAGCTGTTCTTTTACATCACATAAGTGGAGCCACACAGTAAGAAATTTTGCACGTCTTGCTGCTTTCACTCAACATGACATTTCTGAGTTGTATCAATGTAGTTGGGTAAATCAGTGTTTGCTTCTGTTCCCTACTGAGCAATATTTAATTGTATGACTGTATCATAGTTTTGGTTTTTTTTTCTTTTGTGATTCCTGTTGATATGCATTAGATCTGTTTCCATTCAGGATTATTATGCATAAAACTCATGTGAATATTTTAGTTCATGTCCTTTTGTGGACATAGAATTCCATTTCTCTTGGAGAAATACCTACGGTGGTGTTATGATTTAGATATAAGGCATCCTCCAAAAACTCATGTGTGAGAGAATGGAAGAAGGTTTAGAAGTGAAATGATTGGGATATGAAAGCCTTAGCCTAATCCATGCATTTATCTTCTAATAGGGACTGAGTGGTGACTGTAGGTAGGTAGGGCGTGGCTGGAGATGGTGGGTCCATGGGGGTGTGCCTTTGGGGTATATATTTTGTCCATAAGAGGAGCACTCTCATGTGTGCATATGCTCTCTTGCTCTCTCTCCCTCTCTCCCCCTGCTTCTGGTGCCTTGTCCTCAGCTGCTTTTCCCCCCACCACCTACTGCACCCTAATGTTCTACCTGACTTCAAGCCCCAAAGAATGGAGTCAACTATTCATGGACTGAAACCTCTGAAACCGTCAGCCCCCAAATGAACTTTTCCTCTTCTGTTTTTGTCAGGTCTTTTGGTAACAGCAGTGAAAAAGCTGACTAACACAGGTGGCAAATAAGCACATTAAAAAGATGATCAAGCTCATTAGTCATTAAGAAATACAGATTAAAACTGCAGCAACCGACCACTCTTCACCTATTAACATGGTTGAAATTTAATAGTCTGAACATAGCAAGTGTTGACAGGGATGTGGGTAAACCAGAGCATTTATATTCTGCTGATCAGATGGTAAAATGGACAACCACTTTCTAGAATTATTTGGCAGTCCCTTTTAAAAGTAAATATACTGCTACCAAAGGACATTGCCATTCTGTTCCTAAGTATTTACCCAAGGGATATTAAAGCGTAGGTCCATACAAAAACTTGTACATGAATGTTCATAGCAGCTTCATTTGAAATTGCAAACTATTAGAAACAGCCCAAGTTGGTTAACAATCAAATGAATGTAGTGCATCTATAAAGCAGAATTCCACCCAGCACTAAAAAATGAATGAACTGCTGCTGTTGACATGTGGAAAACTTCAGAGAAGCTAAAAATCTATTGATGTATCTGCAACTTGAATGAATCTTAAAATAATTATGCTGAGTGAAACAAGTCAGATAAAATGAGTGTGTATTATATGATTCCATTTACATAGGTACAGTTTATTGCTAGTCAATTATACTTCAATAAAGCTGTTTTTTAAATGTTCAATGACCATATAATATGAACCTATTCCTGGATGCTTGCATTGATCTCTTTCTCCTTATTCAAGTACCACATGGTCTTATTTATTGTAGCTTCATAGTAATCCTAGAGTTAAGGTAACATTAGTTCTCCAATCTTATTCTTTCTCAAGATGATTTTTTTAATATTCAATGCAAATTTTATTTCCATATTTCTATAAGCATTTCCATGTAAATCTTAGAGTTCACCTGCTAGTTGTTGGTTTTGTTTTTTTTTTTTTTTTTTCAGAAAATCTGGTTGTATCATGATTGAGATGGTATTAAAGCTACACATATGGGGCTGGAGTGGTTGCTCAGTGGTTACAGCGCTTGCCCAGCATGCGCAAGTACATAGGTTCAAACCCCAGCACCCAGGGATACAAATAAGTGTCAGAGCAATGAAAACCATGTGAAAAATCCAATAAAAAAATGATTCTCTCTGTCTCTCTCTCTCTCTCTCAGTGTCCTCTCTTTAAAAAAAAAAAAAAAAAACTACACATAATTTAGGAAGAACTGGTCCTGAAACACTGAATCTTCTATTCTATGATATTTGACCAGGTTCAAGTTTTCTGTTGTATTTAATTTTCACAGAATTTTATATTGTATTTAATTCATCAAATTTATTGACATAAAGTCCATAGTATCACATAATTTTTTATGTCTCGGGTATAGTAATATCCCTTCCTTTACTCCTGATTTGTAATTTCCTTTTTTTATTCCTTGATCAGACTTGATAGGAGTTTACAAGTGCATAAAAGATTTTGTTTTGCTGATTTTCTCTATCATGCTTTCTAATTTGTTGACGTCTTTTCTTCCCTTTATTTTTCTTTCTGATGCTCCCTCTCGATTTTCTGTTTCTATTTCTTCTTGATGTAGAAGCTTAGTTCATAAGAAGTAAAATATCATTTTTATTGCTGTTCCCTTCCAGATGTCTTTTCCTCTGGTTTCTTCTTGCATTTTCTTATTATTTTAGATTTCCAGTGGTCAGATGACAATTTGCCCTCATGATATCCTTTATAACTTGGGTTTTACTGGCCTTAGATATTGGATTGATATCTTCCATCAATCTTGTAAATTTTTATCCAGTAGCTTTTCAAGTATTCGTTCTAGCCTTTTCTTCCTCTCTTCTCTTCCTGAAAATCCAATTACACATTTGTTATTCCTATTCTTTTGTCTCATGGTTCTCTAATAATCCATTCAATTTGTTTTCATTCCTTTTTCTCTTTGTACTTCAGTCTGGGCCTTTGCATTATTGACCTGTCTTTGACTTTATTGGTGATTTTTTCTCCTGTGACCAGTTGGCTTTTACTGTTATTGAATTCTTTATTTCAAACCAGATATGTATATGATAAATATATCTATTTATCCATCAATCTATCTATATAAATCATATATATCAGCTCAATCTATATATACAGAGAGAGATATCAGCATATATCTACCCCTATATATCTTTTATATATATCAGTTTATATATATATCTTTTCATATATCAGTTTAATAGGTATCTGTTGAGCTGATAGAGATAGAGATGTATCAATTCAATTAAAGGCTTGTCCCTCTCTGGAATTTTGTTCACTGAGACATATAATTCCTTCATTACTATTTTGTTGCATTTAAAAAGACATGATTTTTAGTGTGTCTGATATTTTTTTATTTTTTTAGTGGGAACAACAAGATTTTTGCAGACCCGTATGTCCTAGCGAGAAAGAAAATTTTGCCCATGCAATGTCAATAACCTATTCTGTCTCAATATTTTCAGTATTACAGGTAAATTTCAAGGACAGTACAAAGAATTCCATTAATCATTCATCCAAAGCCCCCACTCAGATTTTGCTGACTGTCCTAACCTGTCCTTTAGAGAAAGAGAATTCAAGCCAGAGGGCTCACTGCCCTCAGCTGTCACCCGTCCTCCACACAGTTAAACCTGGAAAGTTCTTGAGTCTTTCCTGGACCTTCACACCCTTCACATTTTTTAAGAATCATCCCAGTTGTTTCATTAATATCCCTTAATTTGAGTTTGTCTGTGCTTTCCCTATAACTACAGGAAGATTGTGGATTTGGAGCAAGAGCGTTACAGGAGCTGCAGTCCATCAAGTAGGAATCCACGTCCACATGAGCCATCACTAGCAATGTTAACTTTGATCACTTGATTAAGGTGATATTTGCCAGTTTTCTTCATTGCAAAGTGATCTTATTTTCCTTTAAAATTAACTAATGTTTTGTGTTGATATGTTTTGAGACTATTCTTTTTCTCCTCTCTTTAACATACATGTAATCCAATTAACATGCATGTATGTTAATGTACATGTAATATTTTGCTTGAATTAATTAATACTATGATGATCACCAGATGAAAGTTTTCTAATTCCATCATTTATTCTACATCTACTTATTGAAATTCTACCATAAAAAATAATTTTCCCTGTTCCCCACTTTGTTCACTTTTAAAAAACCAGTGCCAGGGGTTGGAGCAGTGACTCAGCAGTTACAGAGCTTGCCTGGCATGCACAAGGACCTGGGTTCAAGCCCCCCAGCACCACGTCAATGAAGTGTCAGAGCAATGAAAGCCACATGAAAAACGAAATAAAATTGATTCCCTCTTTCTCTCTCTCTCTCTCTCTCTTTGTCCCTCTCTCCCTTTAAATACACAAATAAATAAATAAACATAAAAACCACTGTGGACTCCTGGATTCCATAAACAGAAAACCATTCTCTGGTATTCTCTTCAGTTATGCTCAGTGTATGCTCATTGTCCTAGATTTGACCAGTAGGAGTTTCTTCAAACCTGTTCTGTGTCCTTTGATATGCAACATTGTTCTTTTAGAGCTTGCTTATTTTCTAGCACAAGATGTTCCAGGCTATTCCCATTCTTTCCCTGCCTCTCTCTCTTGAATAAGCCATTTCTTCAAATAACCTTCAGTGGTGAATTTTAGTTAGACATGGAGACTTGGGAGTTAAATACGCCCCTGGCTGCTGGGGCTTTGCTGTTTGCAGATCTTCTCAGAGAACAGCAATAAGAAACATGTGCATATGCAGATTCCCACAATACCTCCAGTGTCAATCCACTCACAGGCTTGTGCTGAATTCCCCTCTTCTCGTATTTGTCACTCTCTTCTTCAGTGAGAAACCTAGCTCCCACTGTCCTCAGTACATGCATTCATTGCTCAATCCCCACATGTAAAATAATCTGGTGACCCCCAGTGGGCTGCTGCCTCACTCAACCACCTTCCTCATATGGACCCTCATCCCACCTTCCCACCACCCACCTCAACTCCCTGCCAAACCCCAGCTAGGCCACCCTCCCACATGGTCCCTTCCTTTTGGTGGCCTTGGCCCCCACTTGGTCACATGCTCTGCTACCTTCCCCATCACTATGATTTTTTGAAGATAAAACATTGTCACAATTTTCTTGGAATTAAAAAAAAAAGCAAAGTCATTGCTGTGTGTTTAGAGTTGTAATAGACAAGTATATTCTCATGAATCAAAATCATTTTGTCTGGAATAAAATGTCTTGCCTAGAAGAATGTTTTGATTTTTAATGTTATCTGACTTTGTTAGTATAAGTAAGACTGAGCCAATACTTATTACAGAATGCTGTTTTAGGATTTGTATATAAATATGTCAATGAACATGAAACCCCACTTCCTACTGCTGCTTGGGGAAATCGGACCCATCAGAATGGGCCTGTCCTTGTCAACCTGGACTACAGACCAGATGACACTACAGCCAGAGACCCCACTGCTGGTCTCCTAGAGCATAGCACAACCTACTCAGAAAGCCTTGAAACAGAGCTCAGTCTTTGATTTCTCTTATCAGATGGTCAGTCACTGACCTATTTATTGCCAGCCACATCTGCATATTGAGGAAAATACTCATGCAGAGGGGTCCTACTTAGGGTTTAGAGTCGAAAGATGGTGGCATCAGTTATTGGTGACAAATGAGTCTGCTTCTTCTTTTTCACACCTATACTCATTAATAGGTTTTTGTTGCTGTTGTTTAAATTCCTGGTGATAGGAGAGTTAAGATTTATTTTCAACATGAATGTGTGCCCAGGAAAATTAAAACAGACTGTCAGGCCATCACCCAGACTTTGCCAGGCTCTCCTGTGGCGAGACCTGCTTCCATCTCCTGTCCAGAGAACTGAAGAGGGTGTACTAGAAATGACACCCCTGCACTTTCTCCAAGTGCTTTCTAATTGTTGAATTCCATATTTGAACTCACTGTCTGATTTCTGCCTCTGGCAACATGGCAGATAAATATTTTTAAATCCTTTTAAACATTGCTGTACTTGTGAGAAAATAAGGAATACTTGGAAGATAAGAAAGTGAGATCAGGAAGCCAGAGAAGTAAGGCAGGAGTTGAGTTGACGTTGAGGATTTGGCCCAACTGGATGAACTGTACCTTTGGTTTGCATATCTTCTATGACTTGGGGCACCAAGGATAAAACCCAGGGACCCTCCAAGGAGGATATATTTATAAATACTCCTACCCCATAGAAACCTGGGACCCTAAAGGTTTTGATTCCCAGTGTAGATGTGAGTAAGAAAAAAAAAATCCACCTATTCCCAAGGGACTTTAAGGAACTATACCTATTTCAAATCTCAGTACCATATATAGAGTGAGGAAGTCCCTTGATAATTTATAACTATATTCTGATGTAAACACAGAATTTTAGCTCACATACAAATTAATCTCAAGCATAAATTTTAGTTTAACTGATAGTGGTGGGGTCCTTGGAGTGCCTCACACAATAAAAAACAGCTCATATCCAAAGAATATCTCAAAAAATTATCACAGATTAATTTCCAGGAAACATGAGCTTTTTTAAAAAAGAAAACCAAAACACCATGGACAAAAGTAGCATGTAAGAAGCTGCATAAACTAAAAATAGCAAAATGATACAGAGTATAAAATATGTATTTTTAATATTTTAATGATAGGACATGATTGAAAATCTAGAGTTATGCAAATCATCAGTCATCTTTGTGAAGGGATAAATAGAATTTCTAGAAACAAAAATTCAAAACTCAAAAGTCAGTGCAAGAGTATAGCAATAGATTAGAAATAGCTGAAGAGGGAATTTATGAAATGGAAAATGGGTTTGAAGAAATCATACACAACAGAACACAGAAATACCTAAGGTGGCAAATGTGAAAAGAGATAAGAAATATTGAGCTTGTGAGATGTGTTGAATCAGAATAACTGGAAAAAACTGAAGAGAAACAATGGAGTAGAGATAACACTTAATAGAAGATGGCTGAGAATTTTCAAGAATTGATAGAAGACATAAATGCTTTCAGGAAATCCAATAAGTTCAAAGCAAAGTAAATGTAAATAAGCATGCAACTTATATCATAGGAAAACTGCAGAAAGTCAGAGATAAGATTTTAAAATATCCAAAGTAGGGGCTAGAGCAGTGGCTTGGTGGTTGCAGTGTTTGTCTGATATTCGTGAGGACCCAGGTTCAAACCCCAGCACCACATACACAACTAAGTGTAAGGGGAAAAATGATGAAAAATAAATAAAACTGATTCTCTCTCTCTCTCTCTCTCTCTCTCTCTCTTAAAAAAATAGGTACTGGGAATGTGGCTCAGTGGTTGAACATCCTTGGGTTCAATCCCTGGTACCAGGAAAAAAATCCAAAGTGGATAGGTGGATTATCTACAAAGTAATGAAAGCCAATGGAAGACAGAGAGCAGGGGAAAATGTTTATCAAATTGAGAAAAACAAATTTGTGAACACAAAGTTAATGACACAGCATAAATACCTGGTTAAAATGTGAATAAATTTACTGAGGCTATAGCTCAGTGGTAGAATGCTTACCTAGTATGTGTAAGGCCTGAGCTCAATCCCCAGCACTGCAAAAAAAAAAAAAGAGAGAGAATAAAATAGACATTTTAGATAAACATAACTCAGATAATTTGAAGTATAAAAAGATATTATGACAACACATAATCTAGGGCAACCATATATATGTGGAGGGGGAGGGTTTAAGTGGAGGGAGGAGAGAGGAAGGGAGGATAGGGAGGGATCTGGGGAGACAATCAACAATGTAGCGTACTCTTTATCCCCCTGAGAATCCAAAGAATACTTATGCAGTCATTTAATTCTGGAAAATTCACAATCTAAGCATTCATATCACTTGTAGGGTGAAATATAGAAGAGACTGGGTGTGAGTGATGAGGTAATTCTGGTTTAAGAACAAATTCATATCATGTTGTTACTTTATATGCATTTATGATTGTACAATAACTCAACTCCTTAATAAAAATTCTAAAAAAGGAAAAAAGAAGATATTATGAGGAATAAATATAGAAGTTATACATACAATTATCATGTATGTTGGTGAGGAAAAGTGATTGGAACTCATTTGTTCTGAGGTTCCTCTTATGGAAATTTAAATACTAACTCTAGACTTTAGGTTAATTATACATTTTTAAATATATAGTATAAACAGTAGAAGAATAAAAAGAATGTATTTAATTTTTAGATTAATGGAAGGGGGGGAAATGGCATGTAATATTTCATCCAAAATAAGGAAACAAGAGAAAGAGGAGTAAACAATATAATATAGACTACTTAAATAAATAATAAGTGCATACAGTGAGTACTATAGTGGAAATGAATGAATTACAGGTTATGCAAAGATATGGATAAAATAAAACATAGCAGAAGAGCAAAAAAAATAAGTCTCGGATGAGTACATACAGTATGCTTCATTTAGACAAGAGTTCAAAAACATAAAATCATCAATATATTGCTTAGAAATACTAAAGTGAGATAAAACTACAAAGAAAAGCAAAAGAATGACAAATATGAAATTCAGAATAATGGTTTCCTCTGGACATGAGAGACTAGAATAGGAGAGGGACAATTGGGGAAATTTCAAAATAAATGGAACTAGGCTTTTCCTTTAGATAGATGAATGGATCCATGGTTGTTTGTCATGTTCTAATGCTCATGTTGCCCACAGGGCGTGCTAGTATTATTTTCTATCTACTCATTATTTACTAAGAAAAACTTAAACACATATAGTGTTTGAATTTGATTTTTATGTGGTATAAAATAAAATAAAACATTATTTTCTTCCCAGCAAATAGCTAGTTGCCCGAGTTCCATTTATCAGTCAGCCATCTTTGTCCGTAAGAACCGTCAATCTTGTCATGTATAGAATGTTCATATGCACTGGGATTTATTTCTGGATCTTCTATTCTGCTTTATGGCCACATCTATAGGCATTGATTTGTGTATTACTCCCTCAAGATCATATTGATTTTATCACAGCAGCTTTCTGGTTTGATGTTATGCCTTCACTGTTCTTTTTCTTATTTTTCTTGGTTATCTCAGGGCACTTATTCTTTCAAATGAACTTTTTAAGATCACTTTGTCCAATTCCAAAAGGATTGCATTAACTTTGTAAATTTATGATGATGTCTTCCCACTCAAGAAATGTCTTTGCATTTTTTCAAATTTTATTTTATTACCTTCAGTAATATTTTATAGTCTTTTTCGTACAGATCCCGTGGCTCTCTGGTCAAATTTATTCATAAATATTTTATGGTTTTTACTATTTTTATGAGCAGACTATTTTCCCCTTTCCATTTCTAATTATTTATTGCTAATATGAAGACAAATGATTAATTTTGACACGTTTATCATCTGTCCAACCACTTCATCATAATTCTCTTAAAATTTTAATCTTTTTTTCGCTAGAATCTCTTGGCTGTCTAAGTTTATGGACACATAATCAGTAGAAAGACATAGTTGTTAGTTCTCTTTCTTTTCCAAATGTCAATGATTGTTTCATTTTCTTGTCTTAGTATATTTCCTTTTTGAATAAAGATTGTGATGATGAGTATCCCTGTCTGGATCCTGATTGAAATTGGAAACACTTTGGCTGTACAAGATGACATGTTCAGGAGTTTTCTTCTATTCCTCTGGCCTTACAATTTTGACTTGGAATGACTGTTGTATTTTAAGTTATTTATTTATTTTTTTGTTTCTATTTGTGCCTTGGGTTTGAGATATGTCCTGTGCTGATCTTGAAAGTTGCTAATCTGGGGGTGGAGTGGTGGCTCGGCAGTTACGGCCTGCACGAGTTCACAAGTTCAAACCCCAGCACCACGTACACAACAAAGTGTTCAAGGAATGAAAGTCACATGAAAAACTAAATAAAGATTGCTTCTCTCTCTCTCTCTCTCTCTCTCTCTCACTGTCCCCACTTTCTTTAAAAAAAAAAAAAGAGAGAGAAAGAAAGTTGCTAATCTGAGTCTCCATGGTGACCATTCTCTCCTTAAATTCCTCTGATTTTCTTTTTGGTTCAAAAACCCTCTCTGTGCTGTACTCGATCCTCCTGCTATATCATCCTTCTCCGCTAGCAGCTCCGATTCTGTTCCTTCATCCTCTCCCTGGAGTGGGGACCTCCTGATGCATACGGTTGTTGTCCAAGCTGCTCTTTGGTGCTTAGGTTGGGACCCTGAAGTACTACAAGGCAGCAGTAATCTCAAAAGTAGTGCCCGATGGACCTCTTGCATAATGAGAGAGATAGCCAGGCCCTGTGGAGGCACAAGGAGGAAGCCTCCCACTCCTGGGTCTCCCTGGGCTCTTCAGGTTTCAGTGGAGGAGCAGACCCAGCCTACCTGTTCATCCAGCAATGCCAGCCTCCCCAGAGCCTCAGACCTCCCTGCCAGAGGACTTAGCAGCTACCTGGGCCAGGTGAGCCAGACTAGAGCCAAGGATAAAAGAAATGTGATTATTTATTTGATATTATTACTAAGTTTTGCACTGATATTTTTCAGTACATGTTTTTATGACTGATAATTCCATTGAGAGAAAAGGTCAGGCCTTTGAGAGAAATAATTGATACCCAGATGATTGCAAATAGTCCTTTCATGTACCATTAATTAGGTATTTTAATTTGGCTTCCATCTTTTTTTTAAGTGTAGTCAAGGAGGAGAGTGTGTTATTATTGTGAGGCATATCCATGACAAGAGGTCTAACCAAGGTGAAGAATTGACCCGAGGGCAGCACTTGTACAGCAGGTAAAGGGCCGTAGAAGAATCCAGCATCCCTAGCTGGGCTCCAAGTCTCAGGGGACAAAGTGGCAGGAGGCATCACTGCAGCTCATGCTGAGTGACTCCACAGTAATCCTTGAAATAATTGGAGACAGCCTGAGGTGTCAGGGCCTTGTATCATTAGTTGGTGGAGAAGCCAGAAAGAGCCCATATCACAGGGCGTCTGAGAGACAGCAAGAACAGCAACATCTGGTCTCGAAGACGGAGAGAGCCCCGAGGAGCCAGAGAAAATGACAAGGGAGCTTGGTACCTGGAGGAAAAATGAGTGTCCTGGTGACACAATGTAAGACTGATGCGAGCTGGAGAGGTTTTAGGCAAGGAAAAGAAACTCCGGGAGAGGAATATATTTGGAGGATATGCTCCCAAACAAAGTCATTTTGTAAAAGAAATTCTCCCAAGGGCAAAACTCCTATTGTACTCCACATTTTAATGCAGCTTTTCTTCCCAAGAAGTTCTCTGAAATAACCCTTCAAAGCCAGTTAAGATAACTTGACAGGGAAGATAGAAGGGGAAAAGAAAACAATTTTTTTTTTTGTAATTTTGTTATAACCAAAATGCATTCAAGTTAAAGCACGTGCTCTGATACACATCCAAAGTTCACAGATGTGAGATGATATTTTCCATCTCAGGGGATCTCTACGCAGCCCTGTCATGTTACCTCTGAAGAGACTGAGGCTGGCATGTGAAAGAGACCGGCATGGCATCTCCCAGGCCTCTAGTCCCCTACCCCAGTGCCTTCTACAGTCTCTACTCTCAATCCAACACCACGTCTGCTTTGGTTTTGTTGTTGTTGTTTTTTTAACCATTGATTTCTGATTTCTCAGATCTCTAACCAGCCATATCTTGGGTCTCTGCCTTCATCAGATTCAGTTTTTCACCTGGAATTTTCTGTAGCCAGTTCTATGACAAGCCCTGTGCCAGCTCTGGATGGATAAGAAACAGAGCCTGGTCCTGGCCTTGAATCCACAGAGACCACCTCACACTAGTCCCCGGAGCTCTGAGTGGCCGTGGAGTCCAGCTTTTCACAGAGGGCTCTGGTGCAGAGCCTGAGGAATGCTGAGCACCATCTACCAGCCAGAGAAAGGTGTAGGCCAGAATCTGGGAGCTCCTTTATTTGGGGACAGTCCCCTGTGGGAGGACTTGAAAGAAGGTTCTAGTAACAGGTGGGGGCTTCACTGTGGTCCCACACTGTAGAGGAGGAAACAGCACAAAAGGGCAAAGGGCTCCCAGAAGGAAGAGCAACATTTGGGCCTGACTCTGGAAAGTGGGCCTGAGATGCTTATGAGAGGTGCTGCCCTCAGAACCCAGGCAGCCCCCTTTGCAACTGTGTTCTGGGCTCCCCTGGAAGATCAAGAGCTCTGGTGACTTCCTGGTACCACCCTTAGGTGCTAAGTGGAGTATACAGGGTTTGTGCTGCAAGTGATCCATTCTAGTCACTTTGTCCTGAGAGCATGTGGTTTCAGACTGCCTGAACTTGCAAGCCAGGCAGCTAACATGGTTCAAAGAAATCTCTGGTCCAGGGGAAACTGCAGGGTGAGTATTTCTTTGGGATATTTGAGGCCTAATGTTTGGAGTCTGCTTTCTAAAACCAGTCAATATTCTCAATATAAATGTATTTACCTTTCATTAAGAGTGGCCTCCTGAAGACAGTAACTACCCCAAACTTGTGTACATTTGAATCCATCAAACCAAATGGTCCCTTCCTTTATGGTCCTATTTATTCAGTCATTCACTAGTGCAGAATGTCTGAATTGAGCACTTGCTGTGTGCCAACCTCTTTCCATGAATTATCTCATTCAGTCCTCAAAGCCATCCTGTAAGGGACAGACCATATGGCCTCATTTCTAGATTAGAAGAGAGAGAGTAGGGAACTTGCCTGGATCAGGCAGCTAACAGGCCCTGGGGAGCACATAAGTTGGGTATTCCCTGAGACCTGGTAGGGGTAACTGAGCTCTGTGACAGTTTCTAATGTGGCTCCTGCCATGGTGGAGGGTGAGCAGGCCTGGGCATCAGCGGCATGCAGGCCGCCAGCTCCACCTCCTTCCTCTCTTTTCCTTGGCGCCTTTCCCAAGAGAGTTCTCTCTGAAGCTGAGCTAAGTGATTTGGGGCCTCGCGTGCCTCCCTCTCTGTGGTCTCTTGGTGAGGCTGTGGGCTCTGAAGGAAAGAGATGCCCCAGGCAGGGGGAGAGGATGAGCATCCTTGGCAGCCTGCTCAAGTGATATCTGTCATTGTAGGCACTTTGGTGGGATCGAGACAATTATTCAAGAGATGGGAATAAAGCACAGCAAGGATGGCAGATCCTCCAAGTGGCGAACGGGTGCCCTGATTACCAGGCCCACCCCAAGGATGAGTCACCAATCGCAACTCACTACGTACAGTTGATTAAAGGCCCAGACTGTGCAGTGATGTGTTAACTTGTACATTTGTGTCTGGTAAAGGTGCAAATGATTCATTCTGGGAAAGATAACCCCAAGGGTGTGCTTTTCTCAGCCTGTAGGTCCCTCACTGGCTGTTTGCCTCACCTGGCCATCAGTCATCTCTCACCAATGCCTGTTCACCTCCTGTGTTCAGCTTTGAACCAGCTTCTCCCTCCTGCACGCTCCCTGTAAGTAGGTTGGTGAAATCTCTGGCACATGCTTACTTTGTATTAGCATGGGTCATGGTTTTAAGTGTTTAAAAGGATACAGGGGCACTTGTGCTTGGTGGTTGTGCTCCATCTAGGACCAGAATAACCACCTGCAAAAGCCCTGCCCGGTGGTTATGGCACTTGCCTGGCACTTGCAAGGACTCAGGTTCAAACCCCAGCACCACGTACACAATGGAGCAACAAAAGCCACATGAAAAACTAAATTTTAAAAAATTTGATTCTCTCTTAAAAAAAAAAAAAGGATCCCTGCCCAGGATCCTTGAGTACTATGCAAGGACCTATTTGTGTTTCCGTGTCAATACAAGGTTGGTTAGATACAAACTCTTTGTTAAAATTTTCAATGTTCTTATTGGTGCATTATCATTACACATAATTGTGACATAGTCATACTTGCATATATCATGATTTGCTCCATTTCATTCCCCAGTACTTCCCCTTTCCTTGCCCATGATCCTCTCCCTCTGCTGGTCTTCCTTCTTCTCATTGA
>PVKS010000283.1:0-217629 GCA_004027875.1 Aplodontia rufa
GGTCCTATATTATTCCTACAAAACCCAAATACATTGACATAATTCTTATACCTATGAAGAACATTTATATATATATATGGCTATAGTATATACAGTGACATTTATAACTGCTTGGAATGTACCTTGCTTTATCTTAGTTCCAACATTTCCCCATCTCCTCCTTTCCTATCATCCCTTGTTATTCTTCAAAATATTTGACAATGGGATTAAACATTTATGTTTTTGTACAGGTATGCAGCATACCTTGTTCAAATATCTTATGAAATATATTGCAACTGTATTACATAAATATTAACATTTTGCATTTTTGTTCTATGGATCTAAAACATGAGTTTGTCTACTTCACTCCTGAGACTGGGTTTAGGTCCTGCCTCCACAAATGAGAGATATCATTAGGCCCTTGACTTTCTGTGTTTGACTAACTTAGCTCAGCATGATTTCTTCCAATGCCAACCATTTACCTTCAATATCATTGTTTCTAATAGCTGAGTAGAACTCTATTGTATGTATATTCCAGAGATTTTGGATCCATTTATCCAGTGAGAGGCATCTGGGTTGGTTCCACAATTTAGCTATTGTAAATTGAGCTGCTATGAACATGGATATTGCTGTGTTGCTATAATGTTCTGATTCTAACTCCTCTGGGAAAATACCCAGAAGAGGGATAGCTGGATCGTATGGTGGATCCAACCCTAATTTTTTGGAGTCTCCACACTGCTTTCCAGAGCTGCTGGACCAGTCTGCAATTCCACCAACAGTGTGCTAGTGTTCCTGTCTCCCCACACCCCTCCAGCAATTGCTATTATTTGCCTTCTTCATCTTTGCTAGTCTGAATGGAGTGAGGTGAAATCTTGATGTAGTTTTGATTTGCATTTCTCTGATTGCTAGTGATTTAGAACACTTTCTCATGTATTGAATGACTTGCTCAATGTCCTCTGTTGAGAAGTTTCTGTTTAGCTCTCTGGCTCATTTATTGATTGGATTGTTTGTGTTTTTGTTATTGAGTTTTTTGAGTTCTATATAAATTTTGGATATTAGTCCCCTGTCAGAGGGATCACAGGCCATGATTCTCTCCCATTCTGTAGGTTGTCTCTTGACTGTTTTAACTATTTCCTTGGCTGTACAGAAACTTTTTAGTTTAATGGCATCCCACTCATTGATTTTAGACTGTAATTCTTTCACTTTAGGATCCTTGTTCAGCAAGTCATTACCAACTCCCATATGCTGGAGTGTTGGTCCTAATTTTTCTTCTAGCAGATGTATGGTAGCTGGCTTAAGTCCTAATTCCTTGATCCATTTAGAATTGATTTTTGTGCACACTGAGAGATAAGGATCTAATTTCAATTTTCTGCAAGTAGCTGTCCAATTTGTCCAGTACCATTTGTTGAATAGATTGTCTCTCCTCTATGTTATATTTTGACCCCCTTTGTCAAAGATCAGATGTTTAAAGATTTGGGGCTTTGTCTCAGAGTCTTCTATTCTATTCCATTGGTCTTCGTTCCTATTTTGATACCAATACCACACTGTTTTTAATACTACAGTCTGATAGCATAGTTTTAGATCTGGTATTACAAAACCACCTGTTTCATCTTTCTTGCTTAGTAATGTTTTATCTATTCTGGGTTTCTTATTGCTCCAAATAAATTTCAGAATTGCTTTTTCTATATTTAAAAAGAATGACATTGGAATTTTGATGGGAATTGCATTGAATCTGTACAGTGCTTTTGGCAGAATGGCCATTTTAATTATGTTAATTCTGCCTAACCAAGATCATGGAACACTTTTCCATCTTCTCAGGTCTTCTGCAATTTCTGTTTTCAGTGTTCAATAATTTTCTTTGTGAAGGTCTTTTACTTCTCTTGTTAGATTAATTCCCAAGTATTTTATTCTTTTAGAGGATATTGCAAATGGTACCAATTTCCTGATTTCTTCTTCTTCCCTATTATTGTTGGCATATAGGAAAGTTATTGATTTATGAGTGTTGATCTTGTAGCCTGCTACTTTACCAGATCTGTTTATAAGTGCTATCAGTTTTCTGGTGGAGTTTTTTGGATCTTCCCTTCTTAATATATTGTTGAATGAGATATACTAATATTTATTAAGGATTTTTGCATCTAAGTTTATCAGGGATATTGATCTGTAGTTTTCTTTCCTTCATTTGACCTTATCTGGTTTTGTTGTGAGTGTGATACTGGTATTATAGAATGAATTTGGAAGTTTTCTATTTCATGGAATAATTTGGGGAGGATTGGCGTTAGTTCTTCTTTAATGCTGGTAGAATTCAGCTGAGAATCCATCTGGTCCTGGGCTTTTCCTTTGTTGGAAATCTATTATTGCTTCAGAATTCTGTGTGTGTGTGTAGGGGGGTGGGGATGTCTGGAATTCAGGTCTAATCAGGCTCTAGGGGCTTTATTGGGTGGTATATACTCTGGAGAAATTATCAACCCACCCTTAGGCCCTTAAATTTGACAAACTCTGCTAGGAGTGTGGATCTCAGACGCCTCCCAAGGATTCTACTCTTGGGGCAGAGGAACAAATCCATCACCCACTCTGCTGCACACAAACACAGGCTTCCCAGGCTTAGTCTCTGAGTGCATTCATGTCTGCTTTTCAGATCCCCAACCGTCTTCAGTTGGTAAAGTGAGCCACCAGACTCAGAGGGAAAGCAATTTAGACTTCCCTTCCTTCTTCTGACTGGAATCCCCCTGGGCACAATATTCTTTGTGCCTGTTTCTCTCACATTCTGCTACATACACTGTAGACCATACATCAGGTGCATGCTGGGAGAGTACAGCAATGTCTGATGTTATCTTTTGCTTCCACAGCAGGAACTACAGTGTGGCTTCTTTGGGACAGCTCCCACCCCAGCTCTCTGCTTGCCAGTTGAGAAACACAGAGCATTTTTCAATCACTGATTTGCTGTGCAGCCTCTGGATCAGCTACGTTGGGCTGCTTTTCTGATCTATGGTGTTTCTATGTGAAATCTTTCTGTTTTGTTTCCTCTCTGTGTTGTCCCTTCCCTCGGGTGGACCAGCACCTCTGTCTGTGCCAGGGCCCTTGCTGCAACTGGCTGTGCTTCATTCAGTGTGCTCTTTCTTATTCTTTGTTCAATGTACCTGCATTTTTGAGTCTCTGAATACATTCTGACTGTCCGGTATTGAATTTTAATGCAATCCCTTACAACTACCTCAGTAAGAAGCAGTACTCCCACTGCTTGAATCCCAAGCCACAGAGCAACTGGAAATGTAGTCTTCCTCTAGTCTGCCATCATGAATATCCACAAGGAACCATTTTGATATTTCAAAATGGTCAGAGCCCTCCATTCTTTTATTTATTTTTATTTTTTTAAGAAAGAAGGACAGCAAGAGAGGGAAAGAGACAGAGAGAATCAAATTTTATTGAGTTTTTCACGTCTTTCGTTGCTCTGACACTTAGTTGTGCACCTGGTGCTGGGGTTTGAACGCATGTACTTGTGGATGCCAGGCAAGCACCGTAACCGCCGAGCTACCGCTCCAGCCCAGAGCCCTTCATTCTTAACAAGGCCTTCCTTCAGAGCAACTTGTATACCTGCAAGAGTTACTTTAGAGAATATAGAAAGGAATTGCTGGTCTACTGGATGTAAGTATCTTTAGCTTTGTTAGTTATTGTTGAGTTGGCTTCCAAAGATGGATCTCAACTGCACATTATGAGACCTTCTGATGTTACACATTTTACCCAGAACTTATGACCACTCAAAATTTTTAATTCTTTGCCAATCTAAATGGGTATAAATTAATTCTACTATTCTAATTTGTACTTCACTTAAAAGAGTTTGAATATTGCTAGATATGTGTTTATTCACCATGCAGATTTGCCTTTTGTGAATTGCCTTTTGTGAATGTCTTTGCTCATTTTATGACTAGTTTTTAAAATTTGTTCTTGTTTCTTATAGGATCTCTTTATATATTATGAATATAAATAATTTTATATGTTAGTAAATATCTTCTTTCAGTATATAGTATAACTTTTCCTTTTTTCCTTCCTCCTTTTCTTTCTTTTTATGATTCTGGGGATAGACCCTAGGAGCTACACCTCAAACTCTGTGGTATATCTTTTTATGCATATATTTTATTCAAATTTTTATTTTTCAATTTGTCAAATCTTTTCCTTTAAAGTTCATATTTTTTGTTTAAGAAATAATTTTTAAGAAATCTTTTCCCAAACCAATGTTTAAGAAGGTTTTTCCTATATTTTCTTCTATATTTCTATATTTTTTCTATATTGTCTTCTATATTTTTATATTCTTATAAAATAAGGGTACTTTTTCCTATATAGATTATAAAATGTGTCAAGATTAGGTATTGAATAGTCAGTTCATTTCCCCCCAACAGTTCTAGAAAGTTTATCTATATGTATATTCATATATGTATGAACGTATTTCTGGAATTTCTATTGTTGATTTTTTTGGGGTGTATTTCTCTATAATTATGGCAAAATTCCAATGAATAATTACTATAGTTATATAATGACAATGTGTAGAAAGATGATTTTCCTAATGATTATGTTTAGAAGAAATATATTCAAGAGTGTTGACGGTTAAGATTAAGTTAAAATAAATTTAGTATCAAATGATCCATAAAAGAGACACAGCCTCTCCTATTACCTTTAGATCCTTAACTTTTATATCATAAAGAAATCATACCTTCAGCTGTAGGAGCTCTTCCTTTGAATTCAAGCTTTGCAAAGAGTACTTAGCAAGCTTGAAGGTCATTGCTGATGAAGTACCTGGCACCAGACTATTAATACTCACACAACCTTCCCATGCTAAGTGGCCCGATTTTAAGATATTCCAGAAGCTGACACTGTGATACTTTCTGGCAGTGTTAACTGTTTCCAATAAAATTCCATTAAAGCAGAGAGACTACTGTCACTGCTAACAGTATATATTTCTTTTCCCTATAATTTTATGAAAGAATGAATCTAATGTATACAAAGCTGTCTTTGAGAGTTTATTATATTTTATTCTCTTTTTCCCCACCCTTTTTCACTAGTTACTTAGAAGTTTAACACCCATTATTGTATAACTTTCCATTTAAGATACTTTCAAATCTATTCCATTATCAACTTCAATAATTAAACAGTTTCTCCCTGAGAAAGATTCACTCTTAAATACTCAGTTGTTTTCAAATTCCCAGAATTTGATGATGTAATCTAGAACTCTGTATCAAAATTGTTATTTTTATTCATTTTTCTTCACAATCTTTTTCTAAAAATTAACCATGAGCATTTGTATAATTCTAAAATTTATTCTATATTTCATGTCTTCTTCATCCTCAAGTTTTTAATTATGATTTGGATGAAAATCATAGATGAAAATTTCTAAACTATATTTCTGGAAGTTTTACATTATCACATGACCTTTGCCTGTTGGTTGAGGGAAGTTCATGGATTCCCATGTAAGGCATCCATCTGGAGGCCCAGGTTAGCTTGGGGTTCTTCCTACTGGTAACTGCTCTATCCCCTTCTTTCCACCTCCATCTTCTCTTCTGATTGAGGGGATTTTAGTGGGAACAACAAGAACAGTGTTAGTGACTGGCTCCCCCTCTGTCCATTGTAAAGGATAGGTTGTTAATCCCCCTTACTTTGTCTTGTTGCTTTTCCTGCAGGATTCACTTAAAATGTCATGTTTCTGGTGGAATTCTTATTTCCCTCAGAGATGTAGAAAATTTCCCATTACAAAGGGCATAATTTTAGTAGGAAATTAGAAATTAGAGACACATATGACTCTATGATGAAAAATTTACTTGAGAATTCCTCATTTCACATAAAATTGTCTGCAATCCTTGCTTCCAGGATGTCCAAATATAAGGGTCATGGATATTTGAAAATTCACGAGGTCAGAGTATATAAATATTCTGGAAATGCCTCAAAGACTTCCAGTTATGGGCAAAATTATTGTTAAATTAGGTTGTGAGCATCAGAGCTGGGTTAGATCAGGCATTAGTGCTTAACAAATCTTTCTTGAATAAATAATGCATGTATTCCAGTTAGAGCAGAGGCAGAGGGCTAAATGTCCTGGGATTTCCTACACTGAGAAAAATGCCAGCTCAGGGGAAATGCTTTAATCTATCTTTTATTACTTCCCTCATTGACAGTTTTCTTATTAGATTGTTTAGTATTTTCTTAATTTCATAATGATTCTATATCCAGTAGTTGCAGTGTTTTCTTTATTTGAAATTATTGGTTTATATCTATTCAGTAAGGTATTGCTAAATACATATAGGTGACTTATAATTAAGAATTAATGGGCACTCCCAATCCTTTAAATATTTTTTAAACTCCCAGAATGTGCTTTTAATAGGTCCAATTAATGACAAAGGTTGGTAAAGTTCTGAAGGTCTTTAGAAAGCATGAATATTTAACATGTAGCATGAGAGTATCTGGGCATTCACATTATCTTTCAAATTGGAGCTTTTGAGGCAGTACAAAGCTCTCAGTACCATTGCATGTAATTGAACTATTGTATAACATGATGCTTAGACTGGTATTTGTGTAATTAGTTTTAAATGTGCCTTATTATTTGTGGGAGAGGTACAAAGGGAAAATGGACAAAGCTTCAGCTCTGGTATTTATAAGATGACCAGCTGAATGATTCTATTTGTTCTGTGTTCTCAGAGATTATGTGAACAATGTTCTTTTCTCCTAAACAGCCCAGAATGAAATACATAAAGAGAACAGTGCAAGCAAATGATATTCAGGATGCCTGTAGCAAAAGATATCCGGAACTAGGAAGAATTTCCTACCAACAATCTAGATGGCTGGATCAGATAGTCTTTTATTTTTTAGATACACGTGAGTGAGTTTGGAGGCTACTAGATGCTGGGTCTCAAGTAAATGGATTCTGGAAGAAGGCGCCACTCATTTAATCATCCTTTTAAATGGCGATGCAACTGTGGGATGTATAACATTTTGTTCTGCCCTGGCAAGTCCCAGAAAGAATTTTATCAGTGTATCTACCAGTTTACTTTTTTCTCTTCTTTGTTACAAGTCTTGTTCAGACAGATATTAATGGTAACAGCTATTAGTCATGGACAGGGATGAATGCTTACTGTATGGAATTTGGCACTACCCTAGCTATAGGTGCAGACTGTGTCTTGATGACCTCTGCAGGACTGCCCTGGTAGAGAACCCTGGGAAAACTCCCTATGCATACCTTGCTACTTGCTAGGAACCTGCCCCCAAATTTGTCATAGCAATGAGAGTTTTGATGACACTTTGCTTTTTTACCTTAAGGTCTAGATTTGATGCAGGTTAAAAGAGCCTGCTTCTATTTCCATTTTGCCAAGATTCTTAGGAAGCTTTGGAGCTTATTGTATTTTTTTAAGAGAGAGAGGGAGAGAAAGAACAAATTTTATTCATTTTTTCATCTGTTTTTTGCTTTTCCAACACTTAGTTGTGTATATGGGGCTTTGATTCAAAGCTGGGTCCTCGTGCATGTCGGGCAAACTCTCTACCACTGAGCCACCACTCTAGCTCCTGGAGCTTGTTTTTAATCATTAGAGAAGGAGGTTAGACAAATACACAAACTAGTAAGAACTGAGAGGAAGGGAGGGAGGGAGGGAAAGAGAGAGAGAGACAGAGAGAGAGAATATGCATGCCATGGTAAAGATGGGCATATTTAAAGAGGTTGAAACAAAGGGAATTATTTAAAGATAAAATGAGGGGAGCTACACCAGCTGTTTTAAAACAATAATCCTTGGCCACGATAATAACATGAGGGGCATCAGTCTGAGCTTTGGCAGGTGCTGGGCAGATATCCCTGTAGAAGTCCTTTTAGTAGAAGGTGGGGGCCTTTGTGCAAGGTTGCAGGCTGACAGAGCCTTTTGTGATGGCTCCTACTAGGCAACCACACGTAAGAACTCTTCCTTCATGACCCCCAGCTTCATTTACTTCTTTTTGTCAGGGTTGACACAAGGGACTCCATTTTGATTCTGAAATTTTCACTTTTTCACATTCATTACTTCTGTAGTTCTTTAGCATTTGAAATATCCTGTTCAGAAATCCAGCTCCGGAATAATAAGTACTTCAGATGTTGGACTCTGAATCCACACTAGAGAGTTTATTGGCTTGCATGAAGGAAGTTAGAGATCCTTTTTCAGTGGTGAATTGAGTGATGCTAAAGACATGTGGATTGCCTAGAAATATAGAACAGGTACCTATAGAGAGAGATTTAAAAATACAGAATAACCAACAACCCAACACCCTTTGAAAGGTTCTCTATTCCTAGGACCCATTTGTTCTTGGTCCTTAGAACTTACTAAGAAATTCTATCAGGTTTGGTCCACCTCCTAGTGACCATTAGGAGTACCTTTTTCTTTTCTTTTTTCTTTCTTTTTTTTTTTTTTAAATCCAAGGTACTACTCTGAAGGCCTAAAGGAATGGACTTCTTAAAGCTCCCAGAACAGGCTGTGATCCTGTATGGCAACTTCTGTGCCTGCTGGTCAATGTATATCTATGTAAGTGACAGAATTCAATTGAGGGTTTGCTTTTATAGATAATATGCCAAACCAGTTGCAGGGTTTCAAGGAGAGATGGTTCTCATTTCTCTCTTATTGGTAGAGGCTACTGAAACTTACCAAAAGGACCTCACAATTGTCACATTCAAATTTTATTAGGTCACTTTGCAATACTAAGAAGATATTGATAGAATAAGGCACCATTTAGGGAAGACTTTCTGAAGGTTAAAAGTTTTCAGGGAAGTTGTTATTAAGCTTTAGATGAACCTGCTATTTTAAAAAGTGACTTTAATCTGATGTGAGGTAGATTTGTACCATAATCCCTAGTAACTCCCATGCTCCACCCCATTTTAGTGCATAGAATTGGGTTGCTGGAGAATCTTTTGAGAATTCTCTGAGCTCCCAGGGTGAGTACTCCAAGGCAGATTTTCTATGATCCCTTGTAAAGTTGGAGAATTCTCTGAGCTCCCAGGGTGAGTACTCCAAGGCAGATTTTCTATGATCCCGTGTAAAGTTGGAAGATCCTCCAGAGTAAATCCCAATCTTATGAGACTTGTCTTTTGTCTTTAGGAGACAGAAATGATATTAGAAGAGGGCAAATGTAGACATAGTCCTTCCCGTGTTTAGAGATAGGGTCTCGCTCAGTTGCCTAGGCTGGTCCTGAACTTCCTGACTCAAATGATCCTCTTGCCTTGGTCTCTCTCCTGAGCAGCTGGGACTGCAGCCACATGCCATCATGCCCAGCCACTAGAACTAATCTCTGACAAGCACAAACATAATCTCTATAAAACAACTGGTAGAAAATCAATCATCAAATATCAGGTTTCAGTTTCTCAGGAGTTTTTAACACCCTGAGAAGGAACAAATATGACCTAAGAAGCTGAAGGCCTATGTTGTTTTGCACATTTTAAAACTGCATTTTTGTCTCCTTCTGGTGTATTCTTTTCCCACGTGAAAGGAAATGCAATTTAAGAAATTTCACAAATAATTTAACTGTGATTTAAAATTATTTTCATGGAGTCATAATTTTGAAGCTAAAAAAGCAAAGCACCTCAGTTAAAAGTTCTTCTCTTATAAATGAGAAGCTTACACTGGAACAGCATATTCTTTTCAAGCAGAAGAAAAGATTTGATCTTGGTTCTGATACCTCTAAATTGTGTGATTTTGGGAAAATCGCTCGATACCTCTGGATCCTCATTTCTTAAGTGTAAAGTGGGGACAGGGTATCCCCTCTCCACTTTATCGGGTGATTGAGAGTGTTCTGTGAGGAAGCTGAAGTGGCTCCCAGGCCGCTAGCTAGTGCTTAATCAGTCACACTTGTAGTTTGTTTTATTATTTTATTGTTTTGAGACCAGGTGTTAAAGATCTGGACAGCCTGCTGCTTATATTTTCTGGAGAGAGAGAGAAGGAAAAGAGCTGGGTAATGCTTATTCTCCTAGATTCATCCTATTGTTATTCAGTTCTTTCCTTTGCCATGCTATTTCTTTCCTACCATCTTTGGAGTCAAACGAACAAACAAACAACCCCTCCCCCCCCAAAAAAAAAAACCCTACCAGTCTCTGCTCCTTTAGCAATTGCCTGAGTCTTTGGACTTAAAGGGCTTGAGTCCAGTTAAAAAATAGCACCGTTGGGGCTAGGATGGTGGCTCAGCGGTTGGAGTGTTTGCCTGGCATGCACAAAGACCTGGATTCAGACCCCAGTACCACATATACAACTAAGTGTCAGAGAGACAAAGGCCAGATGAAAAAATAAATAAAATTGATCTGTCTCTCTCACTGTCTTTTTCTCTCTTAAAAAAAAATAGCACCATTACCTGGAAATAACTCCTGATTTCTTCCCAAGGAGGCACAGAAGCTTTTGTGAGGTGTCTAGGGTTCCATATCTTGACCTAGGGGGCAGTAAAAATTCATTGTGCACATTGTATGTGTCACGACTCAATAAACAAGACAATGAGGGAAGTGATCTCCTCTCTTTGTATTTGTTTTTGAAATACACCTCTTCCCTTTTAAGTTACTGAAGACATAGATTTGTTTTGGGAACTCTGGGTACTAATTCTTATTGCCATTTATTAATAACTAATCTCTATAAATGAAGTAGGACAAAGATTTCAAAGATGAATAAAGACTTTGCCAGGTAGGAATGGAGAAGATCAACCAAAAAAAAATAGTGCTTCTTAGCCCTCCTTTCTAGAGTCGAAACATGTCATAGAGCAAAGGGAAATTTTGGAGGTGGATGTCGTCAAGATAGGAATTACATTGTGCTGGTCTGCTTCACCCAGGACTCTCACCACCCTCGTTGCCTATGGAGGCAAACATTTTCATTATTTTCACTCAGGTCTTAGTACAATGTGGAAGGCACATCCTATTCTTTTCACTATTAAACATGTCTCAGTTTGTAAAATAAGTTATACGGTCATCCTGTCAAGAAGGATATTTATGGAAGGTAGTAGAGTCCTGAATGGGAATAAGGGCAACAGATCAACGTCCGGTCAGTCACAGGTACATCGTGTGTCCTTGGAAAAAAAGCCACCTGATCATGCAAATACTCAATTTCCTCCGTTGTACTTTCTCACACATGACCAAGATTCTTATAATGTACTTTAATGGGTGAGTGCAGATGTTGATCAATAAAAATAAGTCACTTAGTGCCTTCTTAAATAACACTACGTAAGCCAGGCCTGGTGGCACACACCTGTAATCCTAGTGGCGCAAGAGGCTGAGGCAGGAGGATCTAAGTTCCAAGCCAGCCTCAGCAACTTAGTGAGGCCCTAAGCAACTTGGTGACACCCTTTCTCAAAATAAAAAATAAAAAAGGGCTGCTCCATGGTTAAGAGCCCTGGGTTCAATCCCTGATACAGAAAAAATAAATCCAAGAAAGAATTAAAAATACTTCATAAAACACTGTTATCTTTTCTGAATTAATGCAATAAATATTTACTGATTTCCTACTTTGTACACTGCCCGACACACGCATGCAGTGCTATTCAGATAAAGCAGCATACCTGCAAGAGTTTGGGCTGGGCACAGACTGGTAGGTCTGTTGTCATATGTTGAGTTACATTAAATGGGAAAGAAAGAAAAATTAGTCTGAAGGTAGAGACTTTATGGAGATGCTTCCAGAGTTGCTAATTCTGAGCTCCTTGGCAAGGAGTCAACGGTTTGTTAATTCTGTGCTAACCCATATAATACGAGGTCATATTGAAATTTTTATGCTTCTGATAATCAAGCATTGTATCTCACCTCTGAAGGCAGCTTATTCCTGCTTCCAAGTAGAAGTAATTTTGTCTTTCCCATGATCTAAAGAGGTTTTGACAATTGAATCATTGGTAAAATAATTTGATTGGCATACATTTTATATATCCAATAGCTCTGGGTTGCAATTTATGGCTCGTCCCACAGATAGGAAGGAAAGCAGTGCAAAGCCAGTGACAACTGGCACTGTCTTCTCTCCTTTTACTCCTTATCCATCCACCTGCATATTCTTTTTTAAAAATTTTTGAGCAGTTATTAGACAATCATGTATGCATATAAAGTAACAAAATGATATGCATATATTCTTAAACCAGAATTATCCCCTAGATCCCTCCCTATTCTCCCTCCTCCTCCCCTCTTCACCTGCCCCTCCCTGCTCCTTCCTGCTATTTATCTATCATATCTATGGTTGCCCTAGATTATGTGTTGCTCCACCTTTGCTGGGTCTAATAAATGAGATTGACTACCTTTAACACAGGCCTGTGTTTAGCTCCAGCCTCCAGAGATGAGTGAAAACATTTGATCCTTGACTCCTTGGGTTTGGGTAGCTTTGCTCAGCATGGTTTCTTCCACTGCCATCTATTTACCTTCAAAGGCTTGCATATTCTTTTCTACATTTTTTGAGGGCAATTTATGACTTGCATGGAGAATCTGCTTTATGTCAGCACTGGGTCAACTGTGAGCAGATTCCTGGTAACCTCAGGACAATGCCACTTGCCTTCCTTGTGGATATGGGAATTGTCCTGCCAGCAGGAATGCCAAGGGATAGATACACAGAAGTACAAAGAAAGATTGGATTATGGAGCAATATAAATATTTATTTGAATCATGTAAAATTGCAGTTTGTGCAGGTCAAAAACAAACTATCTGCAGTAATATGGTTTCACTGATAGCACCACACTGGAAAAAATATGTGATTTGAATAGTCATTCTCTTAGAAGGTGGAATTAAGTTTCATTCTTTAAGCCTTCTTCTGTTCCAATAAATAAAGCCATTGTCTATTTATCTAAGCTTTACATCTTGATCTTGAAAAAGACCCCTTTCACTCCAAAAATACAACCTAGTGTACTCTCTCTGAGAGTTAGTTTATTTTTTGAAGGGAGATGGTTTTGAGCATTTAAGACAGAAAGGTGGCCATTGTGATGTTACAGAACAGCTGCATATTTTGTTTGCTGGGCACTGAGTGTCCCTTAGGACAGATATGGCATGTGTTGCTTCTACTTGAGGGAGCTTCTCCCTCAAGTGATTAGGCAGGATGGACTTCACCAGTCAGAAGTGCCAGGTCTTAAAACGGGAGCAAAGGGACTTGGGGCCTAAAATAAAACTAAACCAAATGGTGGAAACATGCTCAACTCCTTAATTTATCTGATTTGAGCCAGCAGGCGCCACTGTGTAGAACATTTGCTCCCATCCCAAATGCCTAAGGCAGTAGTGGAACTATTTCTATGCTTGGCTCCAGACTGATGGGGGATGAACTAACGGTGGATTTGGTTTCATCCTGGAGTCCCTGTGAAACGGTGATAAACTGCACTCACTGCAAGTCTTTGGGCATCAAGCGTTCCCCAGAGCACATACCCGCCTGGGGGAGATTCCCCAGCCCTGAAGGAACATTCCTCTCGCCTCAATCCCAACCTGGTCTCGACTCCTACAGTATATTATTCCACCTTATTCTTTTAATACAGAAAAATGTTAGCCTAGACTTAATTGCTCTAAGTGGAGATTGCTTAATGTCTACAAGGCAAGCTTAATACCTAATCATTGCCTATTAAAATTGCACTACGTTGTTGTAGAGGGTACAAAGAATGACAGAGTTATATTTTGTGGCTTTAGGATCTGGGATAGTAGTTATTAGTAAGAGAATAAAAACATATATATGACATTGTTCTACGGCAGTGTATAGAAATCCTGACAATACTGCCCCAACCTTCTCCAAAATTAACAGTTGTGTAACCCAGTCTTCAATGATCAACCACTAGTTCTGTGTTCTTGAATGACAGGTGCTTTTCACTTTATGTCCTGATAAATCCATCATAAGTAGAAAATATCCTAAGTCAAAACTTCATTTAATAAGGCTGGGATTATAACTCAGTGGTAGAGCATTTGCCTAGTATGCATAAAATTCTGGGTTCAACCTCCAGCATTTTATTTTAAAGCATTGGATACACCTAACCTGCTGAACATCATAATTTACCAGCATTATGTACGATGGAGTTGAACTGTTTTCCTTGTGGTCACATGGTTGGCTGGGAGCTGTTGTGCCTTGCTGATTCCTAGCATCATGTGAGAGTTTGATCCTGCAAATGACTAGCCCAGGAAAACATAAAAATTTAAAAATTGAAGCAAGGTGGCCACTGAATAAGTTTTGCTTTGCAACATGGTAAAGTTGAAAAATATTAAGTTGAAACATCTCAGCTCAGGACATCTGTATTTTCCTTTTGGGGATCAACTATTCATTTGCATAATGAAGTTTGGAAAATGTCTAAGAATCTCAAAAGTGCTAACATTCTATCAGTGTAAATGTAAAAATACCCTTAAAGATTAAAGGTGATATACAGAGAATTGGTAGCATATAAAAAATCTTCCCCGGGTAGACACTTTCAAATTCTGCTATCCAGTATTTATTTAATCAATATCAACTCCATTTTCTAGAAGTAGGAATACTTTCTTTTCTGGAAATGTAATTGAGATGCTCATTGAGCAATTGTGCTAGGTAGAGCTTCTTATCCAGATTAGTTGTACACAAATTTTGTGTGATTCTGGGGGCCTTCCTTTTTTTTTTAAAGGATAATTTGTAAATATAAAATTAGTTGCAAAGTGAATACATAGGAGTGAATATTTCTATAACAAGAAAGAAAAAAGTTACTGGAGGCTCAGAGATTTAAGTTACTTTCTTCTGAGTTCTCCTTGGGCAAATCAGATTTGCTTACATAGAAATACTTTTGATCAAAACCTGGCTTCTCCTCATTACCTAGGCAGAACACTCTAGCTCCCAGCAACTACAGAATTCAATGGTGCCTGTGTAAGTAAATAGCCCTGAAGCTTAAGATTCACAAAACTTCAAAGCAAATCTGCCTGTGTCTAAATTCTTTTGGGAATCAAGATATAAACTAGGTTTCCCAGATCTAGGTAAGTCACAGTGACAGGAATTAGATATATAGATATACCCAAGGAAAGAGAATCTTGTTGGTTCTCATCCACCTGGAATAGTTAGTTCCATTAGAGAGCAAAAGGATTCTGATGATGACAACTGCTTTTCTTATTTAAAATTTTATTTTGAAATAAATTTAGGTTTACCAAAAAGTTGCAAAATAAATCTATTATGTGGAATGTCTATCTTCACCCACCTTTTCCTAAATTTAACATCTTTTTTTTTTTTTTAAAGAGAGGGACAATGAGAAAGAGAGAGAATCAATTTTATTTAGTTTCTTCTTCTTCTTTTTTTTTTGTTGCTCCGACACTTTGTTGTGTATGTGGTGCTGGGGTTTGAACCTGCATACTGGCGCATGCCAGGTAAGCTCTGTAACCACTGAGACACCACTCCAGCCTCAATTTAATATCTTTTATGCAATAATTAATATCAGGGAATTATCATTCCTACAATACTATTAACTACATTACAAATTTTATTTAAGTTTTACCATATTTTTCAGCACTAATCTGTTTTAGGAATCTAAGTGAGAATTTATCTGTCTTGTCTCCTTAGTCTCTCCTATTTGTGACAGTCTCTTGGTCTCCTTTCAGCTTATATAAATTTGACACTTTCTTAAAATTTTAACATCATTTTTATTGGTACATTATAATTAGACACAATAGTGTTGTTATATATTTATACATGCACATAACATTATTTTGTTCTTTTACACTTCCACATTACCTGTTGTATTTTTTTAAAAAATCAAACTATACCACTTTGGTTGTTCAAATATTCTAATCATTCAATATTTGTTTTTAAAGAGAGAAGGGCAGTGAGAGAGAGAGAGAGAGAGAGGGTGAGGCAGAATCAATTTTTATTGAGTTTTTCACATAGTTTTCATTGCTCTGACACTTAGAGCTGGGGTGGGTAGGTGGTGCTGGGGTTTGAACCTATGTGCTTGCTCATGCCTCGCAAGCACCGTAACCACCGAGCCACTGCTCCGGCCTCATAATCACTTAATATTTGTCGAGTAAACTTGACACTTTTGAGGAGTACAGCTCAGGAATTTCACAGGATTTTTCTCAATTTGTGTTGTCTGATGCTTTCTCATGAGTAGATGCATGTTAACGCATTTTGGCAGGAATGTTACAGAAGTGACATTGAGTCCCCGAGTCATAACCCTATACTATTCCTTTTCTTTCTAAATTATTTCAGTATTGGCCTTTAGAAGCTGCTTCAGTTTGGCTCCTGTGCCATTTCAAAATGCCCTTGTCCTTTTCCCCGCTCTGAGCATTTCTTCACTTTGTAGCACCAGAGGATGTTCCAGCCTCCTCTTATATTTTCCTGACTCCAACTCTGAATCTATCATGTCCCCAAGAAGTTTGATAGAAGGTCTTTCTATTAGTGTGTCACCCCTCTTCTCTTTATTCTTAAAATCCTGGGTCTTCAATGGATTGTTTTATGAATTAACTCAAAAACATCTGTGCATTATCAATCGCTAGTCCTGGGCCTATGTAAACTGCGACACTGGGTGAGAGTTCTGCCCACATCATCAAAGGGGAGTGCTAGCCCCTGAGACTTCCAAGGAGCCTTTTAAGGCAGTTGCTGAAGCATCAGTTATTCTTGACCTTTTCTTTCCCTCACTTTCCATGTCCCAGCTGCCACATCTGTCAGTGCCGTCTCAGGAGCCTGTCTCCTCTGCTTGGCCACACTGCCAGTCCTTGCTAGGGCTTCCCTAGCACACACACAGCTTTCTAAAGGTTTTCCACCCCCGTCTTTCCTTTCTCCAAACCATTTTTCACATGAATGCATGACTAATCTTTCCATTGGGAAGCCCAACTTTATTGTGGCTGAAGCTAGAAGAGGACGGGCTTCCTAGATTTGGATGGCTTTTCTATCAAACCACCATTAGTGATCTGGCTCCCTCATATCAACAGCCGTGATCCTCAAACTTTAGTGAAAATCGGAATCTGCTGGAGGATTTGCTGGAACACAAATTTCTTTTTTTTTTTTATTAGAAGAATATAGAAATACAGTTGAGGGGGGAAACATTATCAAAACATTATCAATCAATGGATATAAACTTTGTTATTGAGGGGAAAAACCAGATCATGGATGACCACCTTGGATTTTACCTATTGCAGTTTCCCCCAGAGAACTCATGCATAAATGGGTCGTTCGTGGAGGAATGACTTCGGCTTCTGGGATGGTGGAACACAAATTTCTAAGTTTTATCCCAGACTTCAGAGGCTGTAGGTCTGGGATAAGGGTCTAAGACTGTGCCCCTCCCGCAAGATCTCAGGAGATGCTGACCGTGCTCCTTCAGTTAACCACTGGCCATCAGGATGGTCTCCACACTGCAGAACAAGAAACCAAGACCCTTTCACCTCCCACATTTCTCCACCCTTTTGTCAAGCATATTCTTTTTTTATGTCCTTGCACAACCTCTGCAAACATTTTTCCAGCAGGTCTGTCATTTTTCTTTGCCTCCTGCATTTTCCCACACCTTGCAGATGACTACCCTGGCTCCCCTCCCTGAAGGCTTCCCTATTCCTCCAGCCTCAGGAGGAATGCCTTGCTTCTGAGATCCAACAGTGCTTGCCACAGAACTCTCTGGGTGTTGGATTTAATCATTCACTCATTTCGCTCTCCTGGGAACCTGAGTTTCAAGGTCTTATTTAGCTTTGCACAACAGCACCCAGCCGTCCTGGCACCCAGCACAAATGAGACGCTGAATAAACATTGCTAAATGAAACACAGCTTTTTCAAGGAGAGTATTATGCTCTTCAAAGAAGGCAATGAGGCAGTTCCAAGAGCCTATCAAGATTTATTATTATTATGTAATAGGTGGAAAGACTTTTAAATAAGAGGGGATACAGAAAATGAGATATGGAATTAGCCAAACAGTCACTTATTGAAACCAGATATTTGCAGTCACTGTCCTCTCACAAATACAGGCTGAGTCTATGTCATCTGTCAGCGTGGCAGGATGGGAAACAGAACTTGAGCAGTTCTATTGTGACCCTCACTGGTAACTCAGCCCTCTTACCTGTGGGGGAAACTAATTGGCTAATCCCCTTTGTTTCCTGTTTTTTGCAATTGACAAACCTCAGTTGTTAACAGTGGCCACGCTCACTCCTCTTAACTACAACATACCCACTGATTCTAGAACCAGGATTTTTTTTTTTGACCAATCCCAGGCAGTTGTAAAATAGATTTGGTGGTCTCTGAACTTCAATGAAAACAAACACACATTGATTTTCACTAAGCATTACCTTCAACCATAGACACAGGGACCAGTTATATTTTTCAGTTCCTGAGACTTTGTCATTAACAGAAATCATCCATCTTTTTGTACCACACTGTAGGAGTTATTTCGATTCATCATTACTTCAAAATTACAATAGCTATCAGATATCCTGAGAGATTTTGTTATTAGATGTTATAATAAAGAAACAATATACTATTATATTACCCATCTAAGATATTTTGATATCTGTATTTCAATATCATTTTCTTTGTAATCATATAAACTATGCATTAAGTACATTAGATATATATTTAAAACAAAAAACTCTATGTATTTTATTTTACATTCTTAAACACTATTCTGAGAAGGAATCCACAGCTTTCAATGTGTTCTTACAGGGTTTTGAGATACCAGAAAGGTGAAGTATCCTTGCTTAGTAGATAAAGTTCAAATTGAATTTTGTTGTATATTTACTTGTACATTTATTTTGCAGCCCAAGTTTGGAACATTTTTCAAAAGAAGTAGAAAAAAATTCAAGTTCTCTCTGGTTACTCATCTATTTAAAGAGTTCATAAAATAATAGAAAGGTTAATGAATTGTAGCAGAACATTTTCTTCTATTATTGTGTACAAACTGCAAATAAAACATTCTTTGATTTCTTAGGCTCCATTCTTGCAGTGCAGTGATAGTTAAATTAATTTCTAATATGTCTCATCTCATTATAGATCTGTGCATTAGTCTTTTCAATTTTGAATTGAGCTTCAGGGAAGATTAAATACTTAGGTATTCCAGTTTGTCTAAAATTTCTAGATCCATACAAATTAAGCTTCCCCTATCTAAATGACCCTAATCATTCTAATTTAACTAGATGGAGCTTATTTCCTTCTGACGGAGCTTGTCATGTTGAATCTTATCCGTGGAGATGAACAGCATGCCAAATGGGTAATAAGTATTCCAGATGTTGCCTTGCCGCTTTCCAGCAGTTATTAATAAAAGTCAGTTGCTTCTTGTCTTTTTTTATCCTCCAATATTGCTGAGAATATAAACTTCTTTTTTTCCCATTAAGATATGGTAATTTAAAAGAATAGTAAATGGGCTGCTTCAGAAGAAGATGATTTTTTTTTTTGAAAGTTCCTTTCCATTCTGAATGGAACATTGGGGATTCTTAGGGCAACTGAGGCTTGGTGGGACCGTGGGTGGGAGAGGGGAAAGGAGGATGTGAGCAAATTCTGACAGCTTTGAGTGTGTGTGTGCGTTGGGGAGTCATTTCATTTACTTTTGACTGGGAATAAGAATAAAACTGGGAATAGCTACCATAACAGCCACTGAATTAAAATGGATTTTCCCGGTTAAATCATGGCAGGAAGTCTGAAGGACTTGTGATATACCTCCTGTCCATATCTCTGCTCTGCCCCTGCAGCAGCTGCAAGAGACCTCCATTCAGGAATCACATGCCAAGGTTCTTTGCAGGGAGTTCACGTGCCTGCTCTCACGAGGACTGAAAGGAAGGTAAGGTTTGGAGTGCCTAAAGAATACCAGGGGTTGAGAGGTGTCAGTGGCCAGGACAGAGATTCAAAGGCCAAAGGACAAGAAGGCTTGACTCCATACCACCTTCTAGAAAAAGACATGCCTTCTAAGGCTAGCTAGAGAGATCTAATTTTTCTCAAGCATAAGCAGATTAGACATGCAGGGCTAAGGAAAGGCCTAATAATAATACTACTAATTATAATAGCTCTCCAGTGTGATGGTTTCATGAGGCTCTTTTGAAAGCACTAGGCTTAGTGAATTTTCTTTCAATTGAAAAAACATGGTCTCCTTTTACTTTGTTTTCTCTCCTTTCAAATGAAAAGCTGGGGAAAGAACTTTGCATTTCTAAAAGTACAAATGGATAGTTTAATATTTCTCTGGAGAAAGAAGAGATGTTTAAATAACTGGCAAAGTGAAATAAAATTGTGATCTTCAGAAAACAGTCCCAATGGACATCATAACCCACATTTGAATATTCTTAAATATAAAACCACATGTGTCCCTCATCTTACTAGATTTGGGCTCTGATTAACCATAACCTGTCATCCAGTTTAAACTGTTTTGAACTTTGAAGTAGAAGGAATTTAGCATCAAAATCATGTCTGTTATGAAGTCAGTACTTGTGTTTACAGTACACCTGAGTGGTTATGAGTTTGTTTTTTTATGTTCTTGTGATTTTTCTCCAGTGTCAACAAAGATCCGCGATTCTGGGTGCAAATATTTTTCCCTCTTATTATCTCCATCTATTCTTCAAGTTCATTAACAATAGAAATGATTAACTGAGTTCTACTGACATCTGCTGGACAGAAACCTGTTTTACTAAGCATGTGATTTTAATAACTAGATATTTATTATTGATTAGTTTGGGAAGCAAAGATAGAAAATAGAACTAAGGCAAACATAAGATCATTAATTAGTATATAATAAATCTTAGTAAAGAACATTTCCAAGGCTATTTCTTTATCTGGTAAATTTGCATTTGAGTTTGGTAGTTTAAAACACACATTTCTGAAAGTGCCCCCTGGGTGTCAGCTGCTGTAGATATGCAGGGTTCTTCTGCAAGGAGGGAAGGCTCTAGTGTCTGAATGACAGATCGTTTCGGAAGTGTTCTACCCTCTCAGTAGCACAGAGGATTGCACTGCATCCATCGTTTCCAGGATACTCTTGTGGAGGAAATAAATCAGAGTAAGATTGTTTTATCCTTTAGGCAACACAGATATAATACCTTGGTTTAGGATGCTTCATGGGTCTAAAATATGGGTGTGTGTTCTAAGACACAATAAGAAAATAGAAAATTTGAAATCACAACATTTTAAGCTAAGATTCTATAAAATGCATAACGCTGACCTCGTTCTCTCTCTCTTTAGCAGAAGGACAACCTGTATTGAGCCCCTCAGCCCTGGATTTTTCTCCTTCACGGTCTTGGTTCCAGTAAGATACTTGATCCAGCAGGCGGTGATGAAATCCACTCTGTGGCCAACAGGGTCATTTGTGTAGAATCTTACCATCTTGAAAAGTTAGTGTTTATGAACTTCAGGTGAGACACCTCCACTTCTCAGGAATTGCTGTTAGTTGTGATGAGTTCTAAAACATCACTGCCAATTGCTAAATGCATTAAACAATAATTTGCAGCCAGATACTATTAAAGGAAAAAGTTCTAAAATCTTTCTAAACTTTATATTTATAGAAAAAGTTAAATATGCCTGTGTTTGAATGTATTTGAGATGATGTGGATGCTCCTGCTCATGATCATCGTTTAGTGGCCCTATAATGGATTTTTTTTCTCATGAGGATGGGTTGTTACAAAGTGAATTTGGCTTCCCAGGCTTTCTCTTGCTTTCCCTTTTGTACATGTGGTCCTTCTGCATGTGCCTGCTTCCCTTTTCCCTTCTTTGCCATGATGTGACATAGCACAAGGCCCTCACCAGAAGACGAGAAGATGCCGGCACCTTTGCAGCCTCCAGAATCATAGGCCAAAATAGACATCTTTCCTTTTTGACATTATGTGCTCTCAGGTAATTTGTAGAATAGTAAATGAATGAATAAATGCAATGTTATTAATTTTAAATTTTTTGGTGTGGATACTTAAAGTTATCTACAAATAAGATTATATAATCTGCAGAGTTAATTTGACTTCTTCCTTTCTGATTTGGATACCTTATATATTTTTCCTGCCTAATTGCTCTGGCTAGCTTCTCCAGTACTATGTTGAGTAGAAGTGGTAAGAGCAGGCTTTCTTGTTTCTGATCTTTGAGGAAATACTTTCAGCTTTCTACCATGGTATCTTATGTTAGCCTTGGAATTTTCATAATTTTTTTAAGTTCAGGTAGTTTTCTATTTTCTATTATTCCTATTTCTATTATTTTTGAAAGGTTTGTTTTTTAATCATAAGAGAGTTTTACATTAAAAACTTTTTGTTATCATGTGATTTTTATCCTTTGTTCTGTTAATTTGGAAACACATTGATTTTCATAAGCGAAACTATCCTTGCATCTTAGGGGGAAAACTCACTTGGTCTTGGTGTATGATTCTTTTAATATGCTGCTGAATTCAGGTTGCCAGTGTTTTGTTAAGGCTTTTTTGCATCTGTATTTATCAGGAATATTGGTCTATAGTTTTATTTTCTTATGACAGCTTTGGGTATCAGGGTAACTCAATTCATAGAATGAGTTTGGAAGTGTTCTCTCCTCTTCAATTTTTTTTGGAAGAATTGGTATTTTTATTTAAAACTTAGTAAAATAAACCAGTGAAGCCATATGGTTCTGGAGTTTTCTTTAATGGGAAATTTTAAATTATTGATTCAACTTTTTTTATCAAGCTTTATAGGGTTCATATTTATAGAAATTTATTAATTTACAATCAATCAATTTTTTATGTATAATTGTTCATAGTAGTCTTGTATGATCCTTTTAATTTTGCATCATATCTTATAATGCTTCTCTTTTAATTATGATTTAGGTTTTATTTTCTCTGATATTACCTACATGAAGTTTGGTCAATTTTGTTGATGCTTTAAAAAAAAACAACCTCAATTTCATGGATTTTTCTATTCTCCTCTTTATGTTCTAATTTGAATTTTGTTTCCTTCGTTTTGCAAATGTTGAGAATAGTTTTTTTCTTCTAGCTCCTTGAAGTATAAAGATGTGGTTTATTTGATATTTGGACTCTTTCTTTTTTAATGTAGGTGTTTATCACTATAATCCTGTTAGTATTACTTTTGCTGCATCCCATAAGTTTTGTTATGTTTGTCTCAGCATATTTTGTACTTTCCCCTTTTAGTCTTTGACTCATTAGTTGTTCAAGAGTGTTAGCTTCCACATATTTGTTAATTTCCCAGTATCCCTCTTCTGCCTCTATTTTCTAGTTTTATTCCACCGTGGTTCGAAACTATACTTGTTATGATTTCAGCCTTAAGTTTGTTGTTTTGTTCCTAATATGGGATCTGTCTGGGGAATGTAAGGTGCACTTGAGATGTTGTATTCTGTTGCTGTTTTGCGGCATGATCCGTGTATGTCTGTTCAGTTCATTTGGTTTATAGTGTTGGTCAAGTCTTCTGTTTCCTTATCGATCTTTTGTCTGGATATTTTATCCATCATTGAAAATGGGATATTGAAATCTATTATTATGGTGCTACTTCTTCTTCCAGTCCTGCCAGCACTGACTTCGTATGTTTGGGTGCTCTGAAAGTTGCATGTGATGTAGTTGTAATTGTTATATGCTTTTGTCATTATATAATGTTTTTCTTCTCTTTTGACAAATTTTGATAGAAATTCTATTTTGTCTGATGTAAGTATGACCACTCCTGCTCTCTTTTGGCTACCAATGTATCATTTTTGGTCCTCCAACTTTGGACCTATCTGTGTCCTTCAATCTAAAATGGGGCAGCATATAGTTGGATTAATTTTTTTCTAAACTTCATTCACCCATTTTATGTCTTTTGATTACTGTTAAATCGATGTACATTTAAATTATTGATAAGGACTTACTATTGTCATTTTGTTAATTGTTTTCTGTCTTGTATCTTTTCTGTCCCTCTTTTTGGTTTTCTTTTTTCCTGTTTCATTTTTTTTTGTAGTGACATTATTTGATTTCCTTCTCATTTTTTGTATATCTTTTAGAGGTATTTTCTTAATTTTTATCATAAAGTACATAAAGATGTACTAACATCAATAAAAAGAAAAGGAAAAGCAGTCACCTTTTCTCCTAGTGTTTACACCCTAACTTCATACAGGGGAAGACCCTCACCAATCCGCCCAACTAGATATTTTTGGGGTTTCAGAAACCTTGTTTGGGGTGAATGCAACTCTTCTGGGTCGGTGTCTGCAATTTCTCAGTTGCCTGGTGGGGGTAGGGAGGTATCTTGTCAGTTTCTTTTATCGAAATTTGTAATGTCTTGCTCCCTCTGGTGTTTGTCTTTGACATTACAGGTTCTTTGGTTCTGCCATAGTAACTTGGTGCACTTTTTTTTTTTCTCATTGGCTGCCAGGCATCATAGTACACTGACTTCCTGTCAGCAGTGTCTGCAAAGACACACCAACCCCCTAGGCAGTTCTTCCAAAAGTTGATATGCCAGGCACACAGTCCACTCCTCCCTTTTCACCCTGAGATAGAAGCCTCAGTTGTGCACCTTTTGCTGACCGTGGTGTATCATGCCAAGTGCATCAAATTGTTCCCCTGCTCCCTGCTCTTTTTTCAGAGGCCCCCAGATTTCCAAACTAATGAAGAGAGGCAGAAAACATTTCCTTGGAGGCAAACCTTTAAAGACCCAGAATGCTAGATGGAAGTTACATTGTCTTTCTCCAGGGACAAATCTCAACTTATGAGCCGCCTTCTAGCCACTCTGATTGCTGCTGGTTATAGCAAGTCTCTTTCTATTCATCTTTGCTTTCGTTGGCCTCCAGGCATCTAACTGTGCCAGCTCCATCTGTGCTTTGAATGGAACAAGACAGGAACTAGTCCCTTTGGCAGCCCTCCCAAATCCTCAATGCTGGGCTCATGCTCCAGTCTTCTCTTTCTGAGGGAGCAGCCGCGAGCTGGGCATTCTCTGAATACAAAGCTGTGCTGATGTGGATAGAATGAAGTTGCTTACCTATCTTAATGCGGTTGTTATTGGCTGTGTACTTGCCTACTGCACTTCAACATCTGTTAGATTTTCATTGCTGTGACCAAAATACCTGATAAGAACTACTTAGGGGAGGGAAGATTTAGTTTGGCTAACGGTTTCAGTCTAGGTTGAATGGCTCCATTACTTTGGGCCTGAGTTGAGTCAGAGCATCATGGTGGAAGGGCAGGGCAGAGGTTAAGTTGCTCAACTCACGAGAAGCAGAGAGAGGGGAAAGGCCCTAAGACAAACTTTTCTAGTGACCTACTTCCTCCAGCTAGGTTCTACTTCCCAATAATGCTTTCAAATGAATTAGTTCACTCGCTGATGAGGTTAAGGTGCTCATGATCCAATCATTTCCTAAAAGCTCCACCTCTGGACATTGCTGCTGTGGGGACCAAGCCTTTATGCACTAAGCCTTTGTGGTGGTGGTGGTGGGGTCATTCCAGATCCGAGCCCAAATTATTCTGGAATTCTCATGAAGGTATTTTGGTCTATGTTCTGTCAGAACAGCATTTCTGTGGGGGAAAAGGGTAGGAACTTCCTATCCTACCATCTTGTGATGCCATTGCTCAGCAACTCAGATTTTAACTGGGCAGGTAAGAACTTGAGATAAAACATGCCAGGCATTCACTATTATAAGTGATAGAAAATGCATGAGTTGTGAGTCATCTAAATTAGGGTCAAATCTTAGTACAAAGTACCCAGGGCATAGATGCTTATGTGAATAGGAGTAGAGAGATATTAATGATCATATTCACTTTTTGAGGAAATAATAGAGTTTTGTTATTTCTTTTTTTTTCTTTTTGAGGGAGAGACACAGAGAGAGAGAGAGAGAATGAATTTTATTTAGTTTTTCATGTGGTTTTTGTTGCTTCAACACTCTGCTGTGTATGTGGTGCTGGGATTCGAACCTGTGTCCTCGTGCATGCTAGGCAAACGCTGTGACCACTGAGCCACTGCGCCAGCCCCAGGTTTTGTTATTTCTAATTAAGTTTTCAAGTTTCCTGGGTCACCTTTTACTTAAGTATTGAAGTGTCCCTGGATAAATGACCTCTGAGACACTACAGACCCACATCACTTAACGAAATTCTTATATGACAAATGGCAAATAAAAGTAAATGATATATATACTATACATTGCCTACTTATAACATGCCAACTGTTTTGGAAAAAAGAAATGTGATTAATCTGCTTTTGTGCTTACATCTTTTAGAGTTGGTTGGCTAATCCTGACTCCTTATAAGCTCCAAATAAGGGGCAGAAAGACCTAGTATTTCTCATGCGCTCCCTGGTGATTTCCGATGACTTAAATTTATTCTTTTCTTTTTTTTTTAAGAGAGGAGAGAGAGAGAATCAATATCAAATTTTATTGAGTTTTTCACATGGCTTTCGTTGCTCTGACACTTAGTTGTGTACGTGGGTGCTGGGGTTTGAACCCGTGTACTTGTGCATGCCAGGCAAGTGCAGTAACTGCCGAGCCACGGCTCCAGCCCAAATTTATTCTTTGATATATATATCTTCCCTATGATTCTCCTATTACCAGTAGCTTATAATTCTTTGGATTAAAGAAAATTCCAAGTTCTTAGTAATTTTCTCAAATTATAAATGTTAGCTGCTCCAGGTTCCTTTCACTTACCATGATCACCAGTACAAAAAAAAAAAAAGCATCAAGACCATGCTCTGCCTGACATTATACGGAATTGCGTCACATCGGAAATCAGAGTCCAATCATCCTGGCCCTTGACATTATACGGAACTGCGTCACATCGGAAATCAGAGTCCAATCATCCTGGCTCATATTCTTGCTAATACTGCTTGTGCTCTTTGATTTCACATGTATCAGTCTATTCGTCCAACTCAGCAATCAACTCCTGGCCTTACTTTTTTTTTTCTCCACCCACTTGGGATTTATGATGGTTATCTGATTCCTTGGTACTAAAAGTAGGCTCCGTGGCCAGCACGGGCATCATCTGGTAAACTGTTAGAAACGCAGAATCTCAAGTCCTCCCCACTTGCATTCTAGCATTACTGGCAAGATCTTAGGTGATTTGTATGCACATTGATGGCTGAGCATAGACTTCCCTTCGAGCTTTAACACATTTCCTTGATTTTCATATATTTCTATCATTCTACTTCTATTACCCACCAAAAGCCAGTCCTGTGTCATTCCATGTCACAATGAAATTACTTGCTTATATTCACCTCCATGGTCTTTTGTGTGCAGATAACATATATTCTGAATCCTAGCTAGATGCTGTAACTAGAATATGCTAGCAACACAATTAATAATGTTTGAAGTTCTTCAAGTTAATAGCTACCAAGGTCATGAACCAATTACTAAGGTGCTAATGACATAGCAGGATCAATAAACTATTTCTTCTAAACTATGTGCATCTTAAGAGAGTATTCCTAAAGGAAATGAATTGAAACTAAATTAAGAATGCTAATGCTGGGGTCTGGAGTGGTTGCTCTGTGGTGATGGCGCTTGCCTTGCATGGGCAAGGACACAGATTTGAACCCCAGCACCACGTACATAACAAAGTGTCAGAGCAACAAAAGCCACATGAAAAACTAAATAAAATTGATTCTCTCTCTCTCTCATTATCCCTCTCTTTTTAAAATAAGAAATAATAATGCTAATACTGGAAGCTTTTCCAAAGTTGATCAAATGAGTGGAATTTTGGGGGCAAGTGACTTTTGTCTTCAGATTTCCAAAAGTTAGTCCAAATGGAGTAACTTCTGCGTGCTTCTGGGCTAGGCTGCCTGGCTTTTTAAAATGTCTTCTCCCTACAAGATACCTGACTTTACTACTTCCAAATATATATAGAAACCACAGGGCACATAAGAGACCTAGACTTACATTGAATTTATGAAATAAGGGAAAGCGTAGTTGGTGGAGTTACCAAGAACATTAGTTTGCATTTCCTGGTAATTGCTTGTGTACTCAATTGTGGACTGTGAGCTGAAGTGAAGTCGCCAGAGTAGGGCTATTTATTTTATGTGCACAGAACTCCCATACAGGCACCTTGCACATGAACATACATGTTTAATGAATTTGGGGGATAAATAGCAGGACTAACACAAAAGCATGTCTGCAGCCCAGAAGCTGACAGTGCCACTAGTTCAGATTATACCAGAGGAGGGTGTATGTGGATTTCTGAATGCCAGACCTCAAACAATCACTATTTGCCATCAACTTTAACAGTGAGCCACATCAATATTTTTCAGGTTACAAATGCCTTTCTTAAAATCCAGAACCAATTGAGAAATTAGGCAATTTTGACAGTTATAAATGGATCTACCAAGAGTTCTTTCTGCCTTTCCCTTCATAATGGTTAAGTGCCTCACAAATGGTTTCTCTAACACTTATTTGTAGTGTGATAGAACATTAGCCGCAGGTTTAATGTCACCGGGGTTGTAATTTGCATGTGGATGAGAAGTTAGCATAATGTAAAAATGTGAAATCAAACTGACTACGAGCAGTGGCCTTGCTAGGATCCATCTCTCTATCTTCATTATTTCACTTTTGGCTTATTGTGTTTGCTGCTTTCTTTCATTACTCACAAAATTGTAAAATAAGTCCCCAAGGATGCACCAGCAGAAGGCTTCTGGAAAACAGCGTTTGGACAGTTTACATAATGGGAACTATGAAGCCAATATGTTTTCCATTGTAAAAACGCCACTGTTCACTTGCTTTGTTAATTGACCCACAGCTTTCGAAGGAAGAAATTAAGTTTGGATGTGAAGTAGAATGAGGAAAAACATTTTTGGGAGACTAACTTGTAGATTTTTCTAAGTTTAAGTAATGCTTAAATACATGAGACTTTTAGTAACATCGACTTTGTGGTGCGAACCATTTTGGGAAAAAGGAATGACACGAACATTATTACATTAATCTCTTCTAATCGGAGATTATCAGGAGGATGAGGAAGGCGAAGGTCTTTTCCAACACAGAGTTAAGAACAAATCAACTGCTACAGGTAAGTAGCAATTTAAGTTTTGCTTGTTGATGAAATTACAACTGTGACTCAGTTTAATGAGCTTGCCATTATTTTTCTTCCAGTGGGGAGAGGTAAAGCAGAGATCAGCACTAGCTGGCCTTCCCAGATGAGTTAGTGGGAATGCTAAGTCTCTGCGTGACCTCTACAAGGCACTGTCCTTTCCATGCCTCATTGCCTGCATCTAAAGACTTGATGTCGCCATTCATGCCTTTACTTCCTTCAGAGGAGAGAAATAAAAATAACTCTGCATTTGTCCTCACTATTATGAGTCATTCAATCAATACAGTAGAGGGGATGAAGGGCATTTTAATCATATGTACCAGAGGACAAAATGTAATTTAGAGATGAAAATAGTACTTTATAATTTGGTAAATCTCTTGTGCTATGTAATACAAACTAACTGAGTCACCTTGGGTGATTTTGCAGAACTCCTTTCCAACTCTGCATATACATTTCATAATTATGCCTCATTTAATCCCTTTCTCTATGAAAGTTCCTTTCAGAATTTGTCAGCAAGGAAATGCATTTCTAGAATTGGGCTTTTAATTATTAACTACAGGATATACTCACGTATGTATGCAATCGACAGTACACACCTCTGCTTGAAGCCTTGTACACCTCTCCTAATTTGATGATCACATTTAAAGATACTTTCTCCTTATAAATCTCTATTTTTAGAAAGCAGTGAAAATCTTGTTTGATCCAACAATAAAGTAAGTTAGGAATGAACCCTAGGGAATGAATATATAGAGAAAGAAACCAGCATTTGTCACTGAGAAAAAATATTTTTCAAGTTTAAACTGAAGCAAACAAGAAGCACATGCCAATTTATAGTCCTAGTAAAATTTTATTAAGAACCATTAAGTCAAATTCTTTATACAACATATAAATGGTCCCAGTCCTTCCCAATAAATGACAATATAACTTTGGGGAGGGTTCCCTGAATATCCCAAAAATGGTTTTCTATCTACAGATGGGAAACAGTTCTATAGCAAACTGTTTTCTCTTACCAGTTCAGAGAAGCAGAAAATGAAACCAGAATTTGGGAGGCAAGATCAGGGATGAGTTCTAGTAGCCAAAGTAGTATGTAAATAAATGTTCACTCTTCATATTTTCTACTTCAAAATCAGCTGTAGAAGGCAGGGCATTATAAGATCAGACAGAAACTAACCTGGGGATGTAGGAATAGAATGTATCTCTCAATTCAGTTATTTAGAGAAAGGATAATAAGGAGAGAAAATAGCCTTAGATCTCAACTCTACTGGCCATGGAGGCTTTTGAAGTCAAATGACTGCAACTCAGATGAAACTGAAGTCCAATAGGCCCATGAAATGTTCATTGTTTAAATGATGAAAATTCTCATTACTGCAATTTCTTATTACTACAATAACAGACATGTATGCCGGATAAACTGGACACTGCTTGCCCAGCTTTGTGGGTTTTACTACCCAGTCTTCACATGAGATTACATGTTATTCAGTTTTCTGGAAAGCAACATTTTTGGAAGAGTTTTTAACCAAAAAGAATAATATCAGAGGTCAAAATATTATAGATATAGAACTAAAAAAAATGATGCCACTTAGTTTTGAAACTAAGCTAGCTAGTGGAAAAGTTTATTTCAGTCTTCACCCTGGTCTTAAGGTCTTGTCTTTGTACCCTCTGCCTTAATTTAAAATTACATTAGAACTTTCTTAGCACTTAAGAATAGATTAAAAAAAAAACAATGGCACAAATATCTTGTCAGTTTAACAACAGTCCTAAAAGGCTATAAGAAAAAAAAGAAAGAAAAAGAAAAAACTTGAATTGTATATGTCTTAATGAGTCTTGATGAATTTGTTAGTGGATGACAATATCTAAACTACAATCCAAGTATTAACAAGAATTTTATTTGAAATGCTTCTCCCTGCCTTGAGGTCTTCCTGGGACTAAATTAGTAAGATACTCAGAGAAGAACTGTGATCAAGTCTCCTCTGGCTCACAGAAGGTGTGTTTTGTTCTTTTTCCCTTGGTTAGTAAGTACAGTAGTTAAAAGTACAGGCACAATATAATAAGACATTTAATTAAACCAAACGAGCTGTATTCTCTCAATCTGGACCCCCAGTGAAAGGCAAATGAGCTTTGCTGCGTACTACTTTTATTTATTCTTGGAAAGGCTGACACCCTTGATCTGAAACTTACACAAGAAAGGCACAGCTTGCACAAAGCTTACCAGCAGCTCTTCCAAAATCTAAGAGGCACAAGTCCCTGACTTACACCAGTCACACAGGGAGTAATCTAATCTTAGGAACTGAGCAGGGGGCTGCTTTGCAGTTCTGACTCTCAAGTAGCCTTTAGAAGGTTGAGCAATTTCCAGCATTAGTTACTTTGGTGCTTAATAGAAACTAACAGGAGACTACTACCCACAGGAACCAGCATACACTCCGTAGGGATTTTTTTCCAATAAAAACAGCATGTTTTTGTAACCGACAAAGCCATGAAATAGACATAGTGAAAATTCTCAGACCCTGTTGTTCTAAAGCTGCAGAACGTTCCAAAATCAGTCAAAAAGAGTTTAAATAGGCCTAGGAAAGGCAGCAGTGGGAGGGGGAGGAGGAGGATCCCAGTCAATAATACATTTTTATAGAATCCGAAGCAGACCTCAGAAACTGAGGAACTATTATACCTAGGACATGCAAAGATTAATTTGTTATAAGCAAGAACTCTGGTAATTTCTTTTAATAAACAGAATTTCTATCTTTTCTATCTTTTTCAAAGTTGCTCGCTACATAGCAATGCCCTTCCCATCTTCTTTCTAAGCAGAAGCAGAAAGCTGTACTCTTCAGTGAAAAGACCAATGTTCGGATAAACTGATAGAAAGGAATATATCTATGGCTTTTACCAGGCAACGAGCACTAGAGCACAGCTGTTGAAAAGTAAGTAAAACACAAGTCAAAGTTAGAAGGTCAGTCAAAAGTGGTGGACCAGATTCCGAGGTCACAGCACAATCCCACAGTAGACTGGCTTCCTGATGTAATATGAACACCGAAAATAAATTAAGTAAATAGCTTATTATTTAAGTAAATACACTAGTTTTTTTTTTTTTAAGAGGAAACTAAACTGCTATTGCTAGCTTATCCTGAATGAATATCAGAATGTTCATGACAACCATCACATTTAAGTTTTTGATCAAAATGCTGACATGCAGAGCCTGGATGCCTTACTGATAAAGAGGCAAATTTGAAATTATATTTATCTCTAGACCAAAAAGGCATCAAGAATTTGAAAAAATGGTACATAGTTCCAAGTCCAGTTTGTAATATTCTTAAAGTTTTTCACTTGGAAGCATATACTTATATTTTTGTCCCCTTTCATATTCAACCAGAGAAAGAGCAAGTCATTAAGCTATCTGCCCTCCTGTTGGAGGAAAAATATGACAGAGAAGTAGTGGAGGGCAATAGTCAACACAGTCATGTACTTATGCTTATTTATCTACATTTAGCTTCTTTCAAACATTTTTAGAACAGTAACAGATGGCTATATTCATAAACTTACATAAGAGTTCCTCAAAGTTCTGAAACACATGTAAACGACCCCAAAATATTGTACTTATCACCCATCCTTCCTTTTGGAAGAAACTTAACAGATGTCCTTGCATACTTTTAAATAAAAGTAAATAATAATAAAAAGGAATCAATTAAAGACAAATTCTGGAAAGAAAATCAACTCAATCAAGTACACAGTTTGATTCTATGTTTCCTTGAAAAGCAACAAAAGCACTGAGCCCAGGTTTGAATATACAGAAAGGGTCATGCTGTGGGTTGCAGGGGGCAGGCATGCTTTCTGTTTAGAGCTCAAATGCAGGGAACTTGGCTTTCGTGGGGACTAGCAAGTCAGTCAGGAAATATATCGTTCCAGCCATTCCTGAAGGAAGAGAAAGAGACAAAAGTTATTATACCAATTGATTTCCATTTTACAGAGTGACTTTTTCTTTTACATCAAGAACATTTAGTATTAATGGTAAAATTTAAAGGCAATGGGAACATTCTATATTTATACACTACAGTTCAACGTTAGAGGAGAGTCCTATGAAGTGTCTAGCCTTTTTATCCAAAGAGGAAAGATAGGGGAGAGTATGGAGTCAGACAAGTTCAAGGTCCTGCCTTGTCATTTACCACATGTGAGTTCCTTCCCCAGGACACTGTGGACCGCTTACTAACTCTCAAGTCTCAGTGTCCTCGTCGGTGACATAAGGATAACACACCTTTATGTTTTTACTGAAATGATTTATGACAGCATCTGCAAAATGCTCAGCATGTGCCTGGCTCTATAAATGGTAGTCATCGTTATGACTGCTAGTACTGGGTCTGCGATAGTACACGGAGTGATTTTTAACACTGACTTGTATTAATAAGTAAGTAGTATCAGAAATGACCACAGAATTAATTTGTGGATACATCTCAAACTCAAATACATTACCAAGCAGAGAAGTAGCTGCTGATATTGTAGGGCAAAAAAGTAACATGTGAAAAATACCTTCAAAGAGGGAGAAGGGGGTGTCTGGTGTCCTACATCCATGTTCTCCATAATCCAAGCACCATTCAGCAAACTGTAATGAGACCCACTTAAGTTATCGTAGTCGTTTCTTCCAGGAACCCTAGAGGTTGATAGGTTTTTCCTAAACATTATTCTGAAAAGTCAAAAACTATTAAGTCAGAGAAAAGGGATAAATGCCAAGACTACATAGCTTAGAAGGAATTTCGTGAGCTGTCTGAGCCACACATTGCCAATGTTATCAAAGAAGAAAGAAAGAAATCACCCTACATCTTTCTCTTTTTTCTTTCTCATAAATGCTTTTGAGTAGACTTATGCCCCTTTTAAAGGAATGCTAATTCAAACAAATAGTTTTTGAAGGTTTTTCTTCACTAGTGAGCTTATTATCTATAAATGACTCATGTTTTAAAAGCTAAATTCATTAAAAGAGACGAATGAGAGACCCTCCCTTGACCTTTTGGCACTACTTTGCTGCTGACAGTCTGAGTCCTACCTTACAGGCCCGGTACAGGTACTTCACGTCCTGCGTGAGGTTGTAGAGCAGCAGGAAAGCATAGGCATTTCCCGCAGCGCCATGGCACAGCCCGTACCCTTTCTTCAGCAAACCGTATTGCCAGACCACATCTGCACACTGGAAGGCGTCACAGAGATACTGCTCCTCTCTGAACACCTACAGAGTCAAGGGGTAGGAGTTTTTTTAAATATGGAATATAGAAAAAGGTTCCTTGTTGCTAGGAAAGGAGAAGCAGCAGGGGAAGGAAAGAGAGGGAGGTGGCTTGACAAGAAAGGTAGGGATTTGGTGATACAGAAGTGTTATATTGGTAGTGGAAAACTATTAAAATTGACTAGCTTTCTTGTTTTCTTTTAAATAATTGGGCATGATCTTGTCTGTATGATCTGTTTCATGTGCATATGTCTGTGTACTTGGGTATGATTGATTAAGGAGCATTCTTTAATTTGAAACTTGCTGTTATCATGTGTCACACTCTCAAAAGTATAAATGCTAACTTCTTTTGTATCTATGATACATACTGGGGAAGAAACTATTAGTCATAAAAACTGATTATGAAATGTAACTTTATCAGAAAAATTCAGATAGACCTTCATAATCTTTTGCTGCCTCCTATATTTTGAACAAAGACTTAAGAAATATTGAGTAGGTATTTTAATGTCTCACTGAAAATTAGGTGTCCTTAAAAGAATAAAGTAGTTTTAAAAGCTTTTCCATTATACCCAACTTTATGAAATATACAATTAGATGTACTAAAAGCTTGCTTAGTTATGAGATACCAGTGCCTATTTAAAGACTTACAATTTGTTGATTTGGCACCAATGGTCATAGATGTCTTAGTTTATTTCTTTTTCCCCTCCTTCAATTAAAAATCTTTTCTTTGATTGTGGCTTGGCCACAGCTACCTTGTTAGGATGATGCTGTATTTTTTTTATTGTGGTAAGATGTACAAACCATAAAAGTTACCACTTGAACTTTCTTCAAGCATATAAGTCAGTGGTATTAAACACATTCACCTTGCTACATAACCATCATTACTATCTATGTGTAAAACTTTTTAACCATTCCCAAAAGAAACTAGGTATCCATAAGCAATAAATCCCCATTCCCCACTTTTTCTTCACAGACCCTGGTTACACTTTATATAAGCCATCACTTCATATAAGTGGCATCATAAAGTATTTATCCTTTTGTATCTGGCTTGTTTCATTTAGTATGTTTTCAAGGTTTATGAACAGTATGCATCAGAATTCCATTATTTTTTAAGACTGATATGTACCATATTTTCTTTATCTATTCATCTGTTGATGTGTACTTGAATAATTTCCACTTTTTGGCTGAGAAATTGTTATGAACATTGGTGTTCATAGTATCTATTTAAATTCTTGTTTTTAGCTTTCTTTCTGGGTACATACCTAGGAGTAAAATAACTAGATTATATATTAATTAAAGCTTAATTTTTTGAGGAACCACCAAACTGTTTTCCACAGCAGCCATATCATTTCACATTCCCAATGCATGAGGGTTCTATTTTTAATTCAGCTCCTGGGATATTATTTTGGCTTTGTCACTAATGTCATAATCTTGGTTATTCTACTTGTCAGTGAAGCAGTCTCCTGTTCTATTAAATAATGTCTTGTGTGGTACAATGTATACTGTGAGAATGAGTTATAATTCATTTAGCAAAGTAATCCTAAGTCCAACAAGTGAATTATGTATTATTCCTTTAAGGATTGTGAGAGTCACTATAAGTCGAAAAATTTTTTTGTCATGTTTTCTAACTTTTTCTCAAAGGAGAAATACACAGTACCTTATAGGCCTGGGTGAGCATGTAGATTACCCCAGGGGCTCCATGACACCAGTGCACAAGCAGATCTCGATTATCATCCACACATGGAGGATAATTGCCAGAAGGGAATTTCAGCTGGCGAACAAAGTCTATACTGGGCTTGACCAAAGTATGTAATTTTGCTTGGCTCACTTGAAGGCTGGGCTAAAATGAGAAAGAAAATTGTTAGTTTTGTTGAAGCAAATAGCCTTTCCTAGGACTCAGTGTGTTTTAAACCAGTTAAGAAAGGGAACTGGAGAGTCATTAAAAGGCTTTGAATTTCATGCAATTTCTTTCTCCTACTGCACTGCTCTGATTTAATCTTTGTGATTTTACTTTATGATTCTTAAGTAATGAAACAAACTAAAACTGGGCCATCAGTTGATGCTTAGGGTCTTCTGTACATGTTATTTTTCAGTATTTGTTGTCATCTACGTATACATTTCTAAGTAAATGCTTGCAAATGTGAGCATAGAAGCTTCCTAAAGTTTCCATACCTACAACATGCTCTAAAGACCATGAAGAGATTTATTAAATAATCGAGCACAACTTTCATTATAAGTGACAGGTAATATTTTCAAATAGAAAAGAATACCAACAAATTAGAAATCATGGAATCTGATGCCAAGCTGCAGCATGACTTTAGATCACATCTTTCTGCAGAGGATGAAAGTCATTTATATACAGGATTATCTCATAAAATGATATATAGGACATATTGATAAATGAATGGCATATAAGCTGCCATTTTTGGTACAATATTTTAGTTTCCCTTTTTGGAACTGTTCTTAATTCAATGTGCTGCTCACTATTTAAGCAACAATTTTTAAGTGTTGTTTTGCTAGACAGGGTTTGGGGCATAAGGGATTAGCAGTGGTGAGAAGCACAGGCAGAAGTCAGTGCTGGGAATGAAGTGATGCTGATGATACAGCTTTCACAAGATTCTGAAAGTTCTTCAGGGGACATATAGATTATATTTTTACATAAAGAAGAGCATTCAAGCTCAATTTAAAGTGTGAGAGTAGAATAAGAGTAAATTTGTCCAACATGGCCTAAAAATAATATTGTTTTATTTTATATTGATACAGTGGCTTCTACCAGAATAGACTTTCTGGATTAAAAACTAAATCATTTAAAATAGATAATAACGTGCAAATGAAAAAAATCAATACGTAGGTTTTCGGATTTATTACAGCTAGCAAAAAAAGAGGCAGGTCCCCTAATTTTCTTTTTTAATGAAAAGTCAATGAGGTCATCCGATCACTGACACATACGATTTTAATTCACCTTGAACTTCAGAAGATATGAACTCTCCTTTCCTGAAAAATCTGAAGACTCTACATATACTTCTGATAAAAAAAAAAAAAAGAGCCACTGAGGAAGTGTGCCAGGAAAACAAAGGAATTTAAGTCTAAATTGTCAAAAATCCTATTATAAAACTTCTAATTGAGAAGTGTGGAATACCTACCACAGCTGCCCTCTGATTGCCACTAACATCCAAGTGTGACTTTGCATTCAAAAGCAGTGATAACCTTGAGTTTCTCAGCTTTGTTTTCATTAGTCAGTCAGAGAGGGCGGGTCTGACATTGATTCTGTAGTATCATAGCTGGCTACTGAACCAGCTGATAATATGCATATCCAAGCACTCAAGTTGAAAATATTAATGAAACACTTTTCTTTATGGCACTCTGTGCTCTGAGAAGATGAGGGGTACCCTCTGCTTCCATTAAGAATCTGCTTTCGGGGGCTGGAGCGGTGGATCAGCGGTTTCAGCGCTTGCCTGGCAAGCGCGAGAACCCGGGTTCAAACCCCGGCACCACGTACACAACTAAGTGTTGGAGCAACTAAGGCCATGTGAAAAACTAAATAAAGTTGTTTCTCTCTTTCTCTGTCTCTCTCACTGTCCCTCTCTCTTTAAAAAAAAAAAAAAAAAGAAAAAAAAGAATCTGTTTTCTTTTGCCATAAATTCTTATTCGTAGTGTCAATTCTCCTTTATGGAGAACTTTCAAGTCCCCTAAAATGACATTCTCTGAGAAGTTCTCTTCTGACCTCCTCTCTCAAGTCATGTTTCCATAGTGAGTTCTCAGTCTACTTGATTTTGGTTGATGTCTCTGTAAGAGGCATGTTGGGTATAGTACTTTTTTTTTTTTTTTTTTTTTGGTTACTGGGAATTGAACCCAAGGGAACTCTACCCCTGAGCTACATCTTCAGTTCTGTTATTTTTTTCTGATACAGGATCTTACTAAGAAACCAAGGCTGGCCTTCACTATTTCTGCCTCCCCAGTTGCTGGGACTACAGGTGTGCGCCACTGCGCCGAGCTAGGCAGAGCACATTCAGCTGTTATTCAGGTTAAGTTATTCAAAATTCACTGAGAAGTCTCCTCAGCTTTGCTTTCATGTGCTCACCTGTTTTCCACTGATTTTATTCTTACTCCCAGAATCTTAATGAGTTGTACTTTATAATATGGAAATACATAAACTCAAGGCATTTATTGCAAGAGAAGAGCAAAAGGGCACTTCATATAGAATTACAGGTCAAAATACGAGTGGCACTAGGTAGGAAGATACGGTCACCTACAAATCTAATGTCATCTCAAAGCAGTGTCTTTATGTTTATAGAGCTTAAAACGCACTGAGGCCAAAGTTACTTTTGTTTTTCTGGGTCAAGTGACTGACACGATGCTGTAGTTGACAAATAAAATATAACTGCACAGTCTGTCTTCCTACCCAAGACAGTACCTGTGTCCATCAGGATGCACATTTTAAAGTCCCTTACCTGCATCAGGTAGTAGTAAATTCCTGCCAGGCCATGAGCAGCCCCTACATAATATTCCTGGTACCATTCATACATCAGTGGAGACTTTGCAGTGAAGTTTCTCTTTCTAGCTAGGTTTTCTCCAGAGGTTAAAACTGTTTCACCAATCTACAGGGAGAAAGCCAATAGAAATAACAAGAGAATTAGCATAAAAATCTTTCTGGTGGCGGCAAGCAGCTTTTTGCTAAGAGATTCTGAAAAACATGGTATCATCCGTGCCAGGAAGGGACGCAGTTTACTTCAGCTGTAGAGAAGCAAGTGAGACTGTATTTGGCTTAAAGGAGGAAAGGGAGGGAGGATATTGAACTCTTTTCACTAGTGTTTCATTAGTGAAAATTCATCTAGCAAAGGAAAGCACAAACTCCTCCAGGCACAAAAGGAGATATTTGTATCTGAGGGGTGAAATCTGGCCCTGACCTTCCGCTGAAAGGGTCTTTGCACTTTCAAATGGAGCAGGTGGCCTTCTGACTTAAGTCCCTCCCTAGAGTGTTTCCAGCAGCAAGAAAGCTGTTTTCCTGGGTTTGACTTCTAGAGGACAAGATACACCCTCCTGGGGATGTATCTTGTCTCCCGGGGGAGACAAAGATAATAGGTTAGGCAATAAGCAAAAATCTTCTAAAAAGAATAAAAATGTGGTACCTGCTGAATATGGCTTCGAGGAATCTTTTCTACTCCAAGGTTCTTGTTGACAAAAAGAAGAGCATAGATGTAGCCCATTCGTCCATAGAGCATTTCATTTGGAGCATGAGGATCAATTTTACTTAGGTGAATTAGTCTAGGAATAGAAACACATGCCTAAGATAATTCTACAGGGATTGGCTGTTGGAGTATACTTAAAAATGTCACATTAAAAACATACATATGCTGTGTAGATGTTTCACACATACAAAACATGTTTGTATAAAGGTATATATGTATACAACCATGATTCAAAGATTTAGCCCTCAATTAAACTTATCTTCAGTTCCAAATGGAACTGAGAAGCAAAAAATATCAAAAAAGAAAGAATACAATTGAGTGGCTGAGGCTACCTGTTCTTCACTGAAGTATACCCTAAGTCTGTTACTTAAGTAGCTGGGATCAGAGAAACCAAACTGCTGATTATTACAGCATGCAGCCTGGAGAAAGGACTAAGTAACACTCAGAGGTTATCTGTTTCCTTAAAATGAAAGGCCTGATGCACCCCACCCATGTTCTTTCTTGGTATATTCCTTAATATGGCAACAGGAATTTGTGGAGAGTCTGTAGGGCAGCCTTGAGAACACATGCAGATGGCACAAAGGTATCATGTCAATCTCCCTGTCTTCCAGTCTCAGCCTTCTAGTTCTTCTCTTCAGAAACAACCTTGGTCATCATTTTTTTTTTTTTGGGTATTCCTAGATTTACTTTATGAACATATAGGCATAAGTACACTTATTTATGAATATAAATATATCCCCCACATGTTCTGCAGCTTGCTGTTTAATAACACATCTTTACAACCATTTTATACTGGCACATAAAGAGTAGTCTCATTCTTTACAATAGTTGCAGAGTAGTATTGAATTAAATGGCTATATTATAATTTATTAAGATACCTATTGACAAACTTAATTCAACTTTTCAGACGAAAGTTATTTTTTATACTGGTCCTAGGTAAGATACAGTAAGCACACTCCATCATACCTCTCTCGCTAAATGGAGTCTCGAAAGCTGGACAGTATACACAAAGCAAGTATTTGAGGACTCTGAAAAGTAAACATCAGAAGGAAGAATGGGGAAGAAGAGCAGAATTTAAAGAACCACCAAACCAGTATGGTGAGTTTATCACATAGTCCACTTTGGTATACACCTGGCCTGAACTCAGTATATCCCCAAACCCAGAGGTGGCCACTAGGAGCCCCACTAGGAGCCCTTTAGCTCTGTGTTAACAATGGACAGAAAAGGGAGAACCTAGTGCCTGGAGAGACTGGGTAAATTTTTTACTTTGTTCTCTTGTGTCCTAGCCTAAGAAATCTTATGTTGCCAGCAGCAGCGAAGGCAATAGAACTCACAGGAGCCAGAAGGCTGAAGGAAGGAAACTTCCTCACAGATCTGAGGAGCTGTGAAGGGTGAACCCCACTGCTTTACTGCTCTTTTTCTCCTCCACATCACTTGGCACCAGATGCAAGCTGTCATGGGAAGTACACAGCAGGCAGGGTAACCAAAGCCTCAGCTTTCTTGCCAGAAGACCAAGAGCGAAGCCCAGTGAATCAAAGAGGAGGAGGCACTCAAAGGAGATAAGATTGAGAGAGAAATCACATTTGGTAGTTTGAACTCTGAAAAATGAGCCTTTTTTCCCTTCTTGCAGGAGGTGGGGAGCAAATCTGATAAAGAAATGTCCTTGCTGTTCACATGGAATTTTGAAAGAGCAGTGGGGGCCATATATACCTGCACAGCTACAGTCTGAAACAGGTTTTCTCATCCTTTAAAGGATAAAATCTTGGGCAGATAAAATCTGAGGACAATGTGGCTTTCTCTGAGTCATAAGAACAGAGTAGGGGACTATTTGTATGCATATGGATCTTTTCTCTAACAAATGTTTGTACATTTGGCAGAACTGGACAACCACTTATGCTTTCATTTTAACATACTCAGTGGTCAGGGTACAGTTGAGAAGGTATATAAGCTAATTGCTGGAGGCCAACAATATTTACCAAAAACAAGAATAAAAAGAAACCAAAGCAAACAAAAATGTGACAATTGCTACCAGCAGGCTGTATTCCAACCGTAGTGTGATGTCTCAGCTTTGCAGGGAGCATGATTGTAAAAAGGTAAATAATCCTCCACTCACACTGTCCTCCCCACTACTTCCATAAGCTTCTTTGAGGGAAAAGGAATGCTTAGCTTTTAAAGAGAAGACACTTTCCAATAAACCAGATTTAGATGATTTTAGTGATTCAAAGTGGCTACCAGTTATGAAAACAAAGGCTAAGAAAAAGGTATAAAGGAGTCTTCAAGGGAACTTAATCCCTAGCAGGAAAAAGGAGTATAAAAGAACATGGTTAGTTGCAGTTACTGGAAAAGTTACAACTTTTTCATATTATACACCTTGACAAATTGGGGCATCTCAAATTAGTTAAATATGCAAGTGTTGGCTCATGTATTCTTCCTTCTTACAAACATAAGCAATAAACCCAGAGTGGTACAGGGGTTATCTTAGAACAGGGTCATCATGATCAGAGGTTTCTTCTTATAATACCTTGTTTAACCTTTGCTCAACATCATACGGGGCTATATGGGAGGTGGAATCATTGACCACTTTTTCTACTTCAGTACCATATATGTGTGTATAGACCCACATACACACCCCTATGTTTTTAAAGAACTTAAAAACATTTAAGAAAAATCATCTTGGGGCTGGAGGAGTGGCTCAGCGGTTTCGGTGCTTGCCTGGCAAGCACAAGGACCCGGGTTCAGACCCCAGCACCACGTACACAACTGAGTGTTGAGCAACTAAGGCCATGTGAAAAACTAAATAAAGCTGTTTCTCTCTTTCTCTCTCTCTCACTGTCCCTCTCTCTTTAAAAAAAAAAAAAAAAAAAAAAAAAAAAAAAAAAAAAAAAAAAAGAAAAATCATCTTTTTTTTCTCATGCCAGAATTGGTATCTCAGTATCACGGAGACTATAAGAAATCTGTTAACTAGGTATAAGTTCAACTGTTGTAGTAAAGTGAATGAATGTCTGCATTCAGATAAGAACCTATTATCTTTTTAATATAAATGTATCAAGTTACACAGAATTTAGACTTAAAAAGCACTTTTATTTTTGCAAAGGAAATAGAAGAACTATTCAAAAGAAGAAATTTCTGTTACTTTTTAAAGCAAACACTGCTCTATAGAAGTACTGCTAAGAACAATTATTATTTTAATGCTAATGGTGCTCCTGTTAAAATGCTTGAACCACTGTACTAGAAATCGCCATTCCCAATATTATAACCTACACTACCACTAGGTGGCGACAAAAATTAGCATTCCAATTAATTTAGCAAACTAGGATTTGGGCTGTTCAATGTAGGTAGTAAAAAACCTTTAAAATAATTAAAAATAAAGTATTGCTCAAAGTAAGTATATCGTTCAATGGAGTTTAGGACAATAACATAATTCTTTCTTTTTTTCTGTATTTGAACTCAAATTGCTAAAATTTAGTTGGATCAGATTATCAACAGTAAGACTTTTTTTTTTTTTTTTTTTTTTTTAGTAGGTGCTTAACAAATTTATTGAATGGATGAATGGGAAAAAAATGCTTGGGAGAGTTCAAAATGGGTAGGAACTCTCCGTTTTACCTTCCTCCCGGCCACATTCAGTTATAAGGCCCCCTCTCTACTTGACTTCAGGCAAGAAGCCTAAAAAAGAGGAATTTCTCTGACAAGTCAAAGTAGATATATTTATATCAGCAAACTACCAACTGCAGGGCAAATTTGGCCCTTTTTTTTTTTTTTACATATTTAAGAGGTTACAAGAGAAAGAACTAGCTCTTTGAAGAAAGTTTGATAACCTTTGTTTTATAACATTAACTAGGAGATTAACAGAAGCATTTACCTTTGCAGAAGGTTGAAAATAAAAAAATAAAGTATGGTTAAAGAAAAGGAATTGTTACCTCTTCATAAAGTCCTGTAACCATGGCATTGCAAAACTTACCACTGTTTTAAAAAATAAACTTTTAACTGCATGTTTCACATGCTACATTCTCAAGATAAAATGATAGCATTCATAAATCATAATGGTTATTTTATGCATTTTCATAAACTCTTAATCTCACAAGCATATTGTTCCAGCTCCATTTATGTGTTTTGATATAATGATATTAACAGCAACCAATCTTTGGAAGACATAACTCAGTGAAATGTCACTGAAGGAAGAAAAAGCCTATTTCTATCCCACAACTAGCAATATTTGCCAGAGTGTGTTTTTGCATAGAGTTTTTGTTTCATGCCTTGTAATATTTAAAAAAAAATGAATTCTTTTCTGACCCATCACACACAAAAACAAAGCAAAGAAGTTGTACATTTCCTGTCTGGAAAGCCAAAGTTCTTCATCACTTTAAGTACTAGCCCCAAAGCACTATATTTGTCAGATTGGTCACCTAATTGGGTACCAAAAAGGTAATGCTTTCTATTTGTGCTGTGGCACCAATAACCCATTGTAGAAGAAAGGGTAAAAAAACAGAATATATTTATATATCTCAGGCAGTAGAAAAAACTAGCACTACACACTGTCATCCACTCCCCCATCACCTCAGTCATTTGCAGGACAATTGACCATGAACACACACACTCTTTTGCGGAGTCAGAGACCCCATTGAGAGAAGAGCAAAAGCTTAGCTGAGTGTGGTGGGGCATACCTGTAATCCCATTGGCTCCAGAGGCTGAAGCAGGAGGATCTCAAGTTCAAAGCTGGCCTCAGAAACTTAGTGAGGCCCTAAGCAACTTAGTGAGACCCTTCTTAAAATAAAAAGTAAAAAAAAGGCTGGGGTTGAGGCTCAGTGGCTAGGCACCCCTGGGTTCAATCCAATACTCAGAAAAAAAGTGCAAAGGCTCTCCCCATACTGAAAATAAATTTTGGGGTCTGAACTACTTCTGAAGTTCAAAGACTCTCAGGGGCCTGATGTTAAGATCATCGACCTAAAAAAAAACACTGATTTCTTTGAATTTCAGTTTTTTTTTTTTTTTTTGCCTAAGAAAGAATTAGGCTTTGATGATCTCAGAGACCCTTCTGGACTCTAAAACTCAAAATTAAGATTTCAAAAGATCATTCCTTACATTAAGAAAATGTGGGAAAGGGAAGATGAGCTGGAATATAATGTTGAAAGTGGAGCACAACACAGACTCCACAGAGAATCTGACTGTGATATCCCAAAAGGGTGTAATAAGAGGAAGAAGGTTGGGTAAAAAGTAAATAATTTTGGATTTCCTGAAATCAAATTGAAAAGAATTACTCATTATTCCATTGAAAGGGAGGAAAGATAAAAAAGTACTGTAATATACAAATAATTGTTTGTTTTGTGAACTTCAAAAATCTCAATAGCATATTTTCCTGACATATATCTGTGTTCTGTATTTTTAACCTTAACAAGCCTTCTGGTTACAAACTACTCTTGAAAATGTCATAAAATTTTTAAAAAGATATAAATAATAAAAATATTTTATTGCCAAGGTACCAAAAAAAGGTAATCTTAATTCACTCTTCAGAGTATTTTAATTTTAATAAAATAACATTGATGTTTGGTACCATTTCCCAGAGTATTTCTTAGAACAGGCCCTCACGATGAGGGTAGAGAGATGTCTATGTGAGTAAGTTTGGCACATGTTGGTCCCTAGAGTTGTAGTGTTTCTCTGTGCACATAAACTACTACAGACTGAGCAGATAGTAAAGATGGGTATTTAATTTTCTAGTGTTTGAATATAATCCCCAACCTGAATACTCTGTTTTCATTGAATATGTTTTAACATTCCTCACACAGCAAACCATTATTATGTGGCTGCACATATATTGGGAAAAGATGGCATCATCTATAAAATACTGGGAGCGCTGTAATTTAATTTGATGATATTTAAGAGCAATTCAATGGATCAAGACTTGTGGACCTTATGTGGCAAATTGCTTTTTAAACTGGCTATGCAAAAAAGTGAAAAGCAGTTTCTGTTTCTTAAGTTTAAGTATGAAATAGCTTTTGTATTGACTGGTCTTACACAAGTCAACTGCAATGGAAGGAACATACTGTAACTAAACTTTAGGGAAATCAATTCAGCTGTCATTTTAGTCAAACTTGGTAACATGTTTTATCCTAAAATTTTCCAGTCTTGAAGTACAATGTACAAAGTTATTTCTTCCTCATACACTAAATAATGTGGGTTTTGTACTATGTGATTTATAATTTATTGCCTCTGATAGATACTGTATAGTTATAAATAAAAATATGTTGTTATGGTTTAGAAACAAGGTATCCCCCAAAAGCTCAAGTGTGAGACAATACAAGAATTCTCAGAGGTGAAATGATTGGATTATGAGAGCCTTAACCTCATCAGGGGACTGATCCAATGATAAGAATTAACTAGGTGGTAGCTGTAGATAGGTAGGGTGTAGCTGGAGGAGATAGGTCACTGGGGGCATGACTTTAAGATTTACACTCTGTCCCCAGTGAATGGAGCTCTCTGCTTCCTGAATGCCATTTCCTATGGTGCTTTCCTCTGCCATGCCCTTCCACCCAGATGTCTGCCACACTTTAGATTCAGAGCAATGGAGTTGGCCAGTTGGCCAACCCTGGACTGTGACTTCTGAAACTACAAGACTCAAATAAACATTTCCTCTCTACATTGTTCTTGTCAGTTTTTTTTTTTTTTTTTTTTTTGGTTACAGTGATGCAAAAGCTGACTAAAACATATGTAAATTCAGGAAATTATTTAATATAATGATTAACAAAGCATTATAGTGTAAAGGACTCCTTGATCCACTTGATTCCTCCTCTTCTTAAAATTAGCAGGGGAAGTTAGTTAACAATCATAGAATGTCAGTAGAAAATATGAAAAAATATAATAAGGAAAAATTGAGGAAGGAGAATTTGCATGTGTATCCTTTTACAAATTGTGTGTGTGTGTGTGTGTGTGTGTGTGTGTGTGTTTGTGTGTGTGTGTGTACGGTTAAACAATATGAATGGTTCCTTTTTTAACTACAACATAATTATATCTTTTAAAAAGTCCAAAAAGTCTGTTGATGAAATACACAACCCCACACAGAATATCACCCCTCAGTATTCATAGGGATTGTTTCCCAGTCCCCTGCTGGGTACTGAAATCTGTGGATGCTCAAGTCCCTCATATAAAATGACATATTAGTATATAACCTATGCTTATCCTCTCCCAGATTATTTACAATACCCAATACAATTAAATGCTATATAAGTAGTTGTATTGTTTAGAGAATAATAAAATGGAAAAAGTCTGTACAGTTCAGTACAGTGTGGATGTGAACCTGTGGAAACAGAAGGCCAACTCTTTTAACCAAGGGATTCTCAACAAATAGTTGAGAATAGTGAATAAAAACAATGCACAACTCAGGGATGATCACTGATTAAAACACTGCTGGAATTGCAACTCTAGTTAGTGTTAAAATGCTCAGAAGCCTAACAGCCCTACATGGAGTTGCATGGCAGCCAGATGTCTTAGGAAATCCAAAAGCATCTTTAATAAACTCTAATAAGGCAATAAATATAGTTTATTAGTACAAAAGTTTAGTAATTCCTCATAATTCGCAAGGTTCTAGTGTACTGCCATGACTTATATTAAAAACGGAAATCAGGATTTACATAGCATTGCCCCTAAAAAAGCAGTTTTGAATTCCTTGTGATCCCTTAGGAGACCTCTCCCAGCCCAACTGCAAGAATTAAAATCCATTTCTTCGAATTTCTGATCCTGGGTAGTTTGCTGGATTAGCAATCACATGATTAGGCTTTTGATCTCACAAATGTTACTGAACTGATGTTTGATCTGGAACATGACAGTGTCTTGTATCTTGCATTAAATTAAGGATTACAAAGATTGTTCTTCAACTACAAAACAAGAATAATATAAGAAATGATCAAAGGTAGGAATAAGATTTAGGTGCTGAAAGAAAAGCACACTCATCAGAATGTTCTTTTGCTGACATTTTGCAGAATGCATGATGATATCTAGGTAATAATCCTTACAAAGAAACATGATTACCGTGTGATGCAATCCTCTGCCTGTTTCTCATTGTTCATCTTGTTATACAGCACAGCAGCCACAGCCAGGGGGCCTGCGTCGCCACAAAGGAAGGTGATGGAGCGTTTGCTCAAACAGTTCAGGCTTTGCTTCACGTAGCCATGTGCTGTCTGGAGGTAGGAAGGGTCCCCAAACACATCGTAGAGATGTAAGTACAGCACAGCAATACCTTGAAAGCAAAAAGAAAACAAAGTAAAGATGAGGAAAGGCCAATTGACTTTATTATTTTGGCTTGTTGACTGCTCAGCAGTGTTGATTTCTGATAAGCTGTAACAAGTATGAAAATTATTTGGAAGTTTTGGCTCAGCTTTTTTGCTAAGCAACTCTAGGAATCAGGAATAGGAATATCACTTATTTGTCTTGTTTCCTCATAATTACAACTCTATTAGATGATAAGGACTGGAAGACTTTGGGCAATAAAGAGACACACGATCTATTATTAACACGTTTTGCACTCTGGCTATTGGTTAATGTATTCCTGATGCCTAAATGATAGGTTATGAAATGATGATTCCAAGTAAACAGTAATTTATTTAATGATTAATAATTTAATTAATAAGACATGTCTTGTCCTTGTGACCTAAAACAAACTCAAAGTAGGGAATGAAAAACGGAAGTTCTCTTCATACAAAAGATAACTTTTGTGTAAGACAGTTCATGTCATCAAAACCCCTACCCTACTTTCTTTCCTGGCAGGGACTGTAATAAGTTATTTGACATCTGAGAAAATACATTTACAATTCCTCTTTAATTTTTTTCTTTGCTGTCAAGGACCCAGCTACTTACTATAAAGTAAAAGCTGTCAGTGACTTCTGCTTTGGGTTTCACTCCATTTGCTTCTTATCCTATACCTGAAGGCTGGTACATGCAACTGCTGTGTTGTCTGCATGTCCTTATTCCAAATACCTGTCACAGTAGATACCTTCATCTGAAGCTAGCTTGTCTCAGAGCAGACTCAAAGATGTGGAGTGGGAGTCTGCTTGCCTGCAGCATTTCCAGAAACTCTTTCTTCCCCTTGAAGTACATTTTCCATCTCATTTACCATTTTTAGAAGACATGGAGCCTCTGTTTAAATCTAAATTAATAGAGCCAATCTCTTCATGGATTTCAATGCTGTAAAAATGTGGTTTACAAAATTACTTTTCACTGTACTGAGGACAATTTTAAATTTAGATAGGATTCTCATTTTGCATGGGTAATCTCCAAAGCTTTGTGCTAGACAATTCAATTTCATATGTATATTAAGAACAAATTTTCATTTCCTGCCAAAGTTAATAACCTTGTCTGCTCTTTCAAAGTGGCTCCCTCCATGTTAGTAATTCCACAAGCTGATGATCAGATGTAACAACGCTTAAGGTTTGTAGACAAGTGTACAAAACCAACTATGTGGGTAGGAAAAAAAATTTCCTTTTCACAAATGATCAACGTCAAGAGCTTCTTCCAGAATGAGGTCCTTAATAGGCTTCATCTCTATCCATATCACGCATCTGCTGGAAGTCCATTTAAATTGTTACCCTTTCATCTTGCCCTCTTATTCCCACTGATGCCTGAACTTGCCTAATTAAGTTATGTAAGCCAGATAATGACATGACGGAGGTCTGAAAAAAGAAAAAGTGAGTAAATACAAGTCCAGTGATGGTTATCCTTCTCAGACTTTTGTTTTTCATAATCAACAATTTCTCTTGGCCTAAATATTTAACAAACAAAATGTATTCAGGCTTGTAATTTTAAGATTTGAAGTATTTTTCACAAAAATGTAGTATTTCTCTAGTCTCATAATATTTCATTTATTCTTTTTCTTTTTGATCAACACAGAATTATCTAAGTTTCTGAGATTCCATAGCCTCAGGTTTAATTTCTCTTCTTCCTTTTTCTAGGCTTTGGTTTTATATTTTGATTAAGGAATCTTCTGTAGGCCACAGTTTACATTGTTTTCCGTGGTACAAAACATCCACGGGTGAAAACGACTTAAATGATAAACGTTGCCAATTAAAAAAAATTGTCTTGGACATACTTACAAACCAGCTAAGCTCAGGAAAACAAGACAAAATATGTAAGTCAAATACATTTCATGCCTTACCGAAACTTTTTAACCCCAAGTATCCACTTCAAGGGACTTTCCGCTTCTTTTCCTTTATGCTTTCCTGCTGGCTGTAACGAAGGTGTGATGGTGTGGGTAGAGAAGTCCTTTTAAACCCTGAGTTGGAAGTTGTGTTATGAGTATAGCAAATTGTTAAGATGAAAGCAGCCTAGATCCTAAAAGACTGAATCTATCATATAAGTCTCTGAATTGCTGTTAATATAAAAATAAACTTCTGTGTCAAAGCAACTGTTATTTTAGGTACCTAAAGAATATGGCTCTTTTCAAAGCTAGTGAGGTAGCAGAAGCCAGATCATATAGGATCTCCTATCCAGTTAAAGATTTGGGAAGTCACTTGAAACATACCATTTTAGTCAAGAAAAGAGCATAATGAGCTAGCTTTATTTTCTTTTAGGTTCATGTAGTAGTTGCACTGTAAGGCTTGGAACAATGGACCCATGAGAAGCAGTTAGTAGGATGCTTCAGGGGCAGGGGCAATGGGCAGGTGGGTGCAGGAGAGATGTCATAAGAATGAACTGGACAGGTATTGGTCTGGAAGGTAAAAATTAATAGCTCCTGGTGGAAAATGACTAAGAAAAGACATGCCACGCTGGCTCCCAAATGTCTGGCTTCCACCTCTAGATGGGCAATGGTGCCATGCTCCTAAGAGGACATCACCGGTCACCAGGTTTGATACGTAATGATGGACAGTGTTTCATCTTTCTAATACTTAATTTTTTTAATCAGAGAATTTTCTACTTTTTTAAAATGTGCCAAAAGCCAACTTCAGTTAAGTGTATTCTTGGGCTTAAGTTTGAATGTCAGATAAAATTCCCTTGTATGCTGTTAAGCAAAAACTAGAATAACGTAGATAAGCTTCCTTCTTCTATCCACATTTTTTCTTCTAGACCAAAAAAGATTTAAATTAGATTTAAATTTTGAAAGCATTTTATAAACATACTCACAATTGTTTAAGATTTTAGAATCTTTTTTATTTTTAAAAATAAAAGCCTCGGGGTGGAGTGGTGGCTAAGTCGTTCCGGGTGCTTGCCTGGCATGCACGAGGATGTGGGTTTGAACCCCAGCACCACGTACACAACAAAGTATCAGAGCAATGCAAACCACATGAAAAACTAAATAAAATTAGATTTTTTCCCTCTCTTTCTCACTCTCTCTTAAAAAAATAAAATAAAAGCCTCCCTTTTTTGAACCTGGAAAAGCTTTGACATTTTCTTTAATATAAAATTTAAGTTAAGTACTTATGGATTTTTTTCATCCATTCTATAATAATTGCTAAGCTATGAAAACTAAGGTTTTCTGCCTGAATTTTATTATCTTGTAAGATTTATTCAAATATATCACTTAAACATATGGGTATATTTTAAGAGAGTAATCCATAAGAAGAGAGGTATGCTGAAAAATGAGTAAAACAAGAGCTAATTAGACGCTATGCTCCCCCCATCAATCCTCAAGTTATTAAAGGTGATCAAAAAAGTATTTGGGATGCCATCTTAATTCTGTGTTAACTGAAGTAGTCAGTGATTCCCAATGCATTTCAGGAAGGAGCAGCTCAACTAAAAGACAGCAAGTGGGAGTTGCTCTTCATTAAAAACAAAACAACACAAAACAAAGAGAACCTGCTTATCACCTCCTTTGTGGTCTGAGAGGCTGGGAGAAGCCCAGATACATATTACTTTGATGTTAGAACTCCTGGGAGTCTGCTTGGCTGCTCTGGAACTGCAATGTCCAATGCCACTGGTTCTACTGGCTATAGAAACTTCAGTTAATTAAAGGAAACAAAATTTAAATTAGTTTCTCAAAAAAAGTTAAAAAGAAAAAGAATTGTTTCTCAGTCACAGTAGCTGTATTTGAATATTCAACAGCCACATGGAAAGCACAGTGATGGTTCCTTCACTGCAGAATGTTCCAAGAACAGTCATGCTCTGAAGACCAGGGGTAGATGTCATTCTGTACAAGAAGTTCATGAAGTCTGGCACTGCTTAACAGTTCATCCTAGGACTCTTTTTGAAATGCTGGTAACTAATTTACTTGAAGGAAAAAAAATACTGTAAGGATCAGAAAGAATGTTGTGACAGGCATCAGTCGTGGCTGTCAGTGAAGAAGCTCTGAACTTTCCGTTTCCTTCTACAGCTACTACTCTGGGAAGGGAGGGTAAACTGTTTAGGGACACTGCTAAATCTGCAATTTCCTTACTCAGCTACTTATCCCCAGCAGTACTATAAATACAGCCAGCTGTTGGGAGGTAATTAATACGAAGGCTTTGAATTTCTGAGGGATCATTAGTCCTATTCATCTTGACCAATCAAGACCTTGCTGCATCTCAAACGAAATGGAGATGATAAAAATCCCTACAAATAAATGAACCTCTCAAAACACTTTAATTCTGCATTTTAGTGAATATTCCTTAAAGGTTTCCATTTGTTTTATAACCTGCCTACAGTGGTATAAAAACCTTTGCCAAGGTACTTCAGCTCTGCAAGGTAACTCCTTGCAGGTAAGGTGTTTGTAAAAATTCCCTTCATGTACTCTAGTAAGAAAAATCAGATCAGATTTAACTTTTATGGGAGACACTGCTAGTGTCCAATACCCAATAGTTTTGAAAGACAGATACTTCCTAAAGGGGAGGATGTTACAAGTGAAACTCAAGTTAATTGCTTCTTAATTGAAACTTTTAAAAGCCCATCAATTATTATGTTTTCTTCCTTCTGGTTTTGGGGGCATGTAAGTGTGAAGTACAATCATCTGTTTTTCTGTATTAAGTTGGTACTTTCTAATCAGCTATTAGAACTGTTTCCCAATTTTGTTTGTGAATGTTTGGATATGTGCATTTCTGTTTCAGCCGAAGAATTACAGTTGTCATTAGGGCAGCTTCCCATTCCCTGTCAATGTTGATACCGGGCACAGCACTTGTCATCAAGCCTGCATGAACACTGTGCACACTGATCAGGACATTTGCTCAGCTGCTGGATTAACGCTGAGCATTGTGAGCGGTTGGCTTTCCCAATGCTCCAGTGATTTTAATACAGGCAATCTGGGGAGGAAACTAGTCATGACTCTGTGCCTTTAATTTAATATCATCCCAAACAAAGGAGTAGGAAAGAAAATAAAGAGGATAAGTACATACTCTGAAGATGTGTCGTTTATCTACTTTCAGAGCTAACTGTGCAACAGGAGAAGATTTAAGAAAAAAAGGAGACATTATGTTTTCCTTCTCCTTTCCTCAGTGTCCTGCAGTCCACTGCTTTGTAAATGTCAAATTTGGAAGCACTTGCTCTTTTATTCTGTCACAATAGGTGATAAATCCCTCAACATAACAGCTGTTAAGAGCATGGGTTCTCCATGTTGGTGCTGAAGCCTGCCTCTGCCACTTTTTAGCCGTGTGATCTTAATCCATTTACTAAACCTTATTGTAGCCAAGCATTTTTATCAGTAAAGTGGAAATAACAATAACTACTCTATAGGATTATTGTGATTCTTTCTAATCACTTAGAATAGCTTCTGACATATAGTAACAACACAGTATGTACCCAACCCCATTGGACTGCGAACCTCAATAGATGTAAGTCACTTTGTCCCCTTTCTGATCTGTTTTAAATGAACAGGATATGGAGGGAACCATACTCTTCCTCCTCCCATGTACCTGCTTTTCTCCTTCTTCATGGACTTCTGTCATGTGTGAAGCTGGAAAAATGGTCCTTACGCATGTCCTTCTGGCCCCTCGTTAGCTTTCTTAGTCTGTTCTGTCCTCAGCCTCTTTCCTCTTTTTTGTTCCCCATGTTGTCTGCACATCTTCACGATTTTTAGCCTGTACATGTAGTAGGCTAGAGTAGAAATGGTAGGACATTTTCCTCTCATTAATTCAACAAAAATTTATTAAACTCTGACTATGGGTCTGGCAGTGTGCTTAGCGCTGAAATTATTGGAATGAAAAAGTCAAACTGCTTAGCTATGTCTTCTTTCACTTCCACCATTTCTTCTGATCTGTGTATACTCTCATCCTGCTCTTTGTGTTTCACTCAAGCACGCTGGTGAGATCTAAACCCTACACTTGTTTCAAGTCTGACTCTAACTTGATGTAACCTTTAGAACAATTACATCAACAGTACACAGAGCAGAGTGAGAAAGATAACAGGCAATGCTCTTGGTCCAGCCCTTTAGCTAGCGGTCACTGTGAAGGGCTCTAATAAAACTCAGTGTGGACACACACCCTTGATTCCTTTCATGTGCCTTAAGAGTTCAGATTGGGAGGGATAGATTCTCTCATGAAGATGGACATTTGCTCAGGGCTCAAATTAGATATTGAAATGCTGGCTCTGATGTAGAGCTACTTATGAGGAGATCAAATTGCAAAGAGAAGATACCTGGTCAGAGTGATTCATTTCAAATAAATCTGGTGTCAGCAGTAACTAAGAGCACATGCTAAAGCCATAGCTCAAAAGCTATACATTTGGCAGATCAGAGGAACAGCGTCTTGAAACAGTATAATGACTTGCATTTTGAGTGCAAGTTAATATTACTCTAGGGATTCTGCTTCATGGCCTCTTATTTGAAATGTTATCTAATACTTGAAAAGAGGAAATATATGCCAATCTTAGCCTCATTAACTTTGTGAGTTGGTTACAGAAACACGAGTCATGTCTTTTAGAAATAAAATCCCTGAAGTCTTGTTTTTTTTTTTTTTTTAAAGTATGAGCTGATCATCATTTCTCCTAGGAATCATCACAGTTAAGAGTGGGGGGAAAATGAAATGAAATGAGGGCTAGCACTTTCACTCATTTTCTCTTGACCCTAGTGAGATCAGCCCTTAGGTTTACTTACCTTTTCTACTATGTTATCTGCAAAGGGAGCAATCTTTCCTAGTAAATGCTTATTTCTAACACAAGAACACTTCATCTTCTTACTTAATCCTTTATAATAACAATTCCTTACCAGTGTTTTGTGTCTTCCATCATAGAAAGCATTTTAAAATTTCTCCTTACCACTCCCAGAACCCATAATCTTGTTTGGGATGAAACCCAGACCAGCCCAATGACAAGATAGTGTTTTATTCTCTAGTGATCTGCCACAGATCTTTGGATATACTGATGATCACTTGGTAGCTGATGGGATTTGAGTTTATGGGGGCCTCCACACCTGCTGTTTTTCTGCACTGTGTGTTGCTACGTGCAGAGTCACATACAGAAATTCTTGATGGAGTATCCAAATAAACAAAATGCTTCCCCTGCTGCTCAAGCTGAGAGCACATACTGTAAAGAATGCTTGTAAATCTATTGGGAGGGGAATTAAGGCTAAAAATGAGTGCTTACTGCTGGCATGTGTCATATATCAATATAATGATACATTACACTTCAGTGTACTGAATTTTATAAGAGAGGATTCTGGTGAAAAGAAACAGGCTATCTGTTTACAATATCAACTATTAACAGAACTACTGAATTGATTTCAGACTATGGATGACAGTGAACTTAAAAAGATCCTCAAATAAGTCTTTTCAAATACAAGCAATTATGAGGAAAGTCTTATGTTGGACCAATTAACTTTCTATTCTGAAACCACGGCTGAATATATTAAAACATGATTATAGGGAGGGAGAAAACACCCTCTACATAAGAATGCTGGAGATTTCATTTTTCCAGCTGTAAATCATCCATATGCCCCCCCCACAAGGAATCACTTCATATTCAGTACTAAATAACTTTTTCCTGTAGACTTAATAGTAATTCCTCTTGCCTGTTTAATAAGCTTTCTTTCACTCTTTCTTTCCAAATTCCTTTCTTGCTTTACCAGGACTTATTATGATTTTAATTTTTAAATAAAACACTTCAATCTATCATCAGCCATTTCTAAAATGTTTGTAAAACATGAGTATCAGGTTGTCATTGCTCAGATTATTCCATTTCATTAAGTAAATAAGCTTTGCTTATAAAACATACAGAATAAGCTGAAATGCAGAAGCTGAAAGGAAACACAAGCAAATGCAGCACTCAAGAGTCAGGCCTGTTGGGGTTGAACCCTAACATTGTCATCTATTAGCTGTATAACCCTGACAGGTACTTGACCTTGCTCCTTTTCCTCATTTTTCTCATTTGTGGGATGGATCCATGCCACAGAGGTGTTTTTAAGTTTAGAATAATGAATTAATGTAAAGCACTTAGGCTTGTACCTAGTGTATAACAGTTATTGGTGTACATTCCAACACAGTTTTGCTCCTATCATTCAAATGTCTTAGTAACTTTCGAGAGGAAAGTTTTTTGATTTTTATTCCTGTCCTTCAATAGTGAAATTATATGAAACTGCATTCTGATGATCCTCATTCCCTTGGAAACCAAAAATTCATTTGATGTATTATTGAATCATTATTAAATTACTGAATCCTTTTCCTGAACATTAATGTATAGTAATAATCTTACCTCTTAACACTCTCGGAAAAATTAATCACAATGCCTTTTTCCTGGATGAGTATGAGAGAGAGCAGGGGATTTGTGGCAATAATTGCCTCACCTGACAATATGAGATATCTTTGGGGTTTTAAAACATTGTCCCTCTTCTCTTAGGGTTAGGGCATTTTACTTCTCTGTTGTAAACAGAAAAAGGTAAGGGTGAGGGATAACAGCTTATGATACTGCACCAGGACAACCTGTAGGTGTAAATACGTAGGTTTCAGTAGCAAAGGTGTTTTAAATTCTAATATATTACCTGTTAGCTATTTTTAATCACTGTTATCATATCCCTTGCTTTCATTTTAAATTAATAGCTCATTTTAGTTGCTGAACAGTTTGTAAAAAGTGAATGTACTTTCTAAAGCAATCATTTGCTTCTTTTAAATCTGTTTAAACCTATATATATCATCTTTACCAACCAAATATTTCATAAAAGTGGATTACTTGGAATACTCCTATTTCTAATTTTAATCTTATCTGAACCAGTATTAGCTACGCGACCATACTTCTACTGGGAAGTGAAGCATAACAAGATTAACATAAAGTTCAAACTAATCAAAACGCATACAACACACAGAGGTACTCTAGCAAAAATTCTTGTAAGTACCCCATCATTGTTAGCCTCAATTTTTAAGACAGAAAATGGGACCAACTATGAGAGTCCAGGTTTTGGGCTTTAAGTATATAGGTAGTATTAAAATGGTTGCTTCATCTCTTTACTAGAACTCTTCAAGACCAACTGAGCAATGAAGATAAATCCAGACGCAGTATGAACAAAGCATTATGAAGATGGGCAGCCCAGTTTGTAGCTTTCTTTAATTATGAAATAGAACTACAGACATGTGACTATGGATTTAGTATGCATTAATGCATGGTTCAAGTAAATTAAGGATTTTAAAATCCCATAACAGCAAAGAGTTTAAGAGGAAGCAGAAGTGGGAAGCGGACAACTATTTAAGCTGAGAAAACAGCAATGTTTTTTTACAGCATTAAGTCTGGAACCAGTTGTCCCTTCTACACTTAAACTATACTTAGATCTAGAAAAATTATTCATGATTTGGCATTTCTATAATGCTTCCTTTCTATAAGAGACTTTATTAAAAAAAAGACTAGAATTGAAATGAAGAAAAGGACTTAAAAAAGAATAAAGGGGTCCTGAAATAAAATGAGTCTTCCAGGAAACAAAGAACAAAATATTGCTTAGCACATTTCAAACTAATGACACTGATAATTTATTCTTATAAAAAATTTCCCCAAAAGTAGATAGAAACTAGAGATCCTTTTGCAGATGGAAAAATTGAGATTTGTTGTCTAAATGGTTTGTGCAAAACACAGGAATAAATAAGAGAATCATTTTTCTTGCTACATAGGAGTTATAGCAGACATTAGTAGTTTTTATTTGAAAATCCACTCTCCTTTAAGTAACAGAACTTTGGTTAAAAGACTACATTTAGCATTTTTCCTATTAGCAAAAGTGACCATGTTATTATATTCCAACCAAGGCAAGCTAAACAGAATTGAAATAATGAGTGCAACTTCCAGGAAGTCTTTTTAAGGACAGGAAATGCATCCTTCTTTGCCTCTTTTTCCTTCCAACAGTCTGAAAAGCTGACAAAATGGCTGTATCTATAGTGGCCATCTCAACCAAGAGGTAGAACTAGTGGCTGAGGGATTATGAAGCAGAAAAAAAGGAGCCTGGGTTCCCATTAACATCCTGAGGCTATCATATCAGGCCTTCTTTTACATGAAAGGAAAAAAAAAAAAAGAAAACTTACTTAAACAAGTGTAATTTTGTTTTCTTTTTATGTGTATAGGCATCTGAACCAAATGTATTCTAATCTAATCCTATATGAACCAGCATTAACTATCAGACAATATTTTTATTGGAGAAGAAAATTTAACACAATAAGATGATAATTTAAAGTCCTAATCATAAACATGTAGTTTTCTCACACAAACTATATTTTATGGTAATTTGCAAAAGTTTCCATTGTACACTGACAAATGCTCAATCAATAAGGATGTTAAAGAAAGAAAATCATAAAGGCTTTCTACATTGAGTTAATGTCTCCCTAAATAATGTAATTTTAGACAAATAAGCAACACGAGCAAACAATAAACTAATATTTATAAAATATGGTCCTAAAGTTAGTGCTGAACAAGGTTAAAGAGCTAAAATCCTTATTCCTAAGGAGTAACCATTTTGAGAAGAGACCTGTAGAAAGCAACATACAAATACATCACCATATAGCATTGCTCTGACATCCAGCTCCAAGTATTTTGATTGTGTTGTTTTTTTTTTTTTTTGGTAATAAAATTGCAGCTACAAATACATAGTAGTTGGTAAGTTATAAAATAACAGGAGAAGGCATTAACATTATGATCTTTTGTGTTCAAATCAACTTGTTTCTTGTGCGACTTGGAGCTTTATGTCATTCAGACTGTCTCAACACTGGCAAAGGGCAGTGTTTTACTTATCAAAACAATAGAGGAGATAGTCTATTTTATGTGGGAATGATGTCTATTCTAACAGTATTCAATTATAAGGGACATTAGGAACCTGGCCTTAAAAGATACTAGCAAATTTATCTAGACTTTATGCTACATCGTAAAACAACAAGCAACTGAAGATATCCCAAATGGCTCAGTATGCCAATTTGCTCCAGATACTTGCCATATAAGCTGCTTTCAGGAGCCAGCAATGAGTATAGATAGTCAAGGATAAAAGACATTGACATTCAAAGAAGATGATACTACATAGCCAAAAATTTTATTTATTTATTTTTTAGCCAAAAAATTTAAATGAACAATTTGCATTTTATTTTATTTTGGAGTGAAATTGATTTTCTTCTTCTACAGAAAACTTGACATTTTTTTGTGGTAGTGGTGGGAATTGAATCCAGGACCTTGAGCATCTTAGGCAACTAGCACTCCACCACTGAGTCACATCTTTAGCCTAGAAAGAATAACTTTTAGTCCTAGCAGTTAGGGAATCTAACTAATAGCTGCTCTTAACATTGTCCAACTATTGCTTCAAACTTGAAATTGATCCCTACTTCTTTTCCCCCTAAATCAAGATACCTTATAATAAATTACAATATGAGCTCATCTGAATGGCTGATTTAGGATGTTAAGTCGTGCTTTTTGTAATCAGTCTTAGAATTAAGTCTAATCATCTGTGTCAGCTTCTCTCTTTGGCCAGGAATAACAACAAAAACTTCAAATACATTAGGAAAATATTTGTAAGTCTAGGCATTACATGTTATTACAATGTGGCAACCAAAAGGAAAGCTAACAACAGCTTGCACTATATTGGTCTTGCTTTATTCAAATTTTGATAATTTTAAACAAAGAACAGAAACGTTCACTAATGAGATTAATGTACAAATTAAACAGTGCCTGGAAAATAGCAGTTAACAAATGACAATTGTGGTAACTTCCTTCTAGAAGCAAAAAACTTTCATTTTATTCTCATCTTAACATTTCTGTATTAAGCTTCTAAAATCCACTAAATCATTAAACTAAACTATAAGAGGGACGGTCCAACATTATCTAGTCCATTCTTTTTATTTTGTAAAATACTGATCTTAAAGCTCTCCAAATATAATTTTACTGATTTTATCTGCCTTCTCTATCCTTGTAAGGAAAAACAGAATTACTTAAGAGATTGCTGTTGTACATTTCTTTCATAAAGGAGCCCTCAAACTGCACCTCATATATTATCATCAGTATCAGGACCACTGATGCTTGCAAATGGAGGTTCATGACCTACTAAATCAAAATCTCTGCTGCGAGGCCCAGGAACCTGCATTTTAATGATAAGCACCATGTTTTAAATTCAGTCAAAGCCCCGCAACACACATCTGTTCCTCCATTTGTTAAAGTAGATGGGAAACACTGAGTCTCTAGACTGTGCCTTTTTCAAGACTATAAGGCTTTTTGTCTAATTTAGGTGAAATAATTTTAGTTCTTCAATTTTCCTTCTTGGTTTTTCTCTCACTTTTTTTTTTTTTGACATCAATGTACTATTCCTTCTCAAACTCTTTCCAAGAGCTTTATGACTGAGATTGGTACACAGCAAATGCAAACCAACTAGCAATGACCAGATGGATTAGTTTGTGGAATCATTAGGTTACCTGTGGTTCTGCACAGATCCGTTATGCGACAGCTATTTGAAAAATGATACTTCTAGACATACTTATTCCCATATTTTATTTTCCTTATCTGCGTTTCAGGCATTGTGCTTTGGGAACTCTTCCTAACCTCTTCCCACTGAAATTCCACTTCCAAATCAACTATGTAAAGCTTAAAATCAATTTTTCTCTTTACAAAGACAGGAGCCATCCAAATGTCAGGCATAAATATGGGTAGTACATTTATCATGCCCTAAATTCAGGGCACTGGTAACAACCTTGTTAACAACCAAATGTCAAGCCAGAGTTGAAAGCACAGCATCTCTTAAAGGCGATGACTCACAGGTAAGAAGCACTGAGGGTGTGCCACTCAGCCAGACAGCACTTGCAAGGTAACTCTCTGGCTCTTATGTACAATGCCAGCTAATCAGCACTCCATACCTGCCCAGCCAGTGTAACAAGTGCCATCCCGAGGGTCTGCTGACTTTAGGCCTCTCTCCATTCGCTGAAGGAGCTCTCGAATCTTATTGGTCACACGCTGTGAGAACTCAGGAGTCAGCTGTAAATATTGAGGGAAAACAAATATCAAAAAACATGGGCTGCTGGGTGTGGTGGCACACACTTATAATCCCAGTGATTTGGTAGGCTGAAACAGGAGGACTGCTTTGGGCAAATCAGCAATACCCTGTCTCAAAATATAAAAGAAAAAGGGTTGGGGATGTAGATCACTGGTAGATTACCCCTGGGTTCAATCCCCAGTACAGTGTGGGGCAAGAGATTTAAAAAACAAAAAAATTAAAAAGTATGGGCCTCCCAACCTCCTGGAGGGCATTTCATTTCCACTTAGACTGCATTTTTCTGCCTGGGAGAACTTTACAATTAACAACAAGATATTAACACAACTTAAAAGTATTACTACATTTTTCTACTCAAGACAAGAAATGTTTTAAGAAATGTTTTCATAAAAATTTCCACTGAATGGGGGATCATCTATTATTTAAACCAATATTTTTATTACAATAAAAAGTCACTTTATAAAATTAAGCACAAATTAAAGATGTTATGGATTTTAAGTCACTGGAATCAAGCAGCAATAATTAACCCCTCAAAGAAATTTTAGGTTTTTTTCTTTAGATAATGCATAATTAAAAAAAAATTTTTTTTTGAAGTAGTAGAATGAAAGCAAAACACATTTATGCACACCAGAAACTTCAAACTTGGTAGAAAAAACTTGTCAAATCTATCGTCCAAACCTGTAAGCAGTAGTGCCTGGCAAAAAGGGCTTCATAAATACTGCTGAATGAATGAAACTGCTACAACCTTCCCTGTTATTAGCTGAGTGCTCTTGCTCAACTTATAACTTTTTGATGCTTCTTTCACCTTCACAAAGCCAGCACAATAACACCTGCCCTACCAAAAAAGTATTTTGAGGATTAAATGAGATATGTTACATTTTTCCCTACCAAAAAAGTATTTTGAGGATTAAATGAGATATGTTACATTTTTTTCTCGAAGACATAAATGTTGACATTTTTACTACATTTTTAGCAGGCCACAGGTATAAGACAAGTAATAACTTGGATCTAGAATGAAAGTACACTAAAGCTGAGGGTCTGAGGTTAGTTAACATCCATAATGAAGGCCCACAGATGTTGGGCAAACTGTGAGGTCATGCAACCATGCTCCTAAAGGCATACGAAAAACATTTTTGAAGTTCTGTATGTAGTGAATTAATAAGTGTCTTAGAAAGTCACTTTAATGCATCAATCATTTTAGGAATTTGTTGTGATTCTCAGACTTGGATTTCACAAAGCAATATAATTTCAAAACAATGTAGAGGAACATTACAAAGATATAAATATTTTATTTTACTTTGTAAGTTTGTACAAACAAGTTTAACCATTACCTATTATCAACAGAATCTCATTTTTAAAAAGGAGCACCTCTGAGAAGGCAGATCAGACTTTCAACCAGATCTGGATTTATTCTGAAGCACCGCTGTGATTCCTAACTTTACCCTCTGAAGAGGAAACCACATTGACAGACATAGTCCCATTATTTAACAATTTCTGCAAAACGTTAAGATTTCAGTAAGACTTGAGAATACATTTAGTAAGATAAAATATACTTTAATGTTATTATAAAAGGTCTTTAAATCTCAAGTAGAAAGCAGAATGCACCCATACGAGAACATGCCATCTTCTGTACATAGATCATGTGTAATTTATAATCTTGCATGGCCTTACTTCAAAAGGTCAAGAATAATGAGACTGCCTCAGCCTGAACAAAGGAAGTTACTTTCCACTTGGCACATGCTGCATTTAATAAAGGTGACTTGCCTGAGAGTACTGATTGCTTGTGGCAGACCACCAAATTATTCAAACTATAGCAATTACGTGAAAAGTCTCCAAAGGCCCTTTTTTCCTGATAGATGCCAGAAATCAGAAGAGTTTCTTACTGAAATCTTTGTGTCAACGAACTAAGGAGGATAGATCTCCAGGGTTGATTTTTAGTGTTCAACATTCAATAATTTTAGAACTCCTATGCTAGATTCTTTGTAGGATCTGTCCAAAAACCATGTTAGACAGTAAATTACATTGACTTTGGGGTCAGAGTTTAGATTTGTGTCTTTTTTTTCTCCTTTAGAAGTGAATTAACTTATAAAAAGTATCTAATTTATAAGTAGCCTAAAGAAGAAGTTACGTTTTTATTAAGGGTTTCTACACTGAGACATATGTTCCCAGTGTTTTCTCTGCCAAGCCAGCATGAAGAAACACATCCTCCTCTAACAAGACAAGGCATATACTTCAGCTTCGGGATCTGCAGAGCTAGGCAGAATGCAGGCCCATCTGGCCAACAGGAATCCATCTAACTTCAAGAGGATGAAAACATGTTGGGAAGCTCAATACTGGCCTTTAAGTAATCAGATTGACCCTAGCTCTGTACACACATTGGAAGTCTTCTACACTACACCTCTTCTCCAGCTCTTTCATTCTTCCTACTTGCTTTACTAACCCAAATTCATCTATAATGACAAGTGTTTTAAGGGAAAAACTGAGAGACACACATAAAGTTAGTCTGACAGATATGAAACCTGTAAGGTCATTATATGAAACTTTTTGCTGGGGAGTGGGGGGGGTATGATGAAATGGTTAAAAAACAAAACAAGGGGCTAGAGCAGTGGCTCTGCAGGTGGAACATTTGCCTGTCATGTGAAGACCTGGGTTCAAACTCCAGAACCACATATACAACTAAGTGCTGGAGAAACAAAAGCCCAGATAAAAAACTACATAAAGTTGATTCTTTCTCTTTCTCCTATAAAAAGCAAAACAGGTGTGTGTGTGTGTGTGTGTGCGCGCGCGCACACACTCTTTTAACTTAACCCAGGATTTCCCAAATCTAAGTATTCTTAAAAAGTGTTGTGAGGCCTGAGAAAACAGGGGTCCGGATATTGCATCTAGGTTCTCTTCTGAAAGAGCTTTTAATTTTCTAGGATTTCATTTCTTTTATCCAGCTGCGGTGATGTCCTGCAAAAGGTGGTGATGACACACACAAATAATTAACAGGCCTTAAATTACAGGCCGACTTTTCATCTCTCCCTTAGCATTATCAGTTGAAATGATGTCCTTACCAATCAGTTTGCTCTAATCATCACCCTACCCACACTTGTGTACAATCATACAGGAATAACATGGCACCAACGAATACCGTTAGAATTCCTCACCTCCTTAAGAAGTTAACCAAAATAGATCGGAAGTGCCAATTACACCGTAAACTGAGTAATCGCCCATTTTAATAATATTCTCAATGGCTGTTATTTCTTCCACTGTTAATAACATTAATCATTTTATCTTATGCCAACATGTTCAAACAGTATACTTTAACATGTGTGTTATATAAAGTTATCTTATATATTTGTTCTCGAATCTCATTTTTAAAAAGGGAAGGGTCATCACTTCCAATAAAAACAGAGCTCCCTTCCGAAGGCTTGGAGGGTGGCGTGGCGGGCAGGTGGGGATGCAGGTGGGTGCACCCCAAACTCACCCTCCCAGTAGAATCAAAGTAGCATTCGGCCAGGGATTTGTTATAATCGGCATAAGGATTCGGGAAGGCCCTTTGAGCCATGCTGCCGGAAGAGAGCCTGCAGAACAGGGGAAAAAAAGATCCTAGGTTGAGGAGCGGGCCTCTCGACTTGCGAGGGCAGCGGCCGGGGCTCCCGCAACTCCTTCCCGGCAGCTCCGGGGCCGCCGGGCGGCGCAGACACCTGGCCCACTGCGGCCCGGTCGCCAGGGCACACCACCTTCGCGAAAAGGCTGTCAGGGCCCGGAACCCAGCGGGATGAAGAGGACCCGTTTTGCACCCCACGTCCCCACGCCCGCGGTTTAAAGCGAATTGGTACGCGGAGGCCTGAAAGCGGCTGCGCCGGGGCCTCCCACCACGCAGCCGCTGACGCGAACAGAAGGCGGGTGTTCACCACCCACTTCCTGCCAGCAGGACCAATCAGAGCCTTCGTCGATGCGGAGCCCCGCCCCATGGCTTTCAGTTTGTTAAAGGGACAGGAGTGTGATTTCTAAAGGGTACTGCCGGGTAATTTAATGACCGGGTAGCTGTGGGGAAGACATATCTTTAAAAGCGTGCCCAATATTTTTTACTCTTAAATTTTTTTTTCAAATCCAGATTCATAAGAATTATTATTTTTAACCTGTAGACGGAAGACTGCTTTGAGAACTGAACATATTATAACTACTGCTCTGACTAAATAAAATTGGCAAGGTAATGACTTTCTCAAAGACCTTCCAAACTTTACATTTGTTTACACACACACACACACACACACACAAAAAAAAAAAAAAAAGAAAGAAAGAAAGAAAAGAAACAGAAATACTACGAGAATCATCATCAATAATAAAAAGCAGGCTATGTGGAAAAGAGGGAGAGCATGTCCTTTGGAGATAACATACACTTAAGGGTACTCCAGAAGCCATGTGAGTGCCCAAGGGATAAGGTATCAAATGACAGTTGGTAAATCTTCAGGGAAGCTACTTAATAAAAACCTAAATCACAGCTCTTACAAAATTTAATCTGTTACTTAGACAAAATGAGGCTATCATTACAGATACTGAGGCCCTTACACGAATACTGAGGATCAAAAGAGCAGGAGATCCACAAAACGCAATCTCAGTGTTTAACAGTTTCCATCATCTGAAAGATTCTTCTTTTTTGTAAAAACTTAAATCCCACCTGGTATTTATTAGGCCCATTCCGTTGGTTCAGAGAATTTTAGAGTGAGTCCAGTTGAAATGGCAGTCACTCCTTTTCCTCTCGTTGTGTTTAGTGAAGGGTCCTAGTCTCCAATTTTCAATTGAAGTTCAGTTCTCAACCCATTGATGCTCACCTTGGCCTAAGTTTGTCCCTCCGTGGCTGCCATCCTATGCCCCCCCCTTAGATTTTTTTAACTGTTGCTCTCCCAGATAAACATACTAAGTTTCTTCCCTCTCCAAATTCAAGAAGATTTAATAGGGGTTTTAGTGAATCTTAAGCTGGATATTCTTCCTATCTCAAAATATGACTGTTTGGATGAGCGACTCACAAGAGAGAAAAGGAATGAGAGGCATTTATCAATTTGTTTAATCGTTAAAAGTTTAGTATGAATTTATCATTCATTGAACAATTTAAATCAATATGATATTGTAGTGTGAAGCATGGGGTTGGGTTGTCTCACAGATTCAAAGAATGAAATCATGGACACAAAGTTGAGAGTAATAAGATTTGTTAGAGTAATAGAAAGAAAGTACAGCCCCCAAAGGTTAGTGGGCCCAAGAGAGGGACACCTAGGGGTTTTTAGGAATCTGCAGGGTTAAGGGAGCTAGCCCCCTACCCAGTTCTGGGTTAGACATTCAGTGTCCAGGAGCTTTCAAGCTTTCTAAGATCCAATCAGGTTATTGTGTCTCCCCTCACTCTGCACCTGGTTTTTTGATGGGGATCGGGTACCAGACAGCAGATGTCCCAAATCAGTTTTTTTTTGACCTCACAGGAGTCATCCTGACTTGTTTGTATTTTCTCAGCCCTGCTGAACAGAAACCTGATCTTGATGGAGCCCAAGTTGCCTGCCTGTTCATTTTAACCCTTTGTTCTGCCTCAATATTTAAGTGCATTGAAGGCTCACAAAGGGAGCAAGGCATAATCACAAAGCATCTCGCATACATAGATTATACTTGAGCAAATGAAAGAGTGAAACAAGAAGAGGAAGAAAGGAGAAGGAAGCAGGGGGAGAAGGAAGAAAGAGCACGTTAGCTTGGAGGGTGCCTCCCAAGACTGAGGAGGAGTGCACTACATGCTTAACTTGATTGGACCCAGTAGGGGTCTCAGACTCAACACTATTTACGTTTTGAAATGAATGCTTTTTGTTATGGGGACTGTCTTGTTCACTGTTCAGCAGTATCACCGCCTCTTACCCACTAGATTCCAGTACCAGCCCCCCAAGTGGTACCTGGGGATGATGCTTCCAGATGACAAATGTCCATCCCTTGGGAGGTAAGGGTGGGGCAAAATTGGCCCTACTTTTGCAACATCAGTGTCCAAAAATGTTTGATTAGATAATTTTATTGCAGTGTTCACATTGCAGATATGGCTTCCTAGAATAACGCTATTGAATTCCGGAGGACATGGGGCACAGGCATGTGTATGTTTAAAACTCAGGTGCAGAATTGAGCTAATTATACTCCTTGGGTTTTAGTACAGCATCATCAGTGCACATAAGACCCTATTCTGTCCCCTGCCAATTTTCATTTCCTACCCATTATTCTCCTCCAGAAGGCAACTGCTACAATGTTTAAGTCATATAGCCTTTGGAGAATCCATCATCTTTAGTGAAATGATTCAAGAAATAATAACCTATATTTGCATCTATCTTGGTTATTCTAGGTACAGTTTGCTAAGTTAGATAATTGTATAATATTTTCATAGTGTACCTACCTCTGTATGTTTGTATTCTGCTGCCAATAACACAATGCCACAGACTGGTTAAGGTATAAAGAAAAGAGGTTTGTTTTGGCTCACAGTTCTGGTTCAAGGTCAAGGAACCCTGTCTATTAATGACCTTCCCGCTGGCAGATTCCTTAGGTGCTACAGAGCATCACAAGGGAACACGTGTGTGTCCCTTCTGTTCTCACTTCTTTTTCTTATAAAGCCACCAAGATTCAGTTATGAGGGCTGGAGCAATGGCTTGCCTGGAATGCACAAGGACCTGGGCTTAAACCCCAGCACCACATACACAACTAAGTGTCAGGGAAATAAAGGCCAGATGAAAAAATAAAATTGGTTCTGTCTTTTTCTCTCTTTCTCCTTTTCTCTCTTGCTCTCTCTCTCTTTCTCTCTCTCCTTCTCTCTTAAGAAATAAAAAGATTCAGTTATGAGGGCTTTGCCCTAATAAATTTAACCAATTCTAATCATCTTCAAAAGGCTCATCTCTAATCCACCTCAGTTTCCACCCTCTTAATATTTCACAGTATTTAATTCTAACACATAAAGTCTTAGGGGATTCATTCAAACCATGTCCAAACCATAGCAGCTTCTAGCTCACCATACTAATTCTTTCCCCTAATGATGGGCATTATTTCTGACATACCACAAATAATGCATCCAGGAATATCCACGCACATGTTTTCTTATAGATCTGGGTATGAATATCTCTGAGATACACACAGCCAGAAGCCAATTACATAACAATCTCATAATTAATTTCTCCAATACTATTATTGTTTTCAGAACTATGGGACTAGTTTATCTTCCCTGCAATAGTCTCTAGTATTTCCATATCCTCTCCAACACTTTGAATTATTTAGCATTCTAATTTTTATTATTCTAGTGGATAAAGTAGACTCTCATTGATGTTTAAAGCTTCCATTCTTCTGTTGCTAATGGTGCTGTGCTTTATTCACAGTTTAGACAACAGGGATTTGCCTATTCACATTCTTTACCCATTTTTCTATTATTTATTGCCTTATTTTCTTGTTGATTTACAGGAGTTTTATTTCTTTTGAGGGGCACATTCCAGATCTTAATCTCCTTTGGCTTTAGATTATGCAAGTATCTTCTCTAGTCTATTATTTTTTTCCTAGAATATCCTTCATTGAACACCAGACCTTCATTTTGAAGAAGCTGAATCCATCAGTTTTGACAGTGTAATCTGAGTATTTAGCTTCACGTTCAAAAAGTCTTTATCTACTTACAGCCTGCAAAAGTGACTTCCTACATTTTATTTTATTAGCTTTTGCCCTCTTACATTTGAGTCTTTAATTCATCTGGAGTTCATTTTCCAACATTGTAGAAGAGAAACTTATTTAGGAAAGGGAGGTAGAAGAGTTATTGAAAGTTCAGATACAGACAAAATGTAAGTCCTCTATTTGTTCATGATGAAAACCCAAATATTTGAATTTTTGAAAATTGCAGGCTCCTGTTCTCCTTCCCTTTCTTTATGTTAGAGAGTCAACCCAGAGAACTCCTCCTTGGAATCTGGAAAAAGAAAAGTGATTGACATTTAGTCCTTGTATCAGTCTGCTAGGGCAGCCATAACAGAGTATTAAAGACCGTGTAGCTTAAGCAACAGAAATTTATTTTCTCACAACTAAGATAGAGGTACGAGATCAAGATGCTGGCAGAGTTGATTTCTTCTGTGGCTTTTCTTCTTGGCCTATAGTTGACGTGTCCCCTCCATTTTCACATGGTTGTCCCTCACTCTGTGTTGTCTGACTCCTGATCTCTTCTTACAAGGACACCATCATATTGGATCAGAACCCACCCCAGTGACATTTCTTAACTGTAATTACCTCTTTAAAGATTCCATTTCCAGATGCAGCCACATGCCAAAGTACTGGGAGTCAAGACTTCAGCATACACATTTTGGGGACAAGTCAGTCTATAAGAGCATCTATGCTTTCACCAACCATCATAGTGGTAGAACAAATATGGGGTTAACAAAGGTTTGATTATCATAGCTTCTCAAAGACCTTTCCATTTTTGATAAATTTAGAATGATTTTAATGATGTTCCTTTTCTTCATATGTGAAGTAGTCTTGTGTGAACTCTTAGGAAATAATTGTATTATTGTCTTTAAAGCAGAATACTTCTAGAAATTCAGGAAGATTTATATTAAACAGAGAAACCCAATATTACTAAGGGCTCTTTATTTACATTCTAAGACCCCTCAATTTCCAAATGCTGTAAGGTGTATTAGGGTGAAATCTAAATTACACTTACAAAGAAGCTCCAAATAGTCCCTGAGATAGAAATATCTTTCTCTTAGTTTAGGCGGCTTTGCTCCAGGTGACCATTGAGGATTATAGCTTCCTTCCATCTTGTTCTTCTCTCACTTGGCGTGTTATCCTTGTCTGCAGGGTCCATGATTGTCCTGGGCATGTCAGCTTTCCAGGCTGTGAGAAGGTCAGGCAGGCACAGGAGGTCACAGGCCAGCAGTGGAACTCATGGCTCTTTCAGGGATGAGGATAAGTCATGTGACCACCTCCAGCTTTCCAGGAGGCTGTGAAACAAAGTCCTCAGTTGCAGGTTCAGTTATGGTCAAAGAAGGGGAGGACTGACTTTGTTGGACAGTTGGTGGTTCCAGTAATGAATCCCAGCTATCTGTTAGCAAAACAGAACTATGCTTAAGTTTCTGGGGTCTTTCCTTCACCCCGACCTCACAGAAATCACACCTTCTGTTTCCTCCAGTATATTCTCTTGAACATGTTTAGCAGGTAGATCATTGACTTTGTTGGAAGATAGATCATAAGGCTACATATTCTTTCTTTTTTCCAGAAAATTCTCCTCTCTCAAACATGCACATGAACATACACACACCAGGCAAATTACTTTTAGGGATTTTTTTTTTTTTTTTTTTGCTTTTTCACCTCTGAGAATCATGTCTTCATCTTCTTGTGGAAAGTATTTTATTTCCTTTAAGTTCAAAAAGGTGTAAAGCAAGAGTTATCTAAGCCTGAATCTATTATCACCATCTTGTTGTTTTAATATCCAGCTGAGCCTGTGTACTAGTGAAGCAATTTTCCGTTTTATTCATGGTACAAAATCCATGAATTGAAGGAGCTATCACCAGCGGAGGGAACAAGAACATAAGCAGACATAGGCTGTGCGCACTGCAGGGCACTTTTAATTTTCTGGAGACAGTATTTCCAATGGCACTGGCAACATTTCTCCTCTCATGACTGATCAGTATGCTGACAAATTCCTTTTTCTAAGTGTACTTGCTGAGTGAAAGTCACTATTATATGAAACATAGGTGTGCTGTGTTTCCTTGGGAGACCAAAAGGATTGAGTACAGAGAGTTGGTAAAAGATGTAAAAACATTTAAACTGTTTTTTCCTCCCTACACTTAATACTTGAGAAGTGCTCTTGATCAAGAAAATAGTTCATCTTTATGAACAAAAAGAAAAAGAGGCTTCCCCTTTATCGTTGAAAATATGCTCCTCTTTTGTGTTAAAATTATGTGGCTCCTATTCTCTATCTGCCTTGAAATTCATGGTGACTGTAGAGGTGCCCCCTTACCTGGGGATCCTGCTTAGGAGAAGTCATTAATCAGGTGAATTGCCTTTGTTTCCGCACCCACCCAACCATTCAAAACTCACCCAGGGAAAGAGCTGATGTGTCAGCAAAGCCCTGCTGTGTCCCCTTTTGAGGAATTCTTCAACATGTAAGTCTGGCCTCCCGGAAAGGAACAGTAGCCAACAGACAGACACTGGCTCTTACGGTACATTTTCCAAGTTCCAGAATTGCCTCACATCAGGTAATTTTCAATCATTTAAGAGAAAAACTCCAAAAATTTCCAATTTGGCTGGTAGTCACTTTGCTTGTACTTCATTTTCTTTTTCTATTTGCCATGAGAGGCAAAAGTTCAAAGTGTAGGTAAGTAATTAACTGATGATAGTTTATGAAAAGAGGTGGGAGAAGCTGCTTCCCTAGGGCAATATGGATTTGGCGGGGGAGTTTGCACACCTAGAAGGACACTAAGAATCCAGCTGGTTCAGCCTGCTCCCACCCTGTGCGATCATCTTGAACTGAGTACTTTACTCCCCTGGCTGTGGTACAGGGAGGGGGAGAAACAGACAGGGAAGTCATGGCAGGGAAGGACTGAGTTTTCGGTCATTAACTGCATCTGCGCTGAGTGTCAAAGCCTGGGTCTAGGACTGTCTTCTGATCTGGCTGAGAAACCAAAGATCCAAAGGTGAAATTCTCAGGTTTAATGTCCTGATCCTTGAAGGCCAGGACTTGTATTCCTGGACTCATACAAAACATGTTTCCTGCTTAACATCCTCTTTCTTTTTCTTCCATTCCTTCCCTCTTTTCTTTTCTTTCTTTCTTTTTTTTTTTTAACTAGAGATTCAACCCAGGTGTGCTTAACCACTGAGCAATATCCCCCAACACTTTTTATTTTGAGACAGGGTCTTGCTGCTGCTTAGGGCCTCGCCAAGTTGCTTTGGCTGGCTTTGAAGCTGTGATCCTCCTGCCTCAGCCTCCAAAGCCACTAGGATTACAGGTGTGCACCATTGAGCCTGACTTAATTCCCCATTTCCAGACCACTGATTCCTATGTGTTATTTTGCTTCAGAAGCGTCTTCAAAATACAAATTTGCAGTGTTCACTACCGTAGATTCTGATTCATGAATGTTTGAGTTAAATCCTCATTTTAAAAAATCTTCATATGAATCTCTTTCAGGTTAGGGTCTTATGGACTAAGTTGAATCTTCATATGATTCTCTTACAGACTAGAGTTTGATATATGCTAGTTTTACAGAGAAGTAAAGATCCCGAATATAAAACATGACTCTGAATGATAACAGACTGAAATTCTGTGAGTTATTATGCCTTACAATTTACATTCAGTGCATTGTAGTCACTCAAGTATTTCCTAGACTATTATTAAAATAAATAAAGAAAGAAAGAAAATAAAAGAAATATCTGTCTTCTCTAACCTAAGCCAATGTGTACCTATGGGTAGCTATTTTGTCCACATACTTTCAAAGAAAGGACATTCAAACTTCTTTTGGTAGCTAATTAGGGTGTCTTATATACCCTCATTTTTGCCAAGATTCCTTTCTTAGGCTAATCTAAATGTCTTTGAACTAGAAGTTTAACTCTTGAGCAGGGTGAGCAACTAGTTGGAAAAGTCTTTCATAAGTGTTAAAACTTAAACTTGATCTTCAGGCCTTCCTTAATGGGCCAAAGCTCTTTAATAAAACTCCACACTCTCAAGCCAGGGGCTGGGTAGACTGATGGTAAGGGTACCAGGAGGCTTGCTGTCACTCTGTGTGCAAAGGCTCATGGCCCTTCCAGAGCATTTGATGTGGTTGGCAGAACACAAAAAGGCCAACAAGGGGAGATTGGTGTGCAGCCACTTCCTACTGGCAGCATCTACTGTCCAGAGGGCCTTCCACGTGGCCAGGCACTTAACATCAACTGTTCCTTTCATCGCTGGAACAGTCTTACGGGCAGCACCACGTATTATCCCACTTTAACATGTGAGGGAACCAGAACTGACATAGTTGAGTCACTTTTCCAAGGTCGTCATCATGCAGGTGGCAACACCAGACCCGATTTGAAAACCAGTATGTGTAATAGCCTTCATCCCCCTACCTCAGACCAGAAGGCTCCAGCCCTCTGTGTCCCCCTGTTGATATCAGGGCTTATGGCCCCACTGCCCAGGACCTCTCAGAACTCCCACCACTCATTACAAATTCCTAAGTCATGTTTTCTGCTCTAAGGCTATATTTCCTTTGCTCTGAATATAAAATTCAAATAAAGTGGTAGAGATGGTCTAAAATGTTCCTGAATGTCACATGCCAAAAGGTTGATTGCCAGCCTGTGACGTTATTAGGAGGTGGTACTACCTTCAGGAGGTAGGGCCTAGTTGGAGCAAGTAGGTCACTGGGGTGGGCCTCACCAATAAATCAACCCATCACCTTCACTCCTGGCCTCTCACAAAGTCTCAAGACATGAATAAAATGCAGCCAAATTTTTGATCATGGTTTAGCCAAAATGACCTCTAGTCCAGTTCCCAATGGAGTCCTCATTTCCATCTGAAGACCCTTAAGGATCACATTTATCAGCTTTCTGGTGCCCTCAGTCCTCACCAGAATCACTCATAAAGTTCTGTTTACAGTATTCTTAGCTTTCTATAGCCTACTTCTCCAAACTCTTCCAAACTCCTTCCGTCAACCAATTCCTTAAGACTCCTCCACGTCTTAATGTATATTGTGACAGCAAAGACTGCACTTCTTTTTGGTACCAATTTTCTATGTTAGTCAGCTTTCCGTCACTATAGTGAAATACCTGAGGCAATTAACTGAGGCACAGGAAAGCTTTATTTTGGTTCATGATTTGAGAGGTTAAGTGGACCCATTAGTGTTGGGCCTCTGGAGAGACAGCATATCAGAATGCGAGTACATGGTACATCAAACTGCTCACCTTGTGAACCAGGAAACAAAAAGGGCCATCCTGTGTATTGTTTAGTTGTTTTCTATTGTATAGGTATATCACAATTTGTTCATTTAATCACTTAATGAACTTTTGGGTTGTTCCCAGTCATTGGCCATCACCAAAAAAGTGTCTTGTAATGTGTATGTGATTTTGCATGACTATGTGCCTTTATTTCCGTTGAGATTCACATTCTTAGGAGTGGAATGGCTGGGTAGTAAGTTAACTTTGAGAAACAAATCAACTGAGGAACGAAGTGATTGTGCCACTTCATACTGTTACCAGCAGGGTTTGAGGGTTCCATTTCCTCCGCATGCTCACCAATACTTGGTGTGTTCCATTCTTTTAGTTCTTTTTATTAGTGCATTATAGTTGTACATAATGGTGGGACTTATTGTCACATATTCCTAGATTCACACAATACAGCAATACAATTTGGTCAATATTCCCCTCCCCTGCACCCCTCTACCTCTCTCCTCCCATCCCCCATCCCTTGCCTCTCTTCTGGGTTCTATATTTTTCCTAAAAAAAACAAGTACAGTATCATAATTCTTTTTTTTTTTTAAAGAGAGAGGGACAGTGAGAGAGACAGAGAAAGAGAGAAACAACTTTATTTAGTTTTTCACATAGCCTTAAGTTGCTCCAACACTTAGTTGTGTACGTGGTGCTGGGGTTTGAACCCGGGTCCTCATGCTTGTCAGGCAAGCGCTGAAACCACTGAGCCACCGCTCCAGCCCCCAGTATCATAATTCTTATTCCTATGAAGAGCATTCTTTATATACATGACTTTAGTAAATATAGTGACATAAATGCTTGGAATGCACCTTGTTTTGTCTCAGTTCCAACATTTCCCCTTCTTCTCCTTTCCTATCATCCCTTGTTATTCTTCCATAACAATAGGGTTAAACATTTACCTTTTTGTAAAGGCACCCAACTGGATTTGTAGTAGTGTCTCACTGTGGTTTTAATTTTCATTGTCCTATGCTGTTAAAAACCTTTTTAGTGCTTACTTGCCAGCCACATCTTTTTTGTGATATGTCTATTCAAATCATTTGCCCTTAATACTTTGCTTTTTTTTTTAAAGAAAGAGTTACAGAGAGAAAGAGAAAGAGAGAGAGAGAGAATCAACTTTAGCTTTTCATGTGGCTTTTGTTGCTCCAACACTTCCTTGTATACGTGCTTTTGGGGTTTGAACTAGTGTCCTTGCTCATGCCAGGCAAGCGCTGTAACCTCAGAACCACCACTCCAGGCCCTAACACTCCACTTTTTTAATAGTCGTTTTATTTCCTTAATATCATTGAGACTTCTTTACGTTTCCTGAACACCAGTGTGAAAAGGTGTAATTTGCAAATGTTTTGCCCAGGCTGGGGATTGTCTTCTCATTTTGTGAACAGCGCCTTGGAGAGCTGGTAATGACTGTTCCTCTACAGAAGTGCAAGTGCCTAGCTCCCCTTGTCTGGAACTGCTCTGAAGGAGCATCTTGGTCCAGAACTCTCTATGGGATGGGATGGGAACACTTGTGCAACTGCGTTAAGGGATCAACTTCTCCTTCCACTTCATCTGCCTCCCTCGCAACCTGCCTCTTTGTGACTCTCATTCTAGAGGGTGATCCACCATGGCCTCTTCCATGCAAGCCTCCACCTCGAGTCAGTTTCCAGGAACCAAGACTAAAAACTGGACTTGTGGCTATTTTTGTTTGCTGTTTTAAATCCTCACTTTGTATATGAGTCAGAATTTCCATACACAGAAGCACATCTTTATTTGTTCCTAGCTACCATTCTGGAAAATGAAGTCTGACTCAAGAATGTTCTTAAATTCCACCCTCTCATTACCTTAAAGAAGCTACATGTAACTTTCTCAGAAGGATTCACTTAACCACATGGCACTTTTTTCTGTTCACATGACTCTAGCTGTGATGTCCCCATTCCATCTCTTTCCTCTTAGTCTGTGGTCATTTTCTTTTGTGACCTCAACCATTTAGATGTTCAGTAGTAGAAACTACTCTTTGTTGTCTTCTCTCTAGACAGTAGAAATGATAGATGACTTCATATGTCACAGATTCAATCGGATTCATCTAGATTTCGTGGCAGCTTAGTAATTTACAAACGGGAGTGACTCAGACAGCTGTCATGGGGTGGAGCACATAACAGGGTTGTCTGAAGCTGTATTTGCAAAACACTTGACCAAGACAGAAACGCATATCAGTTGTGCATATTAAGGAATGAAGGGAAAGGAGGCTGATGGAAAGTACAGGATTATTCCTCCAAGTCACCCCTTCATACTGGTATTGTTTGAATGACTTCTTGTCCTTACGTTTAATATTATTTTATGGGTTGTTTGGTACACCGTGATACTCCTTTTTTGGCTTAGAGCTAAATCTGATATCTCTGTTTCATGAATCCTTTTCCCCATAGTTTGGCTTTTCTCATTCAAGCATTTGGATAGTAAATTTACCTTTACACATGTTTGTGCTCCCAGCCATATGTATCAATTTGTAGAAAGTGAAATAGAGAACAGTTTAGCATCAGTGAAATGTCAGGAAAATGCCCAGAAGGCACCAACGCAATACTTGAGCTTCAAATTTTGAGAATGGAATTAGGCCACTAAATCAGTTTTCCTGCCTGTGTCATGGACCATGGGGATGTGTCCTAGTTCTTTAAAAAAAGGGTATCTTCATCTCAGTACAACTCACCGGGCTGTGTTGAGGACCTGTGGGAAACCTCTGGACTTGAAACTAATTGAATCTGCATTGAAATGGCCTTTTCCTTTCTTTATTAAATATCTGTTTTGCTTTACTACCTTTCTCTTCGGCTTGCTTGCATTATTCTTTTTTAGCTGCACAAATTGGCTGTTCTCCAGGGGAAAATGAGAAGAAAGAAAAAAGAGAAGGGGAAACTAGAACTGAATCACACTTTTCATATCCTGGGTATAACTTTTCCTTTTGTGTTAGAGGAGAGAACACCAATGCAAAGTATTGCTACATCTCCAGTGCCACAGTTGGAGTTAAAACATCCTTTTCTATTTCAAAAGTGAGGAAGGATAACATACATCTGGGCTCATGATTATCATTCAGACCCATACCGTAAAAACAGTCTGATTGTAGGCTGAATTTGCTCATGACCACATTTCTTTTCCAGGGCTTGACAGATTGTGGTTTTCAGCTGTCTCCTTATTAGCATGCTGCCTGTCTGCTCTATCTGCCTTCACTGCACCTGCTCTGATAGTGATTGTTTTGTGTATATAGGTACCATTGCCTTCGGAGATTAAGGGCTCACTGTGAGCAGAAATAAACCAATGGATTTATCAGCAACTATACAAATTCCACCCATCTTTTGGACAATAACTGAAAAATCCCTCTTGGGAAAGTAATTTTTTCGTTGGTTCTTTGTTTCTGAGAATTGTGAGCTACAAACTTATGCTTACAACTCTGCCTATCTCCCCTTTCCCACTCCTCAATTCCTTCTACTTTTTTATTTATAATTTCATTTCACAGCCAGAGAATTGTAGAGAAGTTACTTAATAAACTAGAAGAAAAAACGTGAAAAAATTTCCTAAGTAGTTTACTGAGATTTTTCTAGCAAATCCAGACTTTAGTGGACTGCAGATTTACACTCTTCACGAATAGCCTTCTAATCCTTACTTTTATATAAATATTGGAAATTAGAGATGTAAAATTTGTAAGAATTAGTAGAATTTATTTGCTAGAGAGCTTAGGAAGAAAATTATTTATTTTAACATTTGAAAAATTATTTGGTGTACCTTCACTGTAGATTTATAGGATGATGGAAAGATTTATCTCAAAGGCCTGGATGCAAACAGCTTTGAAGCAGCTTTGAATTTTACTTACCTTTAAGTACCAAAGGGTATAAATTCCAGACTTTAAAGGGCAAAAAATCCTCCTCTCTATCTCCCAACAGATGCTCTTTTCACCTAGAATGAGTTTGACTTGATGGGTTATGTAGTCAGCTACTGCTGACTTTCTTTAGGATTCTTATCTATTAAGTTTTTTGGAAGACAGAACAATCCTCTTGTTGGATGCAATAAAGGTGGATATGTTTTGGCACTTGGTCCTTCTCCAACACATCTTGGGAATTTATACTTTCCTCTCTGCTCATTGACTTTATCCTATGGGAGTGACCCAGAAATAAAGCTACCCCATTTTATGTGTGAATAGGAGGGAAATTTCCTTCCCTGATTCGTATACCTGCTGGCATTCTGACATTTCCAATTTGGAGGTCATGGAAACAAGTAAATTAATACAAGTTAAGGAACAAAGATATGGCAATTGAAGCCCAAAAAATCATAAAATTGGCAGACAGAACTACAAATAAGGTATACTTGCTTTTTTCCATGTTATCTTAAGAATGAAAGAAATAAAAGGGGGAAGGAAAGCACAAAGAAAAGAAAAAAAACATTTCGTTCTTGGGGATTAATTCAGTTGTCATCATCATTATCTGTGGCTTCCCAAGAACATGATTTAGAAAATCTCACAGAGTTAGAGCCTTAATGCTAGCAGTAATATACTGGAAGATTATAGAGATATGTGCATACTCATAGACTTACATCTGACATAGGTTTTAATCACGTATAATCTCTTCTTTCCTTTCTTGCACAGTCATGGGTTTATCTGTGTAAATCTATGCAATTTTAATAAGTCAATTTCAGCATTGTATGAAGTAATTTTGCATTTTACACATGCATATGTCCTTAGTAAATAAATCAAGAATTATGACACAAGTGATTTTATAATAGCATTTTAATTGAAGGTTTGAAAATTTAAAAACTATGCTTATTGACATCTAGACTTACCCACTGCAGTTTGAGCTCTCATTTCAGATATGGAGTTAAGTGTGTTTTAACCTGTGGACAGAGGATTCCAGAATACTTGTGGAAGATAGTGGCAAGAGAAGGAAGGGAAGTTACTGGTCTAATTAATAGTACAGGGCATATCAAAAGTGGGAATGGAAGAGAGGCTCTCCTTCAGTGGGGAGACACAACTACAATTAACAAGATCTGGATTTCTTGGAACATTAAAAATAGTATTATTCAATTTTTACCATTAAACTTGTATCTATGATTAGGACCACAATACCCACACAGAATTAGCTTGTGGGTCTATTAACATAATCCCTCCCACATTTTTTTTCTTGCAGACTTGAGAAATATATTTTATTTTTTCAGCTTCCAGAATCTAAGAGAATTTCTGTCAAATTACTAGCTGAACATAAGCTAAGAAACAGACTTTAGTGATCACACATGACAAGGGATCTAGTCTCTTCAAATACAGTTGGGAAAGTTAATAGACAGGTGGACTATTATAGTCTTCAACAATGAAAAGAAAAATAAACTAAAACAGCAAACTCTAGAGAAGGTGATAAATCCGATATCTATATCTACCTACCTATCTATCTATATATATAAAATGAACACATTTTGGTATTCAAATGCCAATTTTCAACAAAAAATTACAAAGCACACAAAGAAACAGAAAGGTTTGGTTCATTCAGATTTGACAGAAACCATCCATGAAGAAGTCTAAACATTAGAAGACTAAGACAAAGACTTTAAAAATTACCTTAAATATGCTCAAAGAGCTAAAGGAAAACATGGACAAAGAACTTAAAGGAATAAAGCAAATATCACATAATTAATAACAATAATGATAATAATATCAGCAAAGACCTACAAAAGCTGAAAGGAACTAAGTGGAAATTCTGATGCTGGATGTACAATAAATGAAATTAAAACATTGTTAGAATCAGACAGGCAGAAGATTGAACCAGAGAGCTTGTGTTTGGACAAATGACTTTTTCCAGTGTATGGAGGGGAAAGAAAAAAGAACAAGAACAGTGAACAGGGCCTAACAATCTGTGGGCTGCCTTCAAATGGACCAGCATCTGCTTTATGGGAGTACCAAGAGAAGAGAGGAGGGGACAGAGGGTATTTCAGTATGAATGACTGAAAATTTCCAAATCAAACTAGTATGTAGTTATACCAATTCTAAGTTAATTCAAAACTCATCGAATTATTTACACAAAAGCTCACATTTTTAGTTATCTGATAGCATATCCATGAATTTTATTCTTATTCCACTTAAGTCATTGACTCCAATGGCATCCTCATGGTCTTCTGTATTACTAGAATTGATTTTTTCTGAAACAAATTAAATTATCCACTTTTTTACTATGCCTTCAATCTCTTAGTTAACTTCTAATACCATTATTCTCAACTTCATCAAGATCTGCAGCCTTCTGGCTTGTCCCACTTGTGTGTGTTTGTGTGTGTGTGTGTGTGTGGTGCTGGAGATCAACTCTATGGCCTTGGAAATGCTAGGCAAGTGCTCTACCACTAAGCTATATTCCAGCCTTTTAAACATTTATGTTTTTGAGTCAGGATCTTATTACGTTGGCCCAAGTTGGCCTCAAACTTCCTCTGGGCTCAGACTCAGAACTAACTGGAGCTAAACATACCCACCAGCATGCCCAGCTCTCCTGTGCTATTGAGTCTTCAATCCTATACCTTTTTTTCTCTCCTTACTTATTATTTTTTTGGTTATACGCTGTACCATTCAAATCTATGGATTCCTGTCCTTCTCTAACATTCTACTTTTCCAAAATCCCACTTTTTCTTATGCCAGTACCTGAGCTACTGTTGGCTACTACTGCATATGTAATAGTACATTTCTTCATAATTTCCTAATTGGGATCATTATAAATATGGTCTTTTTCCTAAATTAAAGGATCATTTAAAAAATATTTCCTTAGTCAATTATTCTTCATTTTTCATAATTACAGTATCTGCCCCAGACATTTTTCATCACAAATTTCCAGCAATGTTACCTCTCTTCTCTTTTTTTATTAACGTAATTTTTGAAAAGCCTAGATTATACTTTTTGTGTATAAGATAAGAATACAGTCCACAGACTCCTAGCTTGGTAGTCCAGTTCTGTCTCAGCCTTGGAAATCTCTTGTCTAAAAGGGGTCCCTTCAAACTCCATGGTCCCAAGATTCCTCATCTGTCATATGTAGAAGGCTTTGGGGGCAAAGGTGGACATTCCCACCAATGGCTGTGATGCTCTGGAGGGAGATACTACAGATGCTTCTAGGATGCTAATTTCTGGAGGCGATTAGTAGGTTTGTAAACAAATTGTTTTGAAGTGAAGGTTTGAATTGTATATTGGCAGGGATTGTTAGAATAATTGACTTGAATGAGTTTAATTGGTTATAAGACAGTGCTTTGTTTCTGTTTTGTTTCTTTGTAAGATGTAATTATCGCCTGTGTTGAGTTCCTGCAGGAACGATTTAGATGTTGGATATTTGGAATTTGGGGCATTGTGAAAGCATGCGTTTGATAGCTGTGGAATTGTATGATTCTCCCTAGCAATCTGAGTGTCCTGTGATAATGGTAAGGGAACACCTCACCTCCACCATTAAGGTACCAATTTGCTACCTCTTTCTCTATAAGAAGACTTGCAGGGTTACCTTGAGCTAGTCTGTTAGCGCTGGGGAGTTGCAGGTACCTCTGTTTCAGGAATATTCTACTGGGGGCTTGGTGGTGTCCTGCCAGTTGGAGAATGACACCTTCCCTTGAGCCTGTTAACCTGAGGAGTGGTCATGTGGCTCCTTTCTCTTGGTTGCACCTGTTTCACTCAGCAGGGACTTCAGCAGAGACAGCACCACTGAAACAATGGCCACAACCAACACTACAGTATGGACAGTTGTTAGTTCAAGGACCTGGTGACAGTGGGTAAGAACCACCAAGTGAATGGCTATGAATTTAGTTTGAGGCCAACCTGATACACCAATTGACAAGAGTTAGTTTTAAATATACTTCCAAAATACTTTTTTGGAGTACCATTTTATGATTCTATAACATTCATCATTTGGAAAGCTCAAAAGATGTTATAAGCAATAGTAGGATTTGAGGGCTAGAGAATATTTAGACATAGTTATACAATTTAATTATACAGTTTTATGACCCACAGCTTTACATTTTGTATATACGAAGGAGGAGAAGTTCCAAAAGGTTAAGTTAATTGCTATAGTCCCTCTAGCAAGTCACTATTGCAAGTCAGAAATAAGATAGCTACTCTGAATGGGTACTGGATAATTTCTTTTCTTTTTTAAGAAATGAAGGTGAAAGCGTTTCGTGTCATTGAAGTTTGATCATCTGCAGAAAATAAAATTTTAATGTATTATTTGGGATCAAGCATAAAGGATATCTGTTTTCTTTACCTCACCATGAAGCCCAGAGGGCTATTGGTAGCACAGAATCTAGTAGAGGGTACTTTTTCCCTATCTTACTGATATATGAATTTTAGGATCTATGAGTTCCACAAGAAAAATCATTACTTAGGATATGTATTAAGATTACACAAAAGTCTAACTATCAGAAATTAGAATGAAAAGAGAATTTTATTTGAAGTTTCTTAAACTTTCTGTGTCACAATTAGCAGTCTGGTGTCAATCCCTTCTCAAAATGTTTTTGAACACACAATATAAAATAGGAAGGATTCAAAGAAAAAATATCACACCAAAATATAGTTATAAAAATAAAAGATTGTGATATAGTAATACGTGTGCTTCTTGTTTATGCATTACATAATAGAATCCAGGGTTACACATTACATAACAGAATATGATCTAGAAATCATCATGAATCCAAAGTAGTATTGCTTACAGTTTCTGAAGACACGTATAGCTACAATGAAAAATTTAAAAAAAATCTGTAAATTCTGTGTGACGAAGTCACAGGTACATCTAATACCACCAAGATTTGTTTCCTGCTTTTTATGTTTGAATAGAAAGCTAAATTTCAGTTAGTCATTAGAGAAAGTAAATGATTGAATTTGTTTTTGAATTCAAGTTCATGAATTCTTTGAATTCTATTGCTGGATGCCTCTCTGTGAGCTCAAATTAAGAAGCTTTTGTGGAGTTTCCAAGTCATTTTTCATCAGCTGCTTCTCTCAGATAGTGCTCTAATAGTGATTTCAAAAAGATTTTTCAAATATGGGACAAACTGGTAGGTTCTTTGGAGGTGAAATGAGTGCAGTCAGCAGAAGATTTCAGTAAAAACACCGTCTGGATCAATGCTAGTTCGAATTAGAAAGTGATAAAACTTTTTCTTCTGTTGCACTTACCATGTTTTCTACATGATCTTCCTCCAAGTCAGAAGCTCAGTGCTTTTGCGTATTACAGACAACTTTTTCTCTAAAGAGAGAGAGGGACGATGAGAGAGAGAGGAATAGGGAATCAATTTTTATTCAGTTTTTCATTGGCCTCTGTTGCTCTAGCACTTAGTTGTACATGTGATGCTGGGACTTGAACCCGTGTTCTTGCACATGCCAGGCAAGTGCCATAACCACTGAGCTACTGCACCAGCACTATTATGAACAATTTTGCTAGATGTAATTGTTAGTGATGATGTTTTTGCCTTCACATGGGCATATTATGTACACTTACATGTATTCTACAGGGAGATAACATATTTAAACCAAAGGAATTTCTTGCCAATGATGGATTTTGGGTTCTTTGTCATCTGGGTTAATAGGTAAAAGAATCATTTGAGCTGTTATAGAAATCTTTCAATCACCTCTTGATTGGCTGTTTCTCTTTACTATGGTAAGTCAGTTGTTGGCTTTATTTGGCAAATTGGGGAAGTGGGTTTTCTCGGTTTGTTTCTAGTTCTGCTTCTCCTGGCTGTAACATTTCCCTGGGGGCAAGCAAATAGGCCTTCAAGTTGAACATCTCATTTGCGATGTTGTCATTTGAGGTGATAGTCATTTGTAGTTTACGGAGGCATGATTTCATTCATAGGAGTGAACAGACGGGTTAATAAATCTGTCGGAAGTTGTACACTGGTTCACAGGCTCCTTCAGGGACATCCATCACGGTGTCATGATGCTGAATGCTCAACTGCTAAGGGTCCATTAGGTGACAAGCACCTTGAAAACCAGGGTTAAACCTGATCTAGATCAGGACCACAGCCACACAGAGTAGAGAGGAATGTTTTACTTGCAGGCTTGGAGAGGGAAAGAAGGTCTGCAGGTTTCCTGCAGTTGAATTTCTAAAGCAAACTTTTAAGTTATGATAATACACTCATTTCAAAATAAGTTTGTGCTATCTTATTCTAAAAGCACATTTTCCTTATTTTTTTTGGACTATGAAACGGTTTTACCATCTTACAAAATGATCACATAAATGCAAACACTTTTTAAAGAATTGACACTCTATGGGTCATAGGTGAAGGGATTCTATGATTTGGTGTGTCAATTATAGTCTCATGCTCTCTGATTTTTGGAATGAACTCAGTTTTGTGCTCTGTTTCTCTTCAGCATGCAATAAGATTTATTTTGAAGTCATATAAGAGGGATGATTGGGACAGTAGGGAAGGAGGCTGCCACAATTGCTGAGTTTCTACTGGGCTGAATTGCCACGGTGTACGTGGCAAGCAGCATTGATAGTGTAAGGCGATGTATTTTAGCTCTGGCTGTACGTTTGAATAAATCTGTGAGTCGTTAAGATATAACAGTTAAGAAGGCTGGAACGGTGGCTCAGCAGTTATGGCACTTGCCTGGCATGCACAAGTACGCAGGTTTGAAGCCCAGCACATGTACACAACTAAGTATGAGAAATGAAAACATGAAAAACCAAATAAAATTGATTCTCTCTCTCTCTCTCTCTCTCTGTCACTGTCCCTCTCTCTCTTAACTGGTATATTTGCAATCTCTTTGGCTGGGGTTCTCTATGTGCTGTTGTTGTTGTTATTATTATTGTTTTTATTGGCCAGGAGCTGTATTTGGAGCATATTAAAAGCACTCCAGGGGATTCTAATATGTAGTTAGGGTTCAAAATTATTGGTAAAATGGATGCAAATATCAGCCCATGAATTCAGATTGGCAAGAAATACACCTCAAGTTTTGATCCTAGCCTTGATTTTGCTATTAACCTCATTCTTTCTTGTGATTTACTCATAGTTCGAAGTTCTTACACAATGTGTGTTCGATTTTTTGTTGCTCTGATAGTACTGAGAACAACTTAAAGGAGGAAAGATGTGTTTTGCCTCAGTTTTAGGCCACGCTTGGCTGTCTCCACAGCTTTGGGCCGGCAGCAGAAGGGTGTTGCGGAAGAAAGCAGCTTACCTCCTTGGCATCCAGCAGGGAGAGAGACATGGGGGTGACTACAGTTTCCACCACTTTCCAATAGATCATTTTGCTTTGAATCATGAATGGATCAACCCACCGAAGAGGTCAGAGCCCTCATGATTCAATCACTTCCCAAAAGCCACACCTCTGAATATTGCTGGATTGGGGACCAAGCCATCATCCTTTGGGAGATGATGGTCCAGATCCAACGTCAGAACACAGTGTAAATTTTGGGGGGCAGGTGAATCTTTTGTCAGTCATCTGTCCATTGAGGTGTCTGACCTCCTGCTAGTGTGGCACTTTGGGTCCATTAGAGTAGCATACTTGGAGAACGAACATCTTTCTGTGATGTGTCTCCATTTGGGGATTAGGGCCAGGACTAACAGAAGCTGCAAAACTCAATAATTACTGAATTTTAATGTAAAATCACCAAAATTCAAACTAATGCAATAGATAAAAAAACTCACCATGAACAAAATATTAAAATTTAAAATAAAAAGAGGGTCATGATACCCTGCATCACCAGCCTCATTCCTTGTGGTAATAAAGTTTTTAGCAACATGCAAACCACCTTCTTCCTGCCTGTCCCTTCTACTTGAGGGAAATCTCAATTAATTCAGAGAAAAAATTTCTCCTTTTTTTGATTCTATCCTGCAAACAATCTATTCAGGAGTATTGTCTTTCATTTCCCCACTCCCAAATCAGGCTTAGGCTTTTGGAAACAGAATATTTGAAGTAAAGCATTTAGCAAGCAACTTTCATATTTTTTTAGCAGTTTCATTTTTATTATTTGCACCAAAAATAATTACACTTATGCACAAGGAGACATGCAAAACGAAATACATCATTGTTTGGAATACTACACATTTAGAAACAACTTAAATATCCATTAAAAGGGGAATGGGAAAATAAACTAAGATTCATCCATGTAATGGAATCTGTGAGAAGGAACATACATATATCACAAGATGCATTGTTTAATAAGGAAAGCAATTTCCAGATGATGTATCCGGTGTTGTAACATTCCTGGCACCTTCCATTTTTTTGTTTTGTCATACCTCTGTTCTTTTTTTACTAAGTGTAGGATTCACTGCTAGCCTGAAGTATGTGTAAGAGTGAGTGTGCATATGTGTGTGTGCGTGTGTGTAAAAGATACCATAAAAATCCCCCTACCTCCTTTTCTCCTTCTTTCCTCTCTCTTTCTCTATCTTTATTTCTGCCAAATAATGGAAAACTGCTGTCAAATTCCACTCAGTTTTTATTATTTCTCAAATATCAAGATCCTATTGCCACCCAAAATCTGTCTCCTATACCAAGAATTTCTTGGAATATGTCTTGGAATAGGCATCTCACTAAAAAGTTCAAACCACTGCCAATTCACCAGTGGTGTCCATGGTGTCTGCCTGTGGGGGTTACAATTTGCTCAACTTTCCCACTTTGCTATATGAGGAATTAAAAATAAAACCTGTATGTCCCTGTGTCTCTGGAGTCTTTAATGGAAACAAGTCCTTTTGCCTCTTTCTGCCTCTGCTCTCCCTTCTCCAAGAAAAATTTCCTTGTCTTGGAGTAGACGGCATCTTGTGATCCTGCCTCTGTTCCTCAGGTGTCTTTGAATAAGACTTCCCTCTTCTGCTACAAATAAGAGCTAATACGCAAATTGAGTCCTTTCAAGGCAACCCTGTGCAAAATGTCTGAATGTAAGCAGTTCATGTGTACCATCAGCAGATAAGGACGATGGGTTCTTGGAGGGGAGATGCTGTAGGACCCTACAGATCATTGGAAGTATTTTGCGTTATTTGTCAGAATGAGATGGGAAGCCACAGGAGGACTGTGAACAGAGAAGTAAGAGAAGGAATTAAAAAAAACTTAGATTTAGTTGCAACTACTCTCAAGCTAGTTTCCTTGATGTCCCTCAAATATGCCAGGCATGCTCCTTCCTCGGTGCCTTGATAACTGCTATTCTCTCTGCCCCTAGATAGCAACGGGCCTCAAGCACTGAACCTTCTTAGCAGCACCTTTCTTGGCCACTCCATTTAATGCTCAAGTTCTATCTCCCCTGCCTTATTTTCCTTCACAGCACTTATCACCAGCTGATACTCTGTGTTACTTCCTTATCTTACTTCTTTTCTGCTGAAGAAAGCTACTCTTGTTCTGAGCAACTGATCTGTTTTTTACCAAATAGGGAATGGAAATTTTGTAATTGATGGTATCTCTCCTTTTCTTTTCATTAGCTTTGGCAAGCTCCACAAAATATGTGTAAGATCTTATAAAGGAATATATTCTTCCATACTCTCTTCCTGATTTAATCTTAATATTTGGTCATCATTGCCTTTCATTCTGACTTAACAATTTTCAAAAGATGCTATTATTATTTATAGGTGTGGTGCTGAGGATCAAACCCAGGGCCTCTTGCAAACTGGGAGGGCACTCTACTTGCAAACCACATCCCCAGTCCATTACTTGTTTTATTCCTAATTTTGTTCTAAGTCTTTTTTTTGGAAGTGAGGCAAGTTATAAACAAGAATTCATCTTTAGACCTCTTAATGCCAGCAAAATTTGTGCATGTGGAACTTGTTAAAATGTTTAATAAGTGTAATATTTAAGATGTAAAATAAATTCCATAAAGACCTGCATCTCTTTATCTTGGAAAGTTTACATTTGTTTCATTATAATATAAGGCATCTTTTTTTTTTTTTTTTTTTAAGAACACGGCTTGAATAAGCTAATAAATCAAACTAAAATTTGAGCAGCTTTACAATTTTGGAGTAGATTTCAGGATGGGACGTTTAAGGTGGGGGGCGAGGGAATGCTCAAAAGGACTCCATCGTTTTTTCTTGTGGCCTTCCTCGTTCTGACACTCCGTTGTGTACGTGGTGCTGGGGTTCGAACCCTGTCCTTGAGCAAGCTCTGTAACTGCCAAGCCACCGCTCCAGCCCCATGACTCCATTCTTAAGGGAAGTTCCTGGGTGCAGGGTGCTTCTTGCCTGGCTCCTGCCCTGACCCCTCACAGTCCCGCGGTTTCCATCCTGGTTTAATAAGACTACAAGATGTGAGTGAGGGCTGGGTTCCCTTCTCTTCTTCCAGAGATTAGATGACAGTGGGTGAGAAAGGGCTCTCCTTCCTTCTTTCTACTCTTTAAAATAAAGCAAGGTTGAGGCTCAGTGTTTCTCAGTTCACCTTAAGTGACCCGAAGAGCTTTAAAAAAATCCCAGTTCCTAGGACCTGACGCCTAGAATTTCTGAATTTATTTGGCATGAGACCCAGGCACTGAGTTATTTTTAAAAGCTCTCCGTGAGGTTCTTTTGTGCAGCCAGAGTGGAGATCATTGGTTTCTTCAAGGTCTCGCTTAGCTCTGACATGCAATGAGGAGGTGGCTCTTCTGTCTTCCCAACCCTAGTCAGCCGCTCTGGGGATTCCATTGACCAGCAATCGGAGGTTATGCTACCTTCTGCCACTAGATGGCGCGGGCAATTCTTGGGAGGGAGCAGATTGTGGTTATTTGGGAATTTTCTTTTCCCTGTGCAAAATACTTGAGATACCCAGTTTAGGAAGTTTTGTGGGTGACACTTTAACTCAGAAGGTGCAGCTGTTTTGCTTGACAAGTTGATAGAGAGAAACTCATTAAATGAACGTTTTGGTGTCTAAAGGGAGAGAGAAGGTGAACCCCCTTGCATAAATATTAGTTCACATTTTTCTTCTTACTTTCCACAGGTATGTGTGTCTTTTCTCTTTATCCCCATCTCTCTCTCTCTCTCTCTCTCTCTCTCTCTCTCTCTCTCTCCCCCCTCTTTCTTCCTCCTATTCTTTATCTGTGGACCCTCCCTTCCTCTCCCCCTTTTGGTTTCTGCCTTTAACCATTATTTATATCTGGTTACAATGAACTAATGGTGGGTTAAATTTTATTTTACTGCCTGGCTGATAAAAATTTAAAGAATTCAAACAGGGTTCCCGCACAGTATTCTGGGAAGGGCAAACATTCAGGTTACAATAGGAAATTCTTATTCAGGGGACTTACTCTGCAATGTAATGTTTGTTCTTAACAGCTGAAGCAGCACCAGCCAAATCCAGAAAAAAAAAAGAAAGAATTTTATGCCCTATCAGGGAGAAACAGTCAGAATCCTCTTCTCTTTATAGTACTATTCGGGTGAGGGCCAAAGCTCTTAGTATCCACATAGTAGGGGTTTCGCACAATAATAGGGTGTGCCTCTCTTCTCCTTTCATTGGAGGATCTCAAAGCACACTTGCTGGTTTAGTCTGTAAAGCAGCATCTTTTTCCTGGACTGTCAAAATAGGAAGATGTGATTGCAGAAGAGATTGCATTCTTTCCCTGGCTTTGTTCCAGCCCAGCTGTTGGTGGTTCAGGGAGATGCTAGGCTCTTGGTGCCAGGACATACTGTGTTTTCTTCCTCCCTGAGTGACATATACTGATGGGTCACTGCCCGAAACGGTGGAGCAAAGCATGGTGTGTGTCCACCCGTGAAGATCCCTTTCTTACTCTTCTCTGGTTTCTATCTGGCAGGATCAGTTCCCTATCTCATTAAAAAAAACAAAACAAAGCAACCAACCCAAGATTCCGAATAGTGCAAAAATCAAAAAACACAAGAAAAAGTAATTTTGTATTAATAGCTAATATTTATTGAGGGCTTACTATATACCAAGTGGTTACTGTTTGTACCGCCATAAGCACTTGACATATATTACACCATTTAATCCTCATACCAGTCTCAAAAGCTAGGTTCTATTATTGCCTGCATTTTATTTTTAATTTTTTATCTTTTATTTTTTGGTATGAGGGATTGAACCCAGAGGTGCTTAACCATTGAGCCACAGACCCAGTCCTTTTTATTTTTTATTTTGAGACAGGCCCTTGCTGAGGCTGACTTTGAACTTGTGATCCTGCTGCCTCCACCTCCTGAGCTGCTGGGATTATAGGTGTGTGCCACTGCACCCAGGTATAACCTCCATGTTACAAAAGAGGAAACTGTGCAAAACCAGGGTTAAGTAACTTGTTCAAGGTCACACAGCTGAAAAGTAACTGGGCCAAACCCCTGAGCGCAGGTTATCTGAGGCAGCGCATCTTAACCCTATTTCTAGATTCTAAAAGGGTAGTGATTGGAGTCACATACAAATAAAGAATAGCTTCTCCACTTGTATAATTATTAAGAAAGGGTGTGTTTCTTCTTAATGTACTGCATTTCTTTTGTGAGGGGATGCTCCAAATTCAGTTTTTTCTCCATTCTTAGGATCTATGTATGTCGTATAATACCTGCTGCTTACTGATGAAGCAATTGAGATGGTGGTGGGGAACTTCCTTCCAGTTGTGACTGGCATCGATCAGTAACCACACAGTAGTAAATAACTTTATAGAGAGAAAACAATTGCAAGGATGGTCCTTGTCTGTTTTTTTAAATTTTTAAATTTTTAAATTTTTTTTGTCGATTCACTTCTGCATTACCTGAAAGGGAGTGGGGACAGGGGACATGATATAAAACTCTAACAGATGACATTAGGGAGCTTTTCCAGCTATACCCTCAACTTTGGGCCAACAAAAGGCTAGAGGAAACAGGCAACCATTTCCTTCGCCTAGTGTGTTCTTAATGTACTTCATGTGATATTGGGCATGAAGAAAGCAGATAGCAATTATTCTCTGGTTTAGCTATTCATGGAAGAATATTATAATATTGCAAATGGAGAATCTATATGGCAGAAATTCATCCCATCAATAGGACTTTGAAGGCCCTGCAGTAGACATAGCATGAAGAGACTCTGGCCACTAAAATGAGAGAAGTAATGCAGTCCTTTCTAGAGAAGAATGACAATCTCAGAAGAACAATTTAAGGGCTGGAAGGCTCAGGTTGCAAATAGAATCACTGGACAGACTTCCAGAGGAGTTGATGAGGGAGATTCAGTATTCAAAGACTTTTATGATTCTCTAAGAAAACTTAAGGCTTAGAAATAAACTCATATCATCCTATAGCCAAACCTAATTGGAGAAAGGCAATAATTGGCCATACATAGAACGGCATAGAAACACTATTAGAGAAACTATTCCTGGAGCCACACCGGTTGAGAGTCAATATCAATTCCTTAATGAGAAAAGACTATAGACTAAACTCATTACTGACTGATAACTCTTACAGTTTGGGGAATATATCTTAGCTTGTATATATATATTCTTTTACTTGCACAGTGCAATTTCAATAATTATTAACAAAAATTTCCCATTAATATAATCCTCCAGCTAAAGAGTTTCCCAAGGTCTTATTCCATGTGAGTCATTACATCAAGAATTAAGGAGAATTTCAGACTCACCAATCAATTGCCTTATGACATCTCCTAATCATTCCCAGGCAGCTCAAATTGAGCGTTATCAAAACTGAACCTACCATGTTTTCTCTGGATCTCTTAATTCTCCTGGTGACCATATTTTAGGAAAACAAATGCAGCTACCAATTGCTCAAATCTGAAACATGGATGGGGCATCTTATATGCCTCCCCCTACCGCCACATGTAGTCACGTATACCCACAGTGTCTGTTTCCTCATGCCTTTTGGATTGATTGTCTTTCCCTCTTTCTCAGTGTCTAAGTTCAACATTGTCAGTTCTCATCTGTATTATTTTCTGTCTCCTCTCTGATCACATTCCTATGTATCCTTCTTTTTGGTTTAGTGATTTTTCTAAAATGCATATCTGGGATCATTTCTCTGTTTATATTCCTTCAATAGCTTTCAGATTAAAGCAGAACTCAGCTTTACTGAACAAAGCCCCTGGAGATTCCAACCCTGGCTACCTCTCTACCGTTATTATCCTTTGAATGTTATGCACATCTTTCTAACTTCACCTGTGCTGTTCACTCTTAACTCCTCCTTGTCCTTCCAATCTCAACTCAAGCCATCTCATCCAGAAAGCTTTGAAATGATAAACGTCAGCCAATGAAGATTTTAATTTTTCTTTATTTCTCTAGTATATTTCCCGTTCCTTTCTTTACCATCTTTTTTTTGATGTTAGGATTTTCTTCCTCTTTATCAGTTATTTATTAAAATATTAGCTTTCATCCATTTAAATGTTCTTTTTCTCTCCCTATTAGTGCATCAATTAATGTATGTCCATGACACCAATTATTCCCTGTTATCTTCTATTTCCATACATTATTTCTCTATAGATTTGCCTTACAATGTTTTGTGAAAGAGACAATATTTAATTAAGGAATTTTAACCTCACTTTATTAATAACATTAACTTATGGAAAATCCAGGAGCTTTCATTTTGGGCTTTTCTACCTAATTTCTTTTAGTTTTCTTGCTGCAATAGCAGTGTTCTCAGCAGTTACAAGTTTGGCTATATCAAAGATTAATGTACTTTATTGGTGCATAATCTTCAAAGAGAGTCTTAAGGTCTACAAACCAGAGGTAATACATGCTTGGGTCAGAAGTCCAGGTTACACTCCCAGGTGTGAGTTCTTGTAAGGAAAGAGTTTCCATTTATTGGTGATAAGACAGGTAGGCCAAGATCAGCCCCATTCATAAATTTGGTCTGGGTCAGATTCAATTCACAGATATCAACCGATAGAAGTGTGAGCTGCAATTGTTAGTGGCCCTGAACTGCCCCACCTTGGATCTTGGGAAATCAATGTGGCTTTGTTCAGCAGTGACTGCCTGAAAGGGCCATAAATCAGCAGCTTCCATAGGAACCTTTTATTGTCAAGGTAATAGCAAAGAAAAATGATAGCAGTTATCCATTTACACAGTTTAGCCTTTTTCCTTCTTCATTGATGTCTCTTCCCGTTTTCTTTTCTTTTCTTTTTGTATCTGACTAATAAGAACATATGGTTTTGGAGTACTTTTTCTAGAGGGATATGTGCTATAAAACAGCATGAAGTTCTGCAATCATTTTTTTTTTGGTTGAAACTCTTTCTATCTGTGCTGTGTTTTGAAGTAGTCAACCTCGCACTCATCCAAGATGAGAGTTTTGCATTTTTGGTGACTGTAAACCACCTTTGTAATTTCTTCTCCCCCCATATATATATATATATTTTTTTTTTTTTTTGAGAGAGAGAGAGAGAGAAGCAATTTTTATTTAGTTTTTCACTTGGCTTTTGTTCCTCTGACACTTTGTTGTGTACGTGGATGCTGGGGTGTGAACCCACGTACTCGCTCACGCATGCCAGGCAAGCGCTGTAACTGCTGAGCCACCGCTCCAGCCCCTCCCCCCATATATTTTATTAGTGCATTACAGTTGTACATAATGGTGGGATTTGTTGTTACATATTTGTACATGAACAAAATATTCCCTTTGTAATTTCATATCATGACTATATATCTGAATTAGGCCATTAAATATGATATCCATGTGATAGAGGTTTATTTATTCACCCCTATAAAAAGTGGTTAACACCAACAGACTTTCAATGTTTATGTTATCATAGTTGGTCTTTGAAGTGTTTCTCTGTACTCATGATATCCGGATACTTTGATAGTTGTGATCTGTATGTCTTGCATGTAATTTGTTAGTAATAATTGTGAAGGGATTAAAGATTATGAATGACTTCCTGTTTTAGAAATGAGACTGCACTCAGTGATCCCTAGATGCTGCTGCTAAGTGCTTCGTGCTGTTTAGTGGGAGAGAGACTACTGCTGGAGCCATTTCTTCTAGGCACTTATGCTCAGTGCTAATCATTATCCAATAGGTGTTCTCCATTTTTTCCACAGTAAAATAAAACTGTATTCCCCAACCATTCTTACTGTTGGGGTGGCCATGGTCTCCATTCTGACCAATGGGAAGTGTCCCTAAAGGAAGGGACATGCTCCCCCCTTCTTTCTCTTTGCCTGTTGATTGGAATATGGACATGATGACTGAAATTCCAGAAGCCCCCTTTGACCATGAGATGACTTTTGGAAAGGAAGCTACATAATTAAAAAAAGCTTACTCCCTGATTCTGTGGGGCCTTGTACTAGTCTAGCTTCTGGACTTAATGGAAGTGAGAAAGAATTAAGTTTCTATCTTGTTTAAATTTCAGCTATTTTTTGAACCTAATTCTCGTTATCACAACATCCACACAAAATAAATGTCAAGAATTAAAACCGATAATTCCATGATTCCTAATTTCCAGAACAAAAATTCTGATCACTAAATCTTTCTGTATGGATGATTCACAGGCCCTTCAAACTTGAATTGGCCAAATTCAAGCTATTATGTCTCCTCCACATTTGCTTCCATTATGTTTTAATTTCTCTTACTTTCCAAACTAAAATGTCATGACATTTTTGTGACCCCTGCTTCCTGCCTATTCTCCCTGTTCCTAGTCAACCCCTATTTCTTGACTGTTATTGCTTGGATTGTTTTGTCTGCCAGGGGTCCATGTATTTGGAAGCTTGTTCCTCAGTGTGTTAAGACTGAGGTGGAGGGAACATTTGAGAGGTGAGGCCTGGTGGGAAGTCTTTAGATCATTGTGGTTGTTGTCCTCGGAAGAGTCAAAAGTCCCCTCAAAAGTCTTTAAGATACTAAGGCATGATAATCATAGCAATCACTTCCTTTGTATTTAGTATATGAGGGCTATTCTTGGCTGTCTGTTTCTTAGAGTCTTGAAAGCTAGTGGTTTTATTTATGCTAGTTTTTTGGTTGTTTTGTGTGGGAAAGTAAATCCGTCTTCCATTAGTCAAAAATGGAAGTCCTACCCTTTGTTTAAAGAGCTTTCTTAAGTTGTTACTTACAAATATAACATCAACCCATTTAAATGTACCATCCTGTAATTTTCAATGAATTTTCAGTTTTGCATCTCTCACCTCTATCAAGTTTAAGAGCATTTTCATCAATCCCAAAAAGAACATGTGTCCATTTGCAGTCAGTCTTTGTTTCTACCTCCAGCCAGACAGCTACTAATTTACATTCTGTCTCATAGATTGTCTTTTCTAGATATTTTATCTAACTAAAACTGGTTGATATGGTGCCTTTTGCATCTGGCTTCTTTTAGTTAGGATGAAATCTTTTATTATTCATGTGATAGCATTTGTCAATAGTTCCTTCTTTCTTATGACTGGGTAATATCCTTTTGCATGATCATACTGTATTTTGTTTATCCATTCATAAGCTGATGGGTATTTGGATTATTCCTACATTTAGGTTATTATGAATAGTGTTTCTATGGATATATGTGTATAAGTCATGGTGAGAATATATTTCTTTTGATTTCATTTATTGAGTAGCCACCTAGTAGTATAACTGTTACATTAGATAATAAATTTATGTTTACGTTTTTAAGAAACTGGCAAACCAATTGCAAAGCAACTGCAATATGTTAGAACCCTATTAGCAATGTATGAAGTTCCACTTTCTCTGCATCTTCATCAACACCTGTCTTTTTGATACTGTTTTTTCTAGGGCTCATGAAGTGGTATTCCACTGTGGTTTTAGTTTGCATTTTCCTAGTGACTTCTGATCTTAAACATCTTTTTTTGGTACTTGTTAGCCGATAGTAAATATTTTTGATAAAATAGCTATGCAAATATTTTGTCCATTTTAAATTGAGCTATTTTTCTTCTTATTACTTACTTGTAAGAGTTCCTGATCTATTTTGGATACAAATCTTTTACCAATAGTATGAGTTGCAAATAATTTCTTGCTAACCTGTGTCTTATTTTTTCATTTTCTTAGCAGTATCTTTGAAGTGCAAACTTCTAAATTTTGATAAAGTCTAATATGTTATTTTTATATTTTATGGATCATGTTTTGGTACAGCTAAAGGTATTACTGTTTTAAAAATGCATTTTCTACTTAAATTAGCCAGAGTGGATTTTTGTTGTGTGCAACTAAAACACTTGACTGATATGATAATTAATGAAGGAGACAAAAAGAATTATATTTCGATTCCCAAGATTTTGAATTCAAAATGGGAAAGAGATATTCTGAAATTATAACAATTTATTCTGAACTATCAAGTTTTTGTTGCATGCCTTTGCTTCTGTCAACCAGAGGGTGCTATTGGCTCAGATACCAAGGATCAGCTTCCTTATCTGGATGGTCGAAATTGTTTTCATCTCAAAAATCTCTAGAGATCATTATGGAAATTTGATATTGCTTCTTGTGTTTATGGAACTCATTACCATTTTATATAATTAGAAAGAACAGACCATCGAGTTGGGTGAAGTCTCAGAAAAAGTAAAAACTTCTTGAGAAACCCATGATTTTCGTCTCTAGGTAGGCAATTTAAAGTTCTCATGGAATCTGACCAAACTTTGATGATTAAGAACAGAACTTAATTAGAAAATGGAAGAGCCAGGTTAAAAGCTCAGCCCTAAGATCAACTAGCTGTGACATATTAGGTAACTCTCTTTCCTTTTCTGAGCTTTCATATTGTCATCTATGAAATAAGTAAGCATGGACTAAATATTGTAGAATTCTTTAGGTCCTTGTGGTCTAAACATCAGTATAGAAAATGTTCTGCAAACACTTTTTTCCCACCTCCAACCCGCAGCGTCTTAGGGCAGAGCAAGTTGGATTCCATCCACTTTCGAAGCTAGAGGAGAAGAAAGTCCCCCAAAGGTAAACTTGATGTATGTCTACACACATTAGAGAGAAGGCTCAGTGCTGGTTTTGTTTCCTGCAGTGGGGTGTGTTTGAAGGTGGGGCAGATAGGGGCTGGAAGATTGTTATTTCACTGACCAGCAATGTTGACCCTTTGCTCTTTACCAGAGCCAATGGCCCCATTGTGCAAATCAAATGTGTGCTTAGCAGAGGGTACCTCAGGTCTAGGGCCATGTGACTACGAAGTAAATGAAGTCCACATTCTGTGACTTCCTCTTTGCATACTCCCTGAAGTTTTGGTACACCATTTTAATGAGACTGCATAAGGAAAAGTGCTTGTGATAGCTGTTAGAATGTAGGCATTTCATGAACATTGCTTTCCTTCCCCTACTTTCCCCTTGCCATTTATATTCCATAAGCCTCTAGAACCTTCCTATGGTTCTCTGAACAGCTACAGTCTGTCTCAGGCTTTGATTCTTTTCTAAACTTTTGTTTTTACTTAAAATTTACTTATGTTGCACATTTTTCCTTCTTACACCTACTACATATCTAGCTAGTATAACCAAAAGGTAATTTATTCAGAGACAAATTATTAAATTAACTGCTATTTATTGAATAGTTATTAGATGGTTGGTAATATTCTAATGATAAAAGTACAGTAAGGAACAAGAGAAATAAAATTTCTTTCTCCATGCCGCTTACATTCTAAATACTATAATGGAAAGGAGGGACATGAATAAGTAGTGGATATTCTATCTTTGCTCTTCCCAAATGTATTGATCTATTTCCTCATTTTCTTCTTTCTGTTCCCTGACATTTCTATGGGAAACTTGTTAGCCTTATTTGCTTGGAAGCCTGGCGGGACTGTCCCTAAAGTTACTCTAATTTATTTCCCTTATCTAATTTATGTACACATGACCACACTCAGCCAATCAGATGTTCTGTTGGGTTGAGTAACAAAAGATTGAAAATGATTGGACTGAATTCAGCCCAAAGATGGCCCTTTGACAAAGACCAATGACTCCTGTTACCTAGAATGTCAGAACTTCACTAGTTCTTGTTGGTTCCAAAGGCTTCCTTCTTATTCTTTGACTGATGCATCTGTGAAAAACCTGTATTGGTTCTTGTTTAGCTTATTGAGTGTAATTTTGTGTTGCTTGGGATCCACTAATCTCAATTTGTGAATTAAGAAGTATCACATTTCTTTAATTTATTCCCTCCAATTCAACTCTTAGCTCTTATTCATTGGGTGGATTGAAAACTAAATCTAATTTTTATTGGAGGCCTTCCCTTCCCTGTAGGTATAAGAACTAAGAGTTTCCTATCATTATAAGTTTTTCTATATGGAGTACCTACTATTATAGCTTTTGTGCTATACCAGAGACAAGGAAATATGATGGGTTTGGTCACTCTGAGGGTTTAGCTTCTACAGGTGCACCATGCAAACCTTAGGATATGTAAAGCTATATAATTTCTCTGAAACTTTGTACTTTTCAGCTAATTACTCTGATGCAAAACCTCCTTTAGACAGTTAACTTATCTGCAAGAGTCTGCTATCTTCTATGAACAGAGGGCAAACTGTCATGGTCATTCTGTCTTGTTCACTCACCTGTCTTTAAATTGCTCTGGATTTGTATGTTAAACTCTAGGGAACAATTATTTTATTCATTCATTTAGCACACATATATTAAGTTTCTGCTCTGCTCCAGGTCCTGTTTGAGGTTTTAAAATGACAATAAACTTATTACAGTTTCTGTCTGACAATGACTCATGTTGGGCTAGGGGAGAGGAAAGGGTAGCGAGATGGCAGCTAAATAATCAAGTAACCACGGCTGTGGTAAGTGCTACCATAGAGGTATAAAAATAGGCATAATGGGGATACAAACAAGCCTCCAATCTGCTTGGAGATGTTACTCTGGGGGTGACTTGCAGAAGGAGAGAAGAGTTGGGTTTAGCCTTAGGGAGCAAACAGAGTTTGATTAATATACAGATCAATAGAAGTAGTACATTCCAAACTGATGGTGGGGAGAGAGAAGAAGAAGAGATTAGAAGGAGAAGGAGGAGGAGGAGGAGGGAGGAAGAGAAGGAGGCGAAGGGAAAAGCAAAGAAGAAAGAATAGGAGACTGTTGGAAAAAATGTGCTCAGGTCAGAGAGAATGGCTTATACTAGAAAATGTTAAGACCCCAAAGTCCTGATAGAATTTCAGTGGAGTCAATTGGGGGAATTATGGGAGAGGAGCATGGAAAGGCAGGCAGAGGACAAAGCATAGTAGGAAAAGGAGAGTTTGATCTTTAGACTGTCCTATGTGAGAATGGAAACTCTGCTCCTTTAGTCCTGAGAGCTCAAAAAGTGACTTAACTGTGGCCCTATCTGTAAAAGGCTTGGAAGGCAAAGGTATCTCCGTTTTAATATTAGTTAAAGGACTAATGTTTTTATAAATGAAAAGTGCCTAGTACAGTGCTATCAATAGCAGAAATGAAAAGATATTTGTTGCCCCCTTCCCTACCTCCTCTGCCCCTACACCCTGAAATCTAACATAAAGCCATAAAGCTGAAAGTTCCTGATAAAAAGTGCTTGGTGGGTGCACTTGGGCAGTGCTGGGGAAAATGAATGAAGGGAGAGGAGGAAATTGTATTAAAGAGAAACTCTGAAGCTGGTAACAGTCATTGTACTTTAAAAAATCACAAAAAATCGAAACATTACTAAATTGTAAGCATAGTATTAAAACAAAAACAGGTACTAAAGGTACAAACTAACACAATCTTGTCACTTAATCAATAAATACTGTCATATATCCATAATATTTTTAGTTGATAAAGACTAAAATATCTATTTTCAAATTTTAGAAGTTTCCAAACATAGTATAGATGGGACGTGTACATTTGAATTTTTATTTAAAATTAAACCATGATATTTTTCAGTTATCTGACAGCCTTTTTTGTTCTCTATCCTTTCTTGTCTTTTTTCTTCCCTTTAGGAACCATTAGCCATTAACTAATTAGCCACTGTTAATTGCTTGGTATGTTTCCATACATATATTTCTCTATCTCATAAAATCCTATGTAAACAAAAGCATCTATAGTATTGTTTATTTTCCTAAAAATAGAATAAACCACATACATTTCTTTGCAAATTACCTTTCTTACATATAAATTTATAAGGGACATCCAGCCAGTAGCAAGCAGGGCCCTCATGAGATGGAATGATATACACATACTGAAAAATAATCATAGATTCTTTATATCAGTAGGAAACTTTAGAGTTCACCTAGTTTAGTGGCTCCCAAAGACAAGCCTCACCTCAACAGTATAATTATTTTCTTAGTAGGAAGAAATTTTGGACATATGAGAAATAACAGAAGTTACTGTTAGTGGCAGGAAAATAAATTTGGAGGGTGCGATCAGGGGCTATCTCTTAGGTCTAACTTTAATGTCATTTCTGCAGGGAAGTTCCTAATACCCCAGACGAAGATAAGTCCCACTCTTCTGCGTCCCAATAGGATCCTCTATTGATTCTTTTTTGCATTCTCTGATATGATTATTTATTGTTAATAAACTAGTTATTTTCCATTGTTGTCCTCATTATACTTCACTACCTAATATGTGCTAGACAAATTTTTATTTTATTTATTTTTATTTTATTTTATTTTTTTATGAGAGAGGGAGAGAGTGAGAGAGAGAAAGAGAGAGAGAAAGAGAATCATCTGGCCTTTGTTTCTCTTACACTCAGTTGTGTATGTGGTGCTGGTGTTTGAACTTGGGTCCTTGTGCGTGCCAGGCAAGTACCCCAACTGCTGAGCCACTGCTTCAGCGCCTGGACAAATCTATAGAAAAGGTAAAAAAGGAAAGAATAAACAGGGAATTTTTGTGGGGAAAGGGCAGTCATATAGCAGTTGTAAAGTGTTGCAGTGGCGTGTGAGTGTGAAAGAAGTTAGCACTGGGGACTAGAGAACGGTCTTTTCTTTGTGAATTCATGGCAGTTAATGCTGAATTTCTTGGCATATTTGGACTATAAACTAGCTTTTATTGGTACTCTCAGAAATGATTAGATTCTTGGTAAAAGGCTCAGAGTGACCAAATGCATAGGGTATTATTATTTAAAACGGAAGTAGTCCTTTTAAAGTGCTTACATCCTCTACACAGGTCACCCTGCTGCCTGTGTTGTGATATGAGGATACTTAAGTCATATTCGATTGTTTGGTGGGCATATAGCTAGAAGGCAGGGAAGGTGGGTGATAATCTTGAGGCATATTTTGTCTAGGTTGCTATGGGATCAAATAAAACATTTTTTCTCCTCAGCAGGAAAGGAAACTTTTTCTTCTTTTCCAAAGAAAGAGAGAGAGAGAGAGAAAGAGAAAAGCAAATTTATTTAGTTTTTCATGTGATTTTCATTGCTCCAACACTGTTGTGTATGTGGTGTTGGGGTTTGAACTCACATCCAGGCAAGGAAACACTTTCTTAAGGACAAAATGGTAGTCTTTTTCATGTATACAGTATTATTTTTGCCCCTCTTAAAAGTGTTTCAACACTAACTCCCACTTATTATACACAATTTCTTTGTGTCAACAGCACCAACTAAGCTCTAACAAAATATTATCAATCTGGGAGATATTCTATCTCCTCATATTATCTGTTGATATAATTCATTGAACTCGATCTTATTTCCTTTTGCATTGGTACATTTCTTCTGTTTGTAAGCAATAAAACTTATAAAATAAAAAGGTAGGTAATTCATTAGAAATACACCATGGTAGCTCAAAGATGGAAGGACAAGCTAAACAGTGGTGCTCGGGCAAGCCAGAGCAGTGCTGCTCTGAGACCTCACTAGTGAACCCGAGGACTAGGGTCTTTCCAATGGTGTCCACTACATTGTCATTCATCAGTTACAGGTTCATCGGTGTGGGTGAGGTAAATCTCTGCCATCCTGTTTGCTTCTGAATACAAAGGGAATCTGAAATGAGATGTAGTTAGTAAGAGGAATGAAGAGGAAAATATTTTTATAGGGTAAATTCCTCAATAAAACTTGATAGATCAAGGTGGCTGATTGAATATGTGATAAGAAAAAAAATTCATAAATATTAACTTTTATAGCCTTGAATAATTTGGAAAATCGTGGTGATGCCCCGAATATATATTTGGGCTACAGAGTGGGTTTTTTGTTGTTGTTGTTTTTTAGTTTTTTATGCTGGGAATTGAACCTAAGGCCTTGCACTGCTAGGCAAGCACTCTACCACGGAGCTACATCCCTAGCCCAAGAAGGGATTCTTACATGTCTGACTTTATGCGTATTTTAATTTATCATGATGTTGAGCTGTTCAAGTTCATATTTGTAAAGGGAGTTAGAGTGAACATCGTACTGAAAAGTCAGTGTTAGAACAGTCATCGGAATAGAAGTCTCTTTGAAGTTACTTTCGTACAGCTCTAACTCTTGTTTTTATGAACATAACAACCATGTCTGGAACATCTTTCAATCTCCTAAGGTTTACCATTTAGTAGGTGCAGAAAAAGTACCTGTGACATCAAATTGAATTGAAGCCTAGAGAAAAAAGAGCAGAGTGCCAAGGATAATTTCTATTTTCTAATGGAACCAGTTCAAACTTCATTTTGAACTGAACAAGCTCTGCCAGAAAAAACCTATTTGAAAGTCAACGTCTTTCGATAACCATAGTCCATCTGTACCGTTTGTTTTCTCCAGTTAGTTATATAGATTGGGAAGAGTAATTTCATTTGCTTCTCTTAGTTTTTAAACTTATTGCCTCACAACTCTAAAATTTGCATCTTGAGAGAAAATAAGAAAGGGATATATTTTTGTCTGAGTTTCCATTTGACTCTGACAAAAAGAAAAAAAAGCTGGAAAGAGAGCGTCTCAGAATATTTTTGCTTACTCCACTGTTCAATCAATACTTCTATCAGCAGCCAGAGACTGAGTGTTCTCCCCTACACTGGAAGTAGCAGCTAGGTTAGACATGCTGATAATAAGCGACAGTATTGGGGAGATGGATGGGATGGATAAAATATAGATTCTATTTGGTTTCTTCTTAACTGCGTTTATGCTTTCCTCATTTTATTGCCTGTTCATTGCTCCATGTCAGTTCAATTCTACTCTGTTTCAACTTGAGATATACACACAATAAATGGTAGACATTTTCAGTCAGAAGCATTTTCAGACATTGTCACCAGCTAAGTCTTCTCTTCTTAAGCATTTCAAGTTATCTGTAGTAAATTTCAAGTGAATTTAAACTCCTAATTGCTTTCAACTTGTAGAGTTTAAGTAGTCATGAAAAGTGTAGTACTCTAATACCTTGATAAAGCTTACTACTTCATTATTTTCATTGACAGGAGGGTTGATTCTGAAGGCAATTTAGTGACCTGCATAAAAGCATGAAGTAACTTCTCTAAAAGTTGGGCAAAAATGATCAAATCCCTGCACAAAATGAATTGTAATGTTAAATGTAATATAATTTGTGATGAGTAGAATTATTGGATTCTTAAAATTGATGGGACACTTTTGATAAGGAATCGTATCTGTGGAAAATGCCAGCCATTTGCTTTTCTAAAATTTCATTGATTCTTGATAAAATAATTTATACATTTTCTCCTATTCTCAACTATTAAATAAAATTATTCTCTTTTCCATCAAATCTATATTCTTTATGTTGCAATAATAGCAAAACTATTGAGCACTGCATTCTTTATGTTGCAATAATATGGAAAGATTGAGCATTGTTAGAACTCTGCTGATCACTTTGCATGAGACGGGTCCTCTGGTTATGCTGATTTCGAAAAGCAGGGAAAGAAGTGACATAAATATTAAATAAATTGCTCAAATAAGTGGTGGCATTAACATTTAAATTCAAATGGTTTAACTCCAGAATTTGCTTTAAACTTTTTTTTGTTCATGACTACTTTTATTTTTTAGATAGTCATGTTTAGTTTATACACAGAAGACATAAGTACAAACATCACAGTTTCTAAAGCAAACAAAAAAATTTTTTTTTGTTTATTCTGCCTTGCTATCAGGAGGGTCCAATTAGAGTGCAGCTGAATTACAGTACCTACATTTTATTGAGTGTTTCCAGTAGTGCAAGATCTTCCATAAAATAGTGCTTCAAGGTAAGTATTCCTGTTGTCACTCCTGAAATGGGAAGCTGAGGCGGAGAACAATGACATAGTTTAACCTAAGGTAGTAGTTGTGAGGGAGGAGTGGTAAAATCAGCTGTGAAACCAAGTTCCATAAACTTCCTACAGCACCACAAATATTAAAAAGAAAAATTATTCAATGATACTTGTTAAAACACAGTAGGGAATATTTTATTCAAGATCATTTCAATGGCTATAGGGACCACTGTAATAGCATCTTGTGGTATAGATAACATAGTGGGCTCAACTCCAAATACAGAATGGGCAGGTAAAATTCACAGCTAAGGAGCAGTGTGGGAGCCAGTATCCAGAAAATTAATAGGAGGAAACTTCAGGGTTAAGAAGGAATTCTGGCTAAAATGGCCTACCACTATTTACGCTGAAGACAGATCAGGATGCATCTGCATTACCTGGGGGATGGTGGAGGATAAGGACCCTGGTTAGCTATCAGGGAAATTGTACAACAAGGATGGGACATCTTGCTAAACTGACTTAGCAGGATTCTTAAATAAAGCTGGATTTCACAAGGAAGCACATGGATGGGCCTTGTAGGATATCTAGAAGTCTGGCTAAAGATTGGTCAAGCAAAGAATTTTTGTCACAAATAAAGTCCAATCTCCATTTGTTTACACTCCAACTTCTATGCATACTCTAGTGCTATTGGATATGTAGTTGACAATCATCTCCTTCAGAATCAACTGGGAAACTTGTTTCAAATGCTGACTCCCCACTCACTGTAGCAGTTTAGATTCCGTAGAGCAAATGTGTGGCCTGAAAGTCTTCATTTTTAACAATCCATCCTTGCAGTTGTTTTGTACAATAAGCTTGCATAGTAGTTGCTTTTGTTAATGTCAGGAAAATGCTCATGAGAGGCATAATACCTTTTAACAGTCTTTGTTCTAATTTAAGTCTTGTGTATGTGTTTTGAAACATAATTGGTAATATTGCCCTACAAACTCTTGTCATGTCATGGCTGAATAAAACTACAAGGCCTGAAAACTCTCTGGCACATGATTTAAAATGTCTAGTTTCTAATATTGAGAAAAAAATGATGACAGAAGAAGTAACTTGTCTGCAAGTTGAAAGATCATGGCCAAGGACCTGAAAGCCTTGGAGAATCAATTTCAGCCACGGTGGGCAAAAACAGAAAAAAAGTATGAACTCTGCAAAACAGATAATTCTGTGTTCAGTGTGTAATTTTGAATAGAACTTTTCTGACAGTCCTTAGCTCCTGTGGTTTCTATTTAGCATTGTGTAATGGTCTCTCAATTGTCAAATGATTCACTAGTTATTTTAGAATTTCCATTTCTTTGGTACTTATCATTCCATGCCTGCTGAAAAAGTGAATAATAAAAGTAATCAATTGGGAACATTGTAATGAGGCTATCCAACCCAAAGCTTTGCATTCAAGTGTTTGTTCAAATTTGAAGGAAGCTATGCCTACAAGCTCTGTTTCATTTGGCCTAGCCAATGAGAAAAGACAAAAGAGCTTAGAGACTTTCTGGTAACTTTGAGCTACAGAAAAAAAGAAAAAGTTGTTTATGGGGAGGATTTTATAGTAGAATGCCCCTTGAATAGCTAGTTTGCTTGAATTATTTACAATTCACTTCCAAACAGGATTTGAGAGCAATATCACAATTTGGCCTCAATATGAGGTGATGTTTTAGTTACATTGTAGGGTTTCCTGAATGTTAAATTTAAGAATGAATAGAAAGTCATACTCTGTTTTTCTATTCCTCTCTGTGGTGCATGGCTTTTCAGACCCCAAATAAAATTTTCCTTATTGTTTTTAAGAAATATGCATATTTTCATGTTAAGTTGGGAGCTCAAGGTCCCTATGTCAGGGGGAATAACATTTCTGATTTCTTTGTAGGACATTCTTCCAAGGATGGGCAGTTTTGCTAACTCAGAATATCCCACTCCTCTTCTTCTTTCTTATTTAGTTATGTATCTTACTAACTCTACATTTACTCTTCATGGTTTTTATTTAGGGCCTCTGGGTGAAAGTTCAAGCATTTCATTAATTTTGACTAGGTCAAGAAGGAATATGAAGCATTTGAGAGAGTGTTTAAATAATTTTGGAGGGTTATGAGATAGCTCCAAGTTTTAAAATGAGGCAACAAGGTCTGTATCTTTCCAAATTTTAAGCAAAAGGGTTAATAAATCCTTGACCATAGAGTCATTTAGAAGGGATATATGTTACTTGGAAAGTCTTAGATTAAAAATGACTCTGAAGAATGGAGAGAGCACTTGATAATAAAATACTAAATGAAAGGCTGTATACAAGGCAGGCCTAAGTTCTGAGTTACCTTCTTATTTTGAAATAATCATATGTGAATCAGAAATAGGTATAGATTTTTCTGTCTTTCTCCTCAGTTTCTTCTTAGGACTACAGCAGTGATTTGAAAAAGAAAGTTAGGCACAGTAAGCTAAAGTTAGTAGCTATGTCTACCTTTTTAAAATGAAATTTTCTAGTTCTAGAAAGATAGCCAAATGCTTCAGAATTTCACCTAGTGCTATATAGTCTAATGTTTACAGTTTGGAATTGTTCTATTAAATTTAATTCCTTCCTTAGGTTTAGTTTGACATTATTTAAAACTTTGGTTTGAAGTATAACTCTAAAGGCATACATGTTTTGCAGTGAGTTTACTGCTATTCATGGAACCTGGTATCTGATAAACAGTTCCAGCACCTCATGGAGGGCTGATCTACAGTACAAATGAGAATATATATTCACAGCATTCAGTTTTAAAGATTCCATTATTTGGGGCTGGAGCGGTGGCTCAGCTGTTAGGGCGCTTGCCTGGCATGTGAGAGGACATGGGTTCAAACCCCAGCACCATGCACACAACAAAGTGTTGGAGCAACAAAAGCCACATGAAAAACTAAATAAAAATTGATTCTCTCTCATTGTTCCTCTCTCTTAAAAACAAAACAAAACAACAACAAAATAACCCAATTCCATTTTTTGTATTTGACCAAATTTTCTAGCTTAAAGAGGTCTTCAAGAAGGTAATGTTGCAACAATTCATTTTTTGTTATTATCAAGCTAAAGGGACAACACGTTGAGAGCAAGTGGAAAGTTAAGTAGAGAAAGGCAGAGAAGAGCAATGACAAAGGAGGAGGAAGTCTTCTTTCACTGTAAGATTTCTTTGGAAATGTACGTGACTACCTGTCCTTCTGCTGAGGCTTGCCACCATCTTTTCCACACTGTCTCATGTGAGTGGAGTCTTATGGAGTCAAAGAAGACCCTAAGCCATGGAAAGGTTTCTGGGTTTCTGGTGTAAAATTAGCTAAGAGATTTGGCAAACAAACTTCATGAACAAAGGAGTTTGAGATTGTCAAAAAAACAATAACAACAGTGGATTGTAGCTAACACTTCTATGGATCTTAACTATATATTAGATAGTATTATAAGCATTCTATTTAGAAATCATTCCTTTAATTTTAATGAAACGGTCTGACATCAGTAATGTCATTATTCCAATTATATAGATGGGAAACTGAGGCACAGGGAAGGCAATTAGACTATTTCCCCAAGTTCATGCATTTAATAAACAGCAGAGCCAGGATATGGACCAGGTAGTTAAGTTCCTGAGTGTGTGTTTTCAGCAACTTTCACGATAAAGTTTCCTAAGACATAGGTGGATCAGTTGAAGTTGTACATGTCTAAATTCATGGGGCTGGAAGTGGTGGTAGCTGGCTTTATATCCAGCTCTTCAAAACAAGAACAATTTGCATATATATATTTTAAACTAATCACTTTATTTCCTAGCTTGCCATCTAGGGACTTCTTGAATGGCTTTTTCCTGTATTTCTAGAAATAACATGAAGGATTGTGCAACAGGCAGTGGTCAAGTATGGAGGACTGATCAAATGATTGTTAAACACTGTGGGAGCAAGATCACTTCAGAGTAATAAATAATGACCCTCTCTTCTTTTTCTTCTAAGAAAAGCTGTTGGGGCACAGGATAACCAGTCTCGAAAATTCTCTCCACCTGGTTTCATCAGTTGGGGAACTGTTCAATTAAGCCAGTGTCCTTAGCTGTCATTTTCTGACTACTCCTTGATTAGTCAAAGTGTGGTTTGAGTGACACATGCATGTTGGATGTTCCTGCCATATGTTCTGATGAGTTAGCCTCTGCTGCAGCTGTCACGCAGCTTCTTAAAGAAGCGTCAGGATATCCTGTGGGGAAATAAGCAATGTTTTGATGGCGAAGGGACCTCTGGCGGAGGGGCTACCCATGGATGCACACGTTGCTTAGGCGCACCGCCAGCCCTGTAGTGATTGATGGATGCTCTGCTGCCTTCAGGTGTATTTTCACTTGTGCTGGGAAAGGCATGAAGGGCACCTTTGAAAGAGGAGGGACTGTAATAATCACTTCATCTTTCTTCTGTTTAATGAAAATTCGTTCTTGAAGGATAAATGAATGTCCACTACTGTAGCAACTACTTAAAACCATTATTCTCCATTGCTGTGGGCCAGGTTTATACATTTCTAGGATTGTTCTATTGTGGCGATTATCGACCTTAGTGTTCAGCCTTGATTGTATGCTTTTATTATGGAAAATGTCTTGGAATAGGGAATAAGATTCCAAGAGGTTACTAAACTGAACTTGGGTCAACCCTATATTTGTGTGGTTGGCTGAAAACAGTTACTCTCACCACTTCAACTTATTATAGCAACTTTCAGTTTATTTGGTTAAATTCTAAATCCTTGCCTCTTTAATTATACCTAGAGGTGATCTAAGTTACTGGGTGGCTCATGGGTCATCATGGCATTAGGAGAAGAGTGTCCTCTTTCCTAGTCCTTTCTGGCTTCATCGAGCTGTAGTAGTTTTCTAGTAGCCCTTGGGCCTCATTTGCAGCATGTGGTGTACAAGGGCCTGGCCAGGTCACTGGACTAGATGTCTAGACAACACCTCATGCCCTAACTCTGGCTGTCTTCCAGAAACAGGTGTTCTGACCACTTCCCTGTTTATCCCTGCTGGATTCTTAAGAACTAGTGGCTGCTTTCTGTGCAGGTGGGAATATCTGGAACCCTATGAGACTTTCTCTAGCTCTTCTGTCCAGTACTTTCCACAGTGATTGTGGTGGCTCTTATACCATATTATTTTAGTGCCATGCGGAATAAGGGCTTTTCCTAAGAGGCTGCAGTGTTCTCCGGCTGTGCTTTGACAAAGCATAAGCATCTCTGCTGTAGGTGTTTTAACTGATCTACCAATCTGGGATTTCCACAGGAGGACGGGTGAGTGGGTAGAGAGCAGTCAGCGCCCCCAACCTCTCTTTACAGGGGCACACTTTCTCCTGACCCTCCAAAGCCTTTTTATATACATTTTAGTGTTAGAAAACCCTTCTGTTTCATTCCTGCTTTAGGTTTTACTCCATATATACCGGCTGAGTCATTTAAACCCTGGATCCTGGAAACCTACAAATCCATTGTCTTATCATAATTCCTGAAAGCCTTGCTTTCCATATGCCTCAGTTACTGACTTTAAAAGAGCCAGGTTTGAATATCAAAGCTGAGGAATGGGGTTCTCTGCTCTATTTGCCCTTCAGGAAATAAGAAATCCTGTTTAACTCCATGGGTAGGATAGGAAATGCAGGGACTCCTCTGGAAGAAAGCACATGGGTTAATATTTCAGAAATTATTACCTCAGCTATAACACTTTTATTTTTTACAGCATGCATTTAGAAAAAGAGTTAAGTTTCTCTTCCCTCTTTCCTTCCCATTCTTTGGTGATATTGAAATGTCCTGATTATGGGGTAAAATTATGCAGCTTAACTCCTGTCTCTCCAAGTTAGACTGCTGCCCATCTATAGATGGCCTAGAGAGGGCACTAACTGTAAGGGAGGTGTTCTTATGACCTTCATTTTTCAGATGAGCAAGCTGATTTGAGAGATTACACCCAGCTTCATTCAGCTACTGAGTGTCAAAGCTGGGTTGCAGATCTAGGCCTGTTGCCACTGAATTGCCATCTCCAGAGCACGTTTATTTCAGACTCACACATGTGGTAACCTAAATCCATCCTAAGTACAGTACGTGGTGATTAAATTCTTATAAAACATTTCATATGTATATAATTTCAAAAGCGACACACAATTTTTAAATTAGAAAACCAGTGTTCTAGTAGTAATAATCTTAAAGTTTTTGTTCATTTAAAAAATATATTCTTGGGCTGGAGAGGTGGCTCAGTGGTAGAACACTTGCCTGGCATGTTCAAGGACCTGGGTTTGATCCCCAGCACCACATATGCATCCAAGTGGAGATTAAAAAAAAAAAACAGATGAAAAATAAATATTAACTTTCTCTTTCTCTCTTTCTCTTTTTAAAAATATTCTTATTTAAACAACATTTAATTATTTCTTTAGGGGCTAGAGAGTTGGTTCAGTGGTAGAGCGCTTGCCTGGCGTTCAATCCTCAGCCCCACATATACAAGTAAGTGTTGCAAAAACAACAAACAAACAAACAAAACAATTGACTCTCTCTAATAAATACATATTCTGTTTTTTTTTAAGAGGGAGGGACAGTGAGAGAGAGAGAGACAGAGAAAATAAATTTTTATTGCTTCCAACACTTCATTGTGTACGTGGTGCTGGGCAGCGTACATGTGTATACCAGGCAAGTGCCTTAACCACTGAGCTATGTATGGCTCCAGCCCCAATATTCTTTTCTTTTCTTTTCTTTCTTTCTTTCTTTCTTTCTTTCTTTCTTTCTTTCTTTCTTTTTAGAGAGAAGGACAGTAAGGAGAGAGAGAGAATCAATTTTTATTGAGTTTACACGTGGCTTTCGTTGCTCTGACACTTAGCTGTGTACGTGAGTGCTGGGGTTTGAACCTGTGTACTCACGCATGCCTGGCAAGCACTGTTTAACTGCTGAGCCACCACTCCACCCCCCCAATATTCTTTTGATATATATAAACCCAGTGTTGGCAATCCACAATAAGCCAGTAGGTCTTCCGAACATTGGAATCTATAGTACCAACTGTGGGTATCTGTTGTCATAACAGTTTTGTAGAGAACAAATTAATATGCCTCATAGATCTGTATCTATTAAGAGGGAAATGAGCTGGGCACAGTGGCACACACCTGTAATCCCAGTGGCTCAGGAGGCTGAGGTAGGAGGATCGCAATTTCAAGTCCAGTCTCATCAATTGAGGGAGACTCTGTCTCAAGATAAAAAATAAAAAGGGCTGGGGAGTGGCTGAGTGGCTAAGGGGCCCTGGGTTAAACTCCCAGTACCAAAAATAAACAAAAACAACAACAACAAAACAAAGGAAAATGAGGGTAAGAGAGAAAGGACATATGAATGAATAATAGGCTGAATTTTGATTAATTTTCAGATTACTTCTTAAAACTAAAGCTAAACAGTGCAAGATAAACATGAAAAAAGAAAGAAAAAATCACACATGGTGATTTCACTGTTTCACGTGTTGGAAATATTAGCCATTGAAAGTCTGCAATAAATTTATAACACATTCATGAACACACCAAAGACCCAGAAAGATATAAAGTTCACCATTTCCCTCTTTAATGATACCAGATGCATCTTAGTAGGAATTTCTTTTGCTTTTGTACTTTGAAATGTTGATAAGCTATCGAGGGGTATTATATATTATCTAAAGATGAATTATCAGTTTTAGATTTCTATTTCCTCAAATCATCACCAGGTTCAGTTATAGTCCATTGCTAAGGGGTTAATTTTCAAACCAACGAGTGATGAAGAGGGCTAGTGTTAAGGGAAGAGGGAAAAGCGATTTTAATTGGCAAGCCCCTTGCCACGTGAACCGTCTTTCTCTTTTGTAGTTGCCGTGTGTTCTGGAGGAATGACAGTTGCCTAACTCAGTCTGGTTGGAATGATGGGTAAAGCTGTGCACAGGATGGCGAGTTCCCTCCAGCATGGAACTGTCATCCTCCGCCAGGGGTATGTCTGCCACACATAAATAACATAAATAACACCTGCCAAAACAGCCCTCTGAAGTATTGACTGCCGAACAGTCAAGTGTTGTGGAGTGTTATAGCAGCCCCGTCAGCTGCTGTTCAATTGCAGTCTTAATCAAATATGATACGTTGATTCCAGGGTGCATGCCTTAGACCACCACTCTGTAGTAAGCTGCCACATTTCCCTAAACAGTGTGCCATTTTATATGGAAATTATGAAACAGCAGTGATTATGTTGGGACCGGTGGTGATGCGATTCATCAGGTACTTTGACAGATGATGAGCTTGTGCTTCCTCTGGCCTTGACAGAGACTGAAGCAGTTTATTCTCTCACGAAATGCCTGCTGCTCCCTCTTCTACACCACTCCCCAGTCCTACTGATCTTCTCAGGCTGAAAACACTGTGCTCTATCAGATAGAAATATAGGCTATATCTGCTTGTCTATGTCTGTATTTTTTCTTTGCTATACAGATTAGATAATTCAATGTGAAAATTAAATATGTATCTCTTCGTTAACCACATTTTTCTGGAAATGAGCAATAGATTCTTTTTCCATTTCATATGGTTCTTTGATGCTCATGGGCTAAGAGAGGGTGGTGTCATTCATCATTAACACATTTCTGTGTTAGCTAGGTTTGATTATTTGTAGCAGGATTTGAAGTAAAAAGAGATTGCATAATTGTAATAAAATTATTTTCAAAATTAGTAAGGTGCCATTTTCAGATTTTCTTTTGGGCAAATACATTATTCAAGTTTTAAAAACCATTATAAACTTTATAACGGCCTATATTTCCAATTAGAATAAAGCCCATATCCTTATTTCTTATGCTTTTGTGCATACATATACATGATATAGTGCTCCAGTTGAGATGTTCTACTGTTGTATATTATAGATTGTACAATATAACCCAGAATTAAGGGTCAATTGGTCTTTAAGAGAAATCAGGAAAATGGAATTTTATGGTAGCTAAATATTTCATACATTAAAATGAGAAATCTTCATGTGTTTTAACATTAATAATTTACTTCCCAATCTTATCTTGTCTACAGTAACTGTTTTTGTTTGTGCTCATGTTCTTGAGAGAATGACATTGATCCTTGTTTAATTACTACTGTATAATTAAAAATCAGCCCTTTGACATCTAGTGGGGGTGGTAGAGCAACAGTGTGAAACTTATTAACTTTCAACTTTATCCAATACACTTACTTATATTTTCTTACAATTTCTGTAATAGAAACAAATAAACAAACTAGAAAATAAAAATATTATTCATGTCTATACTTTAGGTCAGATATTTTTAGCATCAGATATTTTATTAAGTTTTAGTAAGATGTAGTATAGTGTTTAGTGATATGTAGTATTTAGTAAAATGTAGTATTATGTTGCTATATTCTCAATGTGAAAAAAAATGAAAATATTCATGATAAGGCTAAAATCTCCCTATGGAAAACACATCTTTCCTGTTACTGACTTTATAATATCCTTTCAGACCTTCTTCTAGACATTTACAGATGAAAACTGTACTGTGCTGGCTTGTGTGTGTTTGTGTTTTATTAATGTTGTGCTGTGCATAGTGCCTTGTGAATGGTTTTCCTCACTCACTAGTATGCCCTAGAGCTCCTTCTGTCTCTTCTTCATCACTAAGTAGAAAGGGGCGCTTGAGGAGACAACTTAACTTGCATCCTCAGTTTCTTCACATGTGCAGTAGGAATAACAGGGCCTGCCCCACAGGATTATTGAAGGCTGATATGACACCTGTAACACACTCAGAATGGCCTTTCAGAGTTTGCCCTTAGCCTCTGCTTTAAAGTTGTAAGCTGCTGCAAAATATTCCACAGAATTGGCATTCTGTATTTTGTTTCGTCCTTATCTGTATTGATTACTTTGAAGCAAGGTTTGAATTACGCGCGGTAGGCTCCACTGTGCAAACAAGATGTAGTTGTAAAAATAAATAACTAATCTGGTCCATTTTATCTATGAAAACCTTATCCTTAGTTCAGTATGACAATTTTTTTCCCCCTTGGGTCCAGTGCTGCAATTGAAATACTTGCTTTAGGTAACTGTCTGGTTCCCTTATTCTTCAGGATGGCTGCTGGTTGTTTGGCTCACACAATTTGGTGATGAAGAAGGGTGGAGGAGGGAAGGGTGCTTGGATAGATATGGTATCCTCTGGACCTTCCCTGATACCTGCAGAGGGGCTGAGCTGGTCGGCCTTTAGTGTTGGTTTCTGGTGTGATGTTACAATTCATTTACTCTTTGGGGTGATATTGGTTTGGCTATCTGTTGCTTGTCTGAAATTATTTGCTTTCACTTGTCTTTTTATCGTGACACCAGACTCTTCATTTCTGGGGTACACTTAGAGCTCTGGGTTGCCACAGGGAGGATGTGGATATCACTGGATTTTCAGTTTCTGGGTCCTGGGATGCTACAGGCTCTGTCTCAGGTGTAGCATCCTTATACCTGCTTCCGTCGATTCTGTTACATCATTCTTACTTCTTTGAAGAGTGGTTCTTGTTTGGGGGTTAGAGGCTGGACTGGAAATAAAGGATGCTGATCTAACTCCTGCATCTCTGTTCTTCTTCCTACCACTCCTCTTTCTAGAAGTAGGGGATTTTGGGCTACTTCCTCTATACCACATATCCTACCATCTAAACAATATCTTAACAATCATAATACCAAGGCTTGGCCTCTTTGTGATATAAAAGGATGTTATCTAATCTTAATCCTCTAGGCTCAGTCATTATAAATTAATAGCAGTGTAAGGATTAGAAAATTCTTTCTCCCTGGATAAATCTTACAATTGAGAACTATTGTCTTGCTGCAAGATTCCATTGGTGTACTAGAAAATGAACATTTAACTTTTTCTTTCTCTTGTTTTCCTGCTGTAATCATCTTAAACCACTCCAAAACAAATGGGTGTGCATTTAGAGAAGGTCAATAAAAAGAATTTCAAGGGGCTAGAGGGGTGGCTTGGCGGTGACAGCGCTTGCCTGGCATGTTCAGGTATGCAAGTTCGAACACCGGCTCCATGTACACAACATGTCGGAGGAACCAAAGCCACATGAAAAATTAAATAAAATTGTTTCTCTCTCTCTCTCTCTCTCTCTCTGTCCTCTTTCTTAAAAAAATTCAAAAGAATTTCAAAAGAGAAAAGATATGAGTACATTTAAATATTATTTGCACTGGTTCATTTATGCTACATTGAATATCTATCCATATATGTGTCTATTGTTTTGGGCACATTTTAGCATTTCTCTAAGTTGCAGACTGAAAAATTTTATTGCCATAGGGTGTGCACATTTTACATTTTACTGTATAAACTTGCTAGAAAGTGATGAGACCAATTTATACTCTAGCTATAACTTGTTGAGTATTCTTTACTCTCTAATGCCGTGCATTTTGCATAATTTATTCCATGTAAGTTCTCTCAACAGCTGTCCACTGCAGGTGTTATATTCCCATTTTATATATAAAGAAACTGAGGTTCAATGAGTTAAAGCAATTTGCTCAAGGTCACATAGATACTGAAAGTCTAATTTGGAAACTTACTCAAACCAAGAGCTACAATTTTATTATTCCTTCGTAGAAATAACTTTGAGTAAAAATTTATAATACAGATCACTATTTTTCCCTCACATCCTAATTAGTAGTCTGTGATTAGATAGAAAAGTGTTTCACAAATAATGGACAAATGATGCTCACTTTAAATATCTATTTGATGGTCAAGGGCGAAGAGTGATGTCACCTCTTTTTGACTCAGCCATTAGTTACACTGGAAAAGGAGCAAAATCCAGGTAGATGAGACCTCAACACTAGAGACTGTAAGGCCTGAGGCGTAGCCCTGAGACTTATCATCAGGGGTGCTCTCTGTCCAGAGGGTCACACGTTCAGAGTCTGCCTCACCTACTAGTACGGGCATCTTTATTGAGATTGACAGAAGCGAATTCTTTGGATCAGAAAAACAGAAGAGCTCTTTCAGCTGAGTCGTGATATTTAAAAATCTTCCTTTTTGAGTTTCTTGCTCGGCCAATCAAACTGTCCTCCCAGAACAAATTGTTGGATAATGAAATGCATGTACTGTAGCTGGAGAGTGCTGTCCTGTTTGCAGCACTGGTTTCAGCCGGAGGCACATCTCTGGCTGCTCCTTTCTATCTATAAGCTACAGCGATGGCCTCGCAAGCAGTACACTCTGTACAGCAGCTGCAACTCGTTATCGGCTTTGTCCAGAATAACAAACAGAACAAACACGTTTTGCAAGGGTTTTCCCCCCTCTATGTGAGGAGGAGGAATTAAGCAATCAGTGAAATGCAGATTGATTAGTTGTGCTGACTTAGAGAAGTCCAAGGCCACATTAGTACTATTAACCTCTGGGGGGAAAAAAACCCAAAATTGTTTTTAGAACTGTATTTAAACTGTTATTTCTGTGATGTAAAGATTCCTTCAAAGGAAAAATATGGAGAACATTTGTGTTTTATTTAATACAATTTATGCAACCAGATTGCTTTGTAATATAATGATGTAATGATGGTTAATTATTTTCTATAACAAGAATTCACACTCTTTGGCAGATGTGGCTTGATCATAGAGTACTGGAGTTGTGTGAACCAAATGTAAAGCATCTTTAGAAAACCATCCCAATCCTATGCCTCGGCTTTGACTTCGGCCACCACCTCTGACAGTCACATCTAGACTTCTCCTTATGAGAAACCTCACCTCTTTTGAAATGTAAACACTCTTCTTCCTCCCACCCCATCCCCTCCTGTGGTTTTTGACCTCATGTACTCACTGATGGTTGGAGCTGTGAGTTCGTTGAGCATCCCTTCTTATTGGGTTTAGAATCCGAGGCTTACCCTTAGAATCATTCCTTCCCGATGCCCTCAGCTTCCATATCCCTATTCTTCTCACTGGCCAGGCAAAGCTCAAACCTATGTGATGTGTGCTCTATCCCTATGCCTGCATTCATGCATTTGAAAACGGCAGGAGAAAATTACATGCATGGCCATTCTGTTGTTACTATCTGTGATGACCCATCTCAAATGGAAATCTAATGCTACTGGCTCTGCTGCTACTGTGCTCTAAGGATGGCACGATCTTACTTTCCAAATGACTTATCTTAAACCTTCCAATACTCAGTGGAAAGATAATGAAACACATCCTACTCCATTATAAAGTGGAACTCATGGGGGGCCATGCTCTTATCTTCATACTACTGAATTGATGAGCTTTCAGCAAGAAAAGGGGTATCTCCTGCATCGACTCCTCCAACCCTCCAGTGACACAGAAGGAAAGCCCCATCCTCCTGTAGAAAGTGAACCCTTCTCCATGCTCATCAGCTCTCCTCTTGTCTCATTTTCTCATAGTCTTCACTTTCAGTTATATTCTCCCCTGTGAAAATGTATACTCCCTCTCCCTTTCAGGTAGAACAGTCTTATCAGCCTCCAAATGTGTGCTGATCACTTCTGTCTCAAAACAAACAGATAAACAACAGCCCCCCACAACTCAAAAAGCAAACAAACCCACCCTAAACAGAACCCTTCCTGGCTCCACCTTCTTATCCAGCTTTTATTCTATTACTTAACTGCTTTCTTCCCATGTCATCTCCACTTTTTAAAAAATGTCCCATAACCCTTATCCACTTAAACCAACTTCTATCCCCATCCTGATTCATGGAGGAAGGGTCTGGAGCACAAATGACATGGCAGGATGGGGGTAAAGGAGTCTGGCTTTCCTTGCATCTAGGATAGAGCAAGAAAATACTTCTCAACCAGGGCAAGTCTCTGGAAAATGTGTCAGTGACTGAGAGCCAACACTCACACCAGCTAGGTGATGGCTGAATTGACGCAGTAAGGGGACCTCTTTGGGGCACCCAAATGGGTCTACCACAGCTAGCTGATTACATGGATGCCCCTTGCAGGCAATACGTCTCTAGATGGCAATCAGATTAATCTTTTGCATTATAAATAAAATAATTTCACTTTCTGTGTTAAAATCTTTCAATGATATCTTATTGCACTATGACAAATCAATACCTTAATACACCCTACCAACCTCGACAGGATCTGGGATCTCACTCCTCTTGAATCTCTCTTGAAAAATTCGCTCTGCCTTGTTCACCATCCTCATGTCTCAACAAACAGTTTCTGGAAGGTGCCAACAATTTCGCATCTCAAAACCTTCACACATGATGCTCTTCTGACTGGGATGATTTCCTCCCATGTTATTCATATAGTATGTATCCTTTACATCTCAGCTTCTTCAGACAGTCCATATCTACTCGTCTGGATTTTATTCCCCAGAAAATACCCTACTTTTCTCCCCCTGCAGTTTGTAATAGTATATTGTAAGTATATGTTGTGTGATTATCAAACTATCTTAAAACCCTGAAAGCTTCATGCTTCACATCATTCTATGTTGCTATAACAAAACACCTGAGGCTGGGGAGTTTATAAATAAACTTATTTAACAACACATTGTCCTAGAGGGCTCAAGAGTATGGCACCGGCATTGGCTCTGGTGAGGCCCCCATGGTGGATAACCTCATGCTAGCATGCTGCTGATGGGTCTAACATCCTGTGTCTTCACTTCCGTGACTACCCTAGGCATCACCCCATTGGGGGCTGTCTACAGGGGCTCTGAACCTTTGGCACACTTCCAACTGGCTACCTGGGTTTTCCTTTGAAATCTCTCGTACTCTGAACACTGTGCACACTGAGCAGCTGCTGGCAGGGTCTTCCACTGGCACCAGCAGTGCCTCAGCCTGTTGAACCAATGCTGCATCTGTGGAGCACTTTACCAGGGAACCAGACCATGCATCTTAAGGTGGCCCTGGGCTGAAAGCCCATGGAGGGTGCCTCAGGGCACTTTCTACGACAATTGTGCCCTGGAAGAACTCTGGGCCTGCGATGAGAAAAACCTTGATTTCTGTGATTCCCTTGAGACCTTTTCTCAAGGGTGGAAAATGTGAAACTGTTGGTGCATTTTTTTCTGCACTAATTTTTGTTCTAGTGAACATGCATAGCTTTTCTCCTTTTCTCTGGTCAGGCTGTGATTTTTTTCAAATCTTTTCACCTGTTTTTTTTTGCTCCTGTAACACTATAATTATGACTAAAAGTGACCAATAACACCCATGCTACTGCCTAAATGCTTTGCTGTTTAGAAGTTTCTTATGCCAAATAAATTAGTTTATCACTTTTAAGTTTGCTCTTCTGCAAAGTCTTGGGGCATGGAGACAGTGCATCCAAGTTTTTCGTAGCAAGGGTAACAAGAATGGCTTTTTCTTCATTTTCCAATATGACTGTCATTTCTGTCTAAGACTAGTTTCCCAATGCCCTTTTATTCTGTGCCCTCATCAAAATCCCTACTCTGTTTATAGCATTCCAGGCTTCTTCTAGCCTGGCCCTCCTAACTCTTCTGACTTCTGGACATTATCCAGCTCTAAAGCTACCTCCGCATTTTCAGGTATAGTTATGGTAATGACCCTGCTCCTTGGCACCAATTTTCTGTATTAGTTCCCTTTTACTGTAATGAAATACTTGAGGTTGAGCACTTTATAATCAAGAGATTTATTTAGCTCACAGTCCTGGAGGTTCAAGAGCATGGTGCTGGCACTGGCTCAATGGTTGGCTTCATGACAGGAACGTGAGAGGGATCACATGGCAAGACAGGAAGCCAGAGCTTAGGGAGGGGACAACAAGTTATCTCCCACCTCTTAAAGGTCCTATCACCTCTTAAAATTGCCACAATGGAGACCAAAGTTCCAACACATGCATTTTTGGGGAGCATACTTTAACCATCTAAACCAATGTACCTGAATTCATTTCTATTTGTTGAACATCTCCCATGAGATATCATATGAGGTTTGGAACCATATGAGTGCATTTCACCATTGCCCGAAGGAGTATCTGGTACGTAGTAAAAGATAATTTGTCAAATGAACGAAGAATATTTAAATGATTAACAAATTAAACATACAAAAATATGGGTCAGGAAACACTCCCTCCTCCATTATTCCTTAACAATTCTATAAAGCCTCTCAACATTGATTGGGCCCTCTGTGGTTTAATCAAATTGGCTTTTCTTTGGTGCTCTCTTCTGAGATTATAGAGGTTGATGGGTATGATCTCATTAACTCTTACACGTACATGTCTCTCATTTTTGTCTCATTGATTTGCCCAGGTTTAGGAAAACTGGGTTATTAGGAAGATTGATTGACTTGGATAAGGGTAGGACAAAGTTATGCCAGAGCCAGGGACAGAGGTAACCTCTCCTTCTTAACTGGCTTAACATGCTACACACTTGTTAGTGGTTACAGAAAATATTTGGAAATAAATTCATGTCAGTGTTTTTGTGATGCTGGAAACTTCCTTCTGAAAACTATTCCTTCTCAGCACATAGCACATTGGATGAGACACACCTTTGGGCCAAGAGTTTCTTTTCTCATGATCATTAATCTTTCTCAATTTCCTTATGCAAAAAGGATGCATTCAAAGGTTAAAAATCTCAGCTACTGTGATGGAGTGAATTCATGATGCAGCTCAGTTCTGGGGTTTCCAGTTGACTTGAATAAACACACAGCTATGCTTTTGCTACTCATTTCAAGAACATTTTATACATTTAATATTAAAAACTCCTAATTCTGCTGATTGCGAAGATTTAAACATATCAAAGGAAGATTAACAGGAACTGGGATGCTTTGCATTCTTCAAAGGAAACATTTATATACATTTTGCTTAACATGATATATCATTTATACATGTAAACTTGCTTAAAATAGTTTTAAAGCCATAAATTATTTTCTACTGTATTTAATTAGTTTTCCTTATATTAGTTTGAGAGTGTGGATATTCCTTGAAGTAAAAAAAATTATACCAGGCTTGAGATATAGTTACAAACAAAATTTGGACCATGTTTCTGCTAGTTAATTAAAAATGAAATATGGCATTCTAAAGTATAATATATTAGGTGCATGAAAAAATTGTCATTATATTTAATCTTGGAATTTATTTAGATATTTATGACATGTTTACTGCAGAAATATATTAATTTTGAGATTTTTTATTGAATCAAAGTGTTCATTACGTTTTCCCCCCTCTCACACTGTTTCTAAGTCAGGTGACCTGGCAAGGCCTCTAATCCTATTGGTATTACAGTGTGACCTGTCTCCTGGACTTTGAAGTCATTTCTTTTCTTCAGAGAAGATAAGGAAAAGTGTCTTATCTTAGGTCTGGAAGAACCACGGAGTGCAGTATCAAGGTAGTGGAGTAGTTATTTTCCCAGACATAGCACAGGGTTTTCAAGCCTGAAGAAAAAGTTTAATCTCCTTAAAAAAGGACTTTGCTAACTTGGGCCTGGACATGGCAATCCTGTTTCCAGCCAACCTGTGTATAAGCTTTAACAGTAGAAAGTGTGCTTGCTTTGATTTTGATGGGGTTCATCTTTTCTTAGGTGCTCATACTCCAGATTTGGAAAAGAAAGAACAGTGGTGAGCTGAGTAATTCATTGGATTCTGATGAGGAATTCTTGAGAAATTTTATTATTCCTGAGTTTAAAAACTCACAACTTTATGATAACTTTGGTATGAGCCTTTATTTTTCTCACTGTGATCTTGTAATTATATTGTGGTATTCTTATTAAGGGGCGATAGGAACTCTAGATTTATAATTTCATGGGTGTTTGGGGTTTATTTAAGGCTTGCTCTTTTTTGTATTATACCTATGTCTTTATAGCATCCCATATTAATCTAAATGCATTTTGAAATGTATTTTCATCGTGATTTTATCTTTCACACTTTTTCAGAAAGCATGTTTTTTTTAAAGCTGTTAATGTGAAATTTCACAATTTATACCTTGTCTTTGTAGTCATGCACATACTGGATATTTGTGGTTTTATTCAATTTGTTTAGTGTTGATCACCAGACCTTTTAGACAAACTTGGCTGGTGGAAAGTGTGATTCTTTTTGTTCTCTTGAGAAGTTGTGGGATCTGAAGGGGCTCCCAGATGAGTCAGCTCCTGTGGGATTTGAAGGATGATAGGGGGGCTTTTATTTTGTGAAGGGCGTAAGCAGGTGTTCTCACTTCATCCTGAGAGAGCTGCTGGGAAGGAATATTGATTTGGTCTGCTCTGCTTAGGTCTTGTGGATCTTGGGCTTGTAAGATTTTTAGTTCTTTTTGTTATGCTTTATTGTTCTATCTTGAGAGTAGAAAAGACACAGGTTGTGCCTGTCTTGAAGAATAAACCTTAAAGGTTTCTCAGAATGAACTTTCGTGGGGGCAGGCCCATATGCCAGTCTTAGTTTTGTTCTCAGGATTTAGCACCAGGCTTGGAATATAAGAGGCCTTCAAAAAATGTTAAAGGGAGGAATTGGAGGATTAATTATTATTTATGACCTATGAGAGGAAATAGTTGCCGCTAGTTCCAATTTGTTGATATTAAGCAGAGATAGCAAAGAGTTTAATTCAGGATGATGCAACATAAATGAGGCAGAAAAGAGTGTAAAGTTTTGGAAAACTGGACACATTGTATTTCTAGTTTTACTCCGAAGTCAATAAGCAGTGTGGTGCTATTTAATGATTTTAATCAGGAAAGTATCAGTGTACGAAATAAAAGTCTTATTATGGTGTGTTAACTGTATGGTACAAATAAGACGTACAGAAAATCCACAAATAGAGTAGGGCTTTACATGGCTTTGGAGGATTGATAGGTAGAGACAAACTGAGAAATTTAATCTAACGAACGTCTAGTTTCAGATTTCTTCGTCAGATAAATGTTACATCATTTTCTATTGGGTAAGTGACTCATCATCGGTATTACTAATCTTTCCCCCATCACTTTCTTTGAATAAGGAGGAAACTTTAGTAAGCTGAGGTTGTATGGTTTCTGACACTGTGAGATTCAGCACGGTCTCTTAAGTACATCTGTTTGCAATTGAATACATCCTTTGACCTTTCTTTTACTTGTGTTCTTTCTATTGTGCCCCAAGTATCTTCCCTGGTGAAATTTGTGTGGTAGAATGAGGAAAAGACGAGAAAGGGTAGACAGCGAGGTGGAGTGTGAGACACTGTGGATTCCAGCCAGCCATAACGGCAAAGGGTAGTGAAAGAACCTGACAGTAGAGCTGGACCCTGCCAGGGCCCAGGTCCTGCCAGGAGGGAGGCTTGATGGTCAGTGTTCAGGAGCCATCTGGCTGTCACCATTCCTGTCCCCCGTTTTTGTTTGCCTGGAATCTGAGCCAAAGATCCTACTTCTAAATATCAAGGGCTGAAATAACAGTTTAAAAAAAGGTGGTGCTAAATGGACATATTTGCTAATTGTTTTTCAGTTAAGGTGGTAAACTCTTAAGAAATGTTAACTTTTTTTTTTAAAGCACTTCCTCTTTAGAAGACTGATTTTCATGGTATCTGATAATGGACTCTAATCAGAGTTGGCTACGAAGGCAATTTGTGCTTCGAGACAATTCAAAGCTTAATTGTAAAACTTTGTTCCCATATTTGAATCTTATTTCATCAGTTCAAGGTATTATTTAAATTTGCTTTTAAATATTATCAAAACTTTTATTGGCAAGCCTTCATAATAAATATGTTTCTCACTCTTCTTACTCCATATATTAATAATTAAACTAAAATGAAAGATTTATATAGTCTAGTGACATCAATTCTTTTTGGATCACACTCACAGAGAGATCATTAGAAGTACTGTGATTTGGTTGTGAATAAAAATTACATCCCTGAAAAAACCCTTCGTTTAAGGTATTAATAGTTTTTATTATATTTTAAGACTTCTAATCATATGAATGAAAAAAAATAAAATTACCTCCTAATAAAATATTTTTTATTTCAGGTATTTTGTCTTTTATTTAAAGGCTTATCAACTAATCGATTTATCTACAGAATATAAAATTCCATCTATTTGAGAATTTAAAGAAAAGCTGGATTTGTTTTTGAGACAATCCTAGGTTTGGTTTGAAAGTAACAATATTTTATAACTGGGTTTTCCTATTTCTATATTGTTATAGCCTTGGTCTCAAAAAGTCCTGAATCTGTACTTGTTTTGAATGTAAGTGGGTTATAATAAGAGAAAGATTGATTAATCAAGTACTAATTGATCCTGTTAATTAATGGGAAAAAAATTAGACACTTATGGACAAGTGACTTTTTTGGATAAGGGTATTTAATAATGTGAAGAACACACATCATTTTTAGTATAAATCTTATTTTAACCTGAAAAGATTTTCTTTTTCCAAGTCATTTACTGGGGTCCCACCCTCAGCAACTAACTTAGTAGTAACAGTACTACTTTTATCATGCAACGATTTCTCTCATTTGTCTTACATTTTCCAGTGTGTCTGCCACTGTTTTCATAGGATTTTTAGTACTGTTTGACTTTGGCAACAATCTTGCAATAATGCCCGATTATCATTATTATTTTTTGTGTCAGGGATTGAACCCAGGGGTGCTTAACCACTGAGCTATGTCTCCAACCATTTTGTTTTAATTTTAAAATTTGAGACAGGATCTCCCTAAGTTGCTTAGGGCCTCACTAAATTACTGAGCCTGATTTGTGAACATGCATTGCTCCTACCTCAGCCTCCTGAAATGATAGTATTACAGGTGTTTGCCACCACACCTGGCTCCATAACTTTTCAACACACATCTTTAAAAATCTAGTCATGTTTTTTGATTTTCTGATACTAATACTTTTCCAGTTCAAGAAGTTTCCAAGAATATTCTCTTTAAATAATTAATTTCTTAATCCAACATCAATTAAGAACAAAATTACATATTTTCCTCTTCCTACCAGCTGAGAATGAGTATAGGCTCAAAACAAATGACATCAAATAAATACCAGAATAAAACATTTAATTCTTCCCCTCTCAAAGGCATGTCAGGAATTGGAATCCAAGAAGGCACTTTGACTAATTGTTAGCAGTTTGTGGAATTCAAGGATCAGAATGGTGTTGGCATCATTTTCTTTTGTCTTCCTCTTTATCCATTTCCTTCTTTTTCTTCTTCTTCTTTCTTTTTCATCTCCAGAGTAATAATTTTCTCCAAAAACTTTTAGCCTCTATAAAATAAAAATAGGCACTCCTGTCTTACATAGTCTCAACTCAGAAATCTGTCAGTCTGGAGGAAGAAGTTGTGTGGTCCATTTAGGGAGAGTGGCACTAAGATTCTGGGAAAATGGAATTTAATGTTTGTGAAAGCTACGGCTCCATTTCCAGGAGGGTGTAACACATCTTGGATAAAATTCTCCTGGAAATAGGAGGTCAGGGGAGGAATCAGATGCAATATAACAAATGTCCTATAAAAGGGGTGGAGTAGGAATGTGCGTAGGTGATCTGTTAAAAAAAAAAGTCTTCTACGTCATTTTAATGTAAACTACTCTCTTATTTCATGAGGTCGACAAACTGCATGACCATTGCACAACCTGCTTCTCTGTGATCCTTGAAAATGTTTAATTTAAAGAGGGTCCAATACTCTTCTGGAACATGAACTGGGTTACCATTGATAACCCCTCTTAATGGCCAGGGTTTGCTCTTTAGAATCTTGCAAAATCATTTGTGTTTACTCTAGTCAAAAGTTAAGAAAACAAGCCCTTCAGGGCAGTTTGTTCTGTTCAGCACAGTAGAAGATTTTTTTTTCAAGGAAAATTATTGTGCAAAGAAGGCTGTGATGAATTTTCTTTCTTTTTTATTTTTGACTGTCTTAGAAATGTTTAACCATTTAGAATAAACACCTATCTAATGATTTAGTCATTCTATTTGGTAAAATTTATGTTGCAGACATATGCAGGTCAAGCTTTTTTTTTTTTTAAAGAAAGGGAATCAATTTTATTTTTTTCAACTTATGTTGATTTTTCTAACACTTAGTTGCGTATGTAGTGCTAGGGTTTGATCCCAGGTCCTTGGGCTGCGTATACTCAACTGTTGAGCCACTGCTCAAGCCTGTAGGTTAAGTTTTAAGAAAATGACTTGGCCAACATTAGTCCAATTTATGTAATTGTTAGTTTTTTCCTAATTATTTCATCATTTATAAAATTGTTTTTATTTGAAATGCAGTAATTGGATCTTAGATTTCTACATGAATTTCTACTAAAGATTTGAGATCTAGCTTTAAATAACTCAAGAATAATGGGAGGACCTTGGCTCACTCAGACATCTGCTTCTTTCTTATAGAAAATAAAGGAATTAGAAAAAAATGATTTGGAAGATTCCTTCCAACTACATAAGATTATCTGTATAATTTTTATACTGTCTGATGAGAATTTAGGTAAAACATTTCAAAAGTTTTCAGTTTTCTGTAAAGCATCTGTCAGCAAAAGATAATCCTGCTTCTTAATATAGTGTCTGATTCAGAAACTCCTCAATAAATATTTCTTGAATTGATTATTCTTTTTAACAATTCTAGATTTCATTTCTAAACAACCATGAAAATTCAACAGCCTAAATTACCCAGATTCCATGGTTCTAGAATAAGTGACTCCAAGCAATGAGATATAAAATAGAAAAATATAAGATATCCTTTATTAGCTTAGGTGAGACCAACCAAAGCAGTTAACTAGCTAGACAGCTTCCAGGTCAGTTAGATTTAGGTGAATTACTAGAAAAAAATGATCATTAGCTTTATTTCCATATTGTTTTCTTCATTTCTTATATTATTTTTATTTTAAACAAAATAACAAATTAGGGAAGTTATGATTACTTCTTTCTCTCTCCTTATTTCCTTATTCCATTTTAATGAATTTAGAGTATATTTATTTTTCACATGGTGCCATAAATACATCTGAACATCAGAAATCTGCCTTTTGCAAACTCCACACTCAAAGATTTTTCTGTCAAATTGGGTCCTAACAAGCCCACTCTTCCAAATCATCCATGTTGTTGTCTCATTCTCCAGATGCAATTGCCGTGCTGAAATGGGATGGGCATTGGCCAAGACCTGAGTCTGAATCTTGGCTTTGCACCTTATTAGCTGTGTGATCTTGGACAAACCACTTAGGTCTCTGGGGATCATTATTATTATCTGTAAATCAGGCTAGCATTATCTACCTTCAGGAATTGCTTTTAAGATTAACAAAAAAGGCAAGCCAATGCCTAATTCAAAGGATTAAGAGATAGCAAGTACCTGAACTTTCAGTCAGCATCACATTAATCATGATTGGAGCCATTAAAATGAATTTATCTAAATAAATATTTGCATTTACTGACATAGTAACAGTGTTGTATATATCTGTCTTTCTATATAGATATAATGTGCTAATATATTGTGGTTATAAATTCCAATGTTTTAGCTTCTGTTGTAGGATTCTTTTTATTCATTGCCCAAAATTTTCTTTTTTTTTTCTTCCTTTTTACTTTAAGGAAGCGTGAAAGAATTTGATTAGGAATCCTACATGACCTGATTTTAAATTTAATTGTCATCTCATGGTCAAAGTAGCAGTTTCAGAATTTTAATTTATTTAGTATTTAATTTTCTATTGAACTTTCTCTTTCTTAGATTCCACTCTAAATCCTGCTTTCTTCATATGGCTTTAATTGCTGCAGCTTGCTGTGACTCACTTGGGCCTGTGGTGCTCTTTGACTCATTTCTGTGTAATCAATCCTCTTCAACTTTTACTAGCAGTTAGTTTTTCCTCCTCTGTTTTGACTAACTCACACTTGAACCCAGTTAGCTTTCACTCCACTGTGTTCATGTGTGACTAGGTCTTCGATTCTCCAAGGTCACTTGACTTCTAAATTAACTTTCTAAGTGTTGCCCACTCTGTTCTCTTTTCAAATACATAAAAAGCTCAGTTAATTCACTTGCTGAATCACCCTGTCCTCTTAGGTTTGCAATGACATTTTTATACACATTCTCTAGCAAACGTGTATGCACCTGATGTTCGTCTGGAATATAACCTTGGTGCTCTTGAATTAAGGTAGATTGCATCGAACATCTCTACTTCATTTAGTAGTAATATCATTTTTAAATTAGCATGACAAGGTTTACTCTTTAAAATACAAAATATATGCTGGTTGTGCTGACAGACCTGTTCTTTTTAAGGCATTTTCAAAATTGGGTCTTATAAATGATAGCTTTTTTATTATCCTAGGATATAAATCACATATGCCTTGGGTTTTATTGTGTGAAACCAAATTTACAAGGTCCCTTTTCCTGGTTCATTTTTCATCTTCTTTTGTATCACTTCAATGTTTATGTTATCAAATGTTAGATGGATAAACACATTCATCATATTTGGTGCCTCACTTTCTATTCCTCACAATGCCGATTGGATCTTAATGAATGTGTCTTGCTTGATTGGGTTTTCAAAGACACCGGTTATTCCATCCTCTAACCACCTAATATCGGTCTACTGTCACTATTGATCCTTGGCATATTGGTGAAGTGTTAAGATAACTTAAGTCTTCTTCCTGATCACACTTAAATCCTTCTCCCAGCTGTCCCCAGTTTATGCTTTTTACATGGGGACAGATCTGTATCACTTTCTTTCCACGGATGGCCTTCTTTTCCATATCCTTACTTGTGACAGTGTTCCTTGTTATATTATTTTGACTAATAAAAACCATAGAATTGAACCTAATCACTTTCACCTTTTATAATCTACTTTTTTTTTTCATCCCTGCTCAAACACAAGCTAGTAGAACTTTCTTCAGGGACTTACAGTATTTCCTTTCCTTCTGAATTTGTTTGCCCTCCAGTAATACCTTGCTTCTGATTTCAAATTTATCTCTTCAGTTCTCTTTACTGATTCCTAGGCATCTTTATTTCTTGTTATGTTCTCCCCACATAATTTTGTTTGTTCCTGCTTAAGTAATCATTGCCGATTAGGCAGGAATTCAGGATATAGGAATCCATTTACTCATTCAACCATTTTTTTCAGAATCATCTCTGAAAACTTTCTGGATTAAAGACTTTTTGATAGATGCTTGATTTCTTAAAATTATTGCTGATTCATTACCTAGAAAGACACACTTTAGGAGCGCAGTGGGCAGTTCCTTTACCACTGAAGAAGGAATTACTAACATCATTATTTTCCAGAACCTGAGGTCTTGTTTTTTCTAGGAAGAGCTGTTCTCAGTTTTCCCAATCAGTTAATAGGCCTTCTCTTAATTATGACAATGAATTATCCAAATGAAGGAGATACTTGAAATTAGTATATATGCTAGCTGGTAGTCAGTGTTGCTTTGTTTCCCTTAAAGAGAATTTTTATTATCATTAATATAAATGGATTGATGAAGAAAAAGATGTAAATAGCAGTTGGCAAAAGAAGAATAGTACTAGTTAAATGACATAGAAGTGGGACTGGAGCAGTGGCTTGACGATTACAGCGCTTGCCTGGCATGCGCAGGTATGTGAGTTCAAACCCCAGTCCCACCTACACAATGAAGTCTCAGAGCAACGAGAGCCACACGAAAAACTAAAATAAAGTTGATTCTCTCTCTCTTACCATTACTCTCTCTTAAAAAAAAAAGAAAGTGCATAGAAGTGTTGAACTTAACCAGTAACTTAAACTTTAAATGGAAGCAGTGGAACAAACAGAAAAGAACATACCTGAAGTTGGTGGGTATATTTTGAAGTGACACTCATGTATTGAAATTGGTATTTGGATAGGGGTGTTCTTTTAAGGAAGAAATATGCCAATGTTGATAAATAATAACCGTATGGATATGACTGCAGCAACAGTGGAAGCAATGAAGACGGAATGTTTTGGAGTTATTTCAATTAAGGTTTTCAAAGAACTTTGTAGTAACATTAAACAAACTTTTAAAATTTATTTTTTATTTTTGGTACCAGGGATTGAATGCTCCACCACAGAGCCACATCCCCAGCCTTTTTATTTTTTTTTATTTTGAGACAGAGTCTTGGTAAGTGACTCAGGGCCTACTAAATTGTTGAGACTGGTTTTGAACTTGGGATCCTCCTGACTCAGCCTCACAAACTCCTGGATTACAGTGTGTGCCACTGTGCCTGGTGAAAGTTGATCACAGTTTTCAAAGCTATGACCCATGCATAAATGCTAGGAAAGAATGCACTAAAATATTAACAGAGGCTGTATTTGGGGGATGGGCTATTATCTATATTTCAAAATTACTTTTGATCTTGAATGAAAATAAATACAAATGAGTACTTGATATGTCACCATTTTTAGTATCAGATATTTCAATGGCCAATTTAAAAACATTAAGTCCTCAGAGGGATTTGGAATACTGAATGAGTCTATTCCTTTTAAGAAATAAGTAATTTCATTAGTTAAAAATTTGTTTCTATACACAGACACACACACACACACACATATATATATATATATATATACATTTATGCAGCTTGAACGATACAGATAGATGCATAGATATGTGAGGTAATACTATATTAAAAGTATATATGTTGTTTCAAAGTTCTTTTAAAACCTTAATTGAAAAAGCTACAGTAGAGGGAGAAATAGGGGGGAAGTGAGGGAGAAGAGAGAGTCATTCTTCACCCAAATACACATGAAGACATTTCCAATTTATTGAAGAAATAAAACAGTCAGCATTAAATAAAAAGGTACTAGAATGTTTCTCACTCTATCAAATTTGAGAAGTGCTTAGTTTTAATTTTCTTCATGGGGTTGCATGGAGGAAAATAGCTCAGAGCTGAAAACAGTGACTATAAGGTAAATGTATCATTAGAAAAAAAGGCTGAATCCATATAAAATATTTTGCAGTTTTGAGGGAGTGGTTTATGTTTAGAAGACCCTTACTGATCTGGCTCACAAAGAATAAATTTTCTAATGCAGGTTCCTGGGCCCCCAATTTTGCCTGTGTACATGTCTGTTTCCTTGTTCAGTTGTGCGTAGGTAGCTTATATGAGGAGAGGATTGTGGACATGAGAACAGAGAAAAAAAATCATTCCAAACTGAAAAACATTCTTTAAAATACTTTGATAAGTGTCTTGAGTCAAAGTGCCATATTTTAAATTTTTAAGTGTTTGATTTTAATGTTCCCCACCAATCACCCCTAAAGCCCCATCCCTTTGATCTGTCCTAAGGTAAGCTCCTTCACTCAGGTAAGAATTATTTTGTAGCTGGGTTGTTGAGTTCAGTCTATCTACACTTGATTCTGAAACTACTATATTTACAGGGCTTGACGATTACAGCGCTTGCCTGGCATGCGCAGGTATGCGAGTTCAAACCCCAGTCCCACCTACACAATGAAGTCTCAGAGCAACGAGAGCCACACGAAAAACTAAAATAAAGTTGATTCTCTCTCTCTCACCATTACTCTCTCTTAAAAAAAAAAGAAAGTGCATAGAAGTGTTGAAACTACTATATTTACAGGGCTTTCAAATCTCCAAGATGATTGTGGAATCATAATGGATGGATTTTCCTTCTCTAATCATAATCACCAAATTTTCCAAATCTTCTGTCCCTTTTTCCCATTCTTCTTTTTGATAAGAAACATGGAGCAAAACCCGCATAGAGGACCCTTTACTGATAAAAATGAAAGCTTGCTACTTCTTGATGCCCACATCTGTCTCTAGGCCTCTGAGTAGCAGAATTTGATCCCCCAGTTGTTGAAATCGCTCTGGAAAACCACGCCCAGGCCACAATGCGATTATGGGCCATAGCCTTCCTCCTTTGACTTGGGTTAAGTCTTTGTCATGGGCAAGCCCTGAGCACCTCAACTTTCAGTTAGTTTCAGCTTAAGGGACAAAGGGAGGATATGTACTTCAATGTTCACGGATGGTTGCCATTGGGGAATGGGACTATGTTGTTTTTGATTTTTTTTTCTTTTTTGTATCTTAAACATTTTCCATAGGACTGCATGTCATTTTTCTAATTAGGAAAGACAATCTTTGCTCCTGCCCACACTACACATGCGTATATCTATTTATATGTATAAACATGTAGAAAGACCAGGAATTAAAGACTAAGTCACAATTAGCTTGAGCCAACAGTGCTTGCTCTAAGTTGAGAGTTTTCCTTTTGCTGGTTTCATCCTCCTCCAATTAATTTTCTGTGACTTTTCTTTAACAGAAGTTTCATGTTTATTTTTTGCATGACTATTATGAACACTATTTGTGGATGAAGGCAAACCATTGAGCAGAATCCTCTGTGATATGGTGCTGACTTGTGTTGCTTTGCTGTGTCCAGCATTGAGGCTTTACCAGGCTCAGTTTTAAAGAAATATGATTTTGTGCCTCCTTGTTTCTGCTCATGCTAGTCCTTCTGATCTCTTTCCACTGCTCTAATTCAAGTACTTGCATCCTTCAAAACATGGTTCAACACAATCCCTTACTTAAACTTTACTGGACACATGTAAGGAATTAGATCTTTCCTTTTCTCTTCCCCTCTTGTTTATTTATTTCCCATTGAATTTGGTATACTTTCTTAATATTATCTTACTTACTTATACTCACCAGTATGAGACTATTTTATTTAGCTTTTTATCCCCAGAGCTATGAAATAGTTCATCTCTCTCAGGGAGAAAGACACACACACACACACACACACACACACACACAGAATAAGAGGTATAACTTCATGTAGTTTTTCATCTGGTTTTCTTTGCATCGACACTTAGTTGTGAATGTGGTGCTGTGTTTGATCTCCAGTTTGTCAGGCAAGTGCCATATCTCTGAACCACCACTCCAGCCCCACATTTATATATTAATACATTTAGACAGAAGATTTAGCTTCGAATTTGTTCAGTTTTATTTAATTACTTTTAAACACTCATTCACACTTTCCATCCCCTGTTCAAGTACTTTTATTTTATTTCTTAGAAACCTTTGCAAGGATATCAAAGGAGAACGCTATAGTGCTTTCTGTTCTTCCTAGACCATGATTCAAGTTAGAGATTCTACCAGCCAAGGAGACCCTTCCACTGCCTGATTAAACATGGGGTCAAAGGGTTAAGTGAATCCATTTCACTTAGGTTGAAATATGAATGTTCACATTTTGAATTTTTTTTAAAGAGAGAGAGAGAGGGAGAGAGTGAGAGAAAGAGAGATAAAAGATAATCAAGTTTATTTTTTCATCTGGCCTTTGTTTCTCTAACACTTAGTTGTGCATGTGGTGCTGGGGTTTGAACTTGGGTCCTTATGCATGCTAGACAAGTGCACCAACCACTGAGACACCGCTTTAGTCCAAGCTGTGAAATTTTGACATGTAGCATTGTAATAATGAAAACATCTTGACTTAGGAAGAGTGCTTATTTAAAATTGATACTTATCCAACGTTTCATATACTTCCTACAAATTTAAGAGACTTAAGAGGGATATTATAGGTTACTTTGCTCCACTTGTGTTTTACTTAGTATTACTGAAAACTTCAAAACTTGGAACACAGAAGAAAGCAATAGTAAGACTACAATAGGCCATTCTGCTAACTTACAAAACAATGAAGAAGGGTTTACTCTATATTGGTGGAGAAAAGTTTATTCTGATGTTCTTGTCACTGTCTATGGTTCTCTTTAGCTTTTTAAAAGCAGAAAATGGTAAGGACTCAAGGAGTAGTTTTTTTGTGTGTTTGTTTTTTTTGGGAATCCAAAATCTCTTTGTAGGTAAATTAGGCATCACACATGTTGCACAAGTAAAAGCCTTTGATCTTTAGGGTCATTTCAAAGTTGCTACTCTTTAGGGTGAGTGATAGTCCTCTGTCCCCTCTGCCTACGTCATTCTACTCAGCTGCATAAGCATATCCTTTGGATGACTGGTTTTCTACAACTCTAGCATTAGTTCAGCAGGAGAAGGTAGTATTTGATGTGTTGCAATTTGTATTACATGTCCATGGAACATCTCTGGACCTCACCTGGGGAGGAGGAGCTAGGAGAAGGAGGAGCTGTGGCTGAAGACATTTAATGGTAGAATGAATGGAAACTCCGAGATTGCTGTGCAGTCGGCCTGAAGCCCAGTCTGCACTGCCCCTGCCCAGCTTTCTTTCACTTCAATTAAAAAAAATCTTTTAACAAAAATCTCATAAAATATATGTGATTTCATTTAATTTTAGTCGCAATTCATCTTCAAAATGACGAGGATTTTGACAGCTTGCAAAGTGGTGAGGACACTGAAGAGTGGCTTTGGCTTGACCAGTGTGACCGCAAAGCAACAGTGGAAGTTTTCCAGACCTGGTATTAGGCTCCTTTCTATCAAGGTAATTCATATGGTCTTTGTTTCTGATAACATTGCCTAGGGGAATAGTTTAGCAGTGAAGCAGAAGGGTTCCTTACAAGGTGAATACACATTTCCACTAGTTCCAAAGTGCTGGTTTGTTAATATTTGTTTTACAAAGAAACCTATTGATTTAGCAAATGCTCATTTTTTTTTGGTCACCTTTGAATAGCATTACAGTAATTTTTTCCCAACATAAAGAACGGTCACAATTCCTGTGAAAATGTAAAATGTAAGTGTACTTCTAGAAAGCAAGTATTTTAAAAAGCTTTTATAAATCTGTGCCTAGAATGTATTGCTCATTATTTGGGTCTAAGAAATGGAATTTCTTATTATGTGTGTGAATTACAAACACAGTACATAGAGGGTTAAACCCCTCTTCTGTAATGACCCAATATTTTTCTTAATTTAGAAGGAAAATATCCACTTAATTTGGGTATCTGCAGGCCATCACATAGACATTGCTTTAGCATTCTCCTTTTCCCTCATAGCCCTTCTTTTAGAAGGTCAGATATGTTGTTTTCACTTTGCAGATTAAGACACTGAGGAAAACAGCAGCTAATAATTCTAAGTATATCTATAACTGATGGGGCAAATCCAGGAAAGGAAGATGTAGTTGCCCTCCCCCACCCAATGGATCACGAAATTCATGTAGGGACTTCTGCCCTTTCCTATAACTTTTTGAAGACGTTTTTTACTAGAGGAGTCTGAAATTACTCCATTGGATCTTTGCCAGTGAAAATCATCCTTACATAATATAGAGATTAAATAATCTCTATATTAAATAATATAGTTTCTTTAGTAGTAAGAACTGTTAAATGTGAAGTAGGAGAAAAATCCTGTATATGGTGTTGTAGAAATGAGTGGGAATAGTTTTGAGTGTTCTGCTTATAGTTTTATGCTCACTGGGTTGATTTAAAATCTTCTAGATGCTTCCATAGCTTCTACTGCTTAGGTTGCTCAAGTTGGGATTCAGTGGGTTTTTCTCAGACAACTGAGGGTTAAGCAATGTCCATAGATTCTTGTGGCTTCCAAGGGTAGGGTGGGGAGAAATAGCAATAAAGGGAAGGAAGAGAGAGGGAGGGAGACGGGGAAGGGGAAGAAGGAAGAGGTTAGGCTGGAGGGTGGGGAGAGAATGAGGAGAAGGAGAAGAGGGAGAAGAAGGAAGAGAAGGAGGAGAAGGAGGAGGAGAAGAGGGAGAAAAAGAATAATTACCCTTCTGGGAGAGGATAGATAGAGTAGCATTAGTGGTATCTTAACAATTTCAGCCTTCCCTATTGAGAAAGTTCTAACAGGAAGAGAAGAAACTACCATTTTAAATTAAGAAAACCAAGGAAAACCATTGCTTTGATTTTGGTTTAATTATAACTAGAGAGCCAGAAAAGAGAATATACTGAGCCATTATCCATATATAAACTATGATGGTGAATATTTGACTTTAGTTTAGGGCTAGTAATATCTCAAGGGTGCTCACCTATCATATCTGAGACAATAAATAGTAATGACAATACCATCTCTTATGGTTATAGGTATCTTTGTAGACTTCAGAGCCAAGTCACTTGAAATATTTTTTCTTGTCACAGAAGTAGGTAGGTAAGAATAGGTGTGTGGAATTAAGTGACTACTCAACATGGCAGATGTGGCTGGGTTTAGAAGCCAATTCCCTGAGATCAACTTAAGTGCCTTACACAACAACCACCTCAGACACAACCACTGGAAAGCGATCCAATTATGTGGATGGACCACTGTGAAAACTGTTCTTCTAGCTCCCGGTGGCAGATCTGTCTCAAGGGTCTCCCATAGTGTACACTAAGAATGACAAATCTGTGGGAGGAATAAGCCATCATTTTGAGGTATAAAAGCCATTACTCACACTTGGTCATTATTGGCCAGAGTTTTGGAAAAATGCCAGGCATGAAAAATAGAAATTCTTGCACTTCACAATAGTGAATTAAAATTCCACAGGCAGTGCAATGTGGAATTATTTTCACTTATTTTGGAATAATCTTCCATCTACTTTTTTTTCCTGTGTTCCCCTTGAAAAATTCAACTCTTTAAGAAAGATATATCCAAATTCATTCTTTTGCAGATGATCATTGTACTTGGACAGTAATTAAAATCACTAGAATGTAGTTGCACAGTGGTTAGTGAAGGGCAGTGAGAACAGTTACTAAAGGTTCTTAGCAAGGTAGCTAGTCACTGATAGTAAATGGATTGTGAAAGACGCACTGTTCAGCTCTCACTGTTGCTCTGGGAATGGGGTTGCTCTTTCAGTGTCCTTGGAGGTCACTCTTCCTCTTCCCTTGGCTTCAGAAAGAAATGGTGGATTTGATGACAGCAGTGACACACGGGTATTTTTTGTGGAGTCTCCTAGCCTATTTGCCAGGAACATTTATAGAATGTTCCTGGCCAACAGACACAGTTGTATTTCAGTTGCAGGGCAGAGGAAAGAAATTTAAGATATTCTCTATTTTAAAGGAAATTGTTATCCAAAGCATAAGTGATCAACAATCATACAACACGAAAGTTTTAGAGACTATAATCTTTCTCTCTTAGTATTGAAAATGTTCTGTGTTCATTTTTACATTTAGTCAGTTGTAATGACATCGTGAAAAATACTATGGGCGGGGATTCTAACCTCTGCTGCACATTTCCTGGTGCTCTGACCTTGGTCATTCACCTATTCTCTGAACCTAAATTTTGTTATCTGTAGTGTGGAAATAATTCATGATTTACTCAAAGAATTATGTGGTCATCACATAAGATTAATGCTTAAGAACCTATAAAACACATTAAAAGAAGTAGATACTTAAGAAATTTTTCTTTCCATTTTAGTAAAAGGACCTAACAAAAGATTAGAATGCATGTGGCCTCCTGTTTTTCATGTACCAATTATTTCAATGAGAAGATATCTGATAAGAATCCTCACACATTTATAACTTGATTCTTTCACCTTTGCTTGGATGCTAAATTCATTCATTTATTTTTTTTAAAGAGAGAGAGAATTAATTTTGTTTTTTCATCCAGTTTTGTTTTCCTTCACTTGGTTGTACATGTGGTGCTGGGGATTGAACCTGGGTCCTTGCACATGCCAGGCAAGTGCTCTAGTGCTGAGCTACCACTTCAGCCCCTTAAATTTATTTTTATGAAGATATTTCTTATAATGGATCAGACTCAAGAACCATGAAGAAAATAGTCTTTTTTCTTCAGTATAAAATATTCAATTCCAAAAGGCAGGATCTACATCAGAATATCATTCATTCATTCATTCATTCATTATATAGCAAACAAACATGAAAAACTCTTCTATCATGGCAGTATATTTGAGGAATAAGTTCACAATAAGTTCACAGAGTCTCTGATTTCTTACAAATTCTGAGTTCACAAGTCTTGGAAAGTCACCAAGACTAAATAGTTTTATTTTTACTTGGAAACTGAATTTGGAAATCAAAGGCACTAAATGAAAAGGTTACTTTTCTTATGAATAGAAAAGGGTTCAATAAGTACCTCTAACATTAACCCACTCAGTTTCAGAAATGGTGACCTGTGTTACAATTAAGTCAGGAACCTAATGGCCCAAGGGTCCTCTTTGGTATTTTGAATGTGAATGAGCCCCAGAAGTCATTATTCCCTTTGAATGGCTTTCTTTTTGTAAGATTTTATATTCTGATTCCAACATAGAAGTATCTATTTAGCTTAAACTGGAGGAGCTATTGTCACTTGATTAGGAATTGGCAACTACAAAAACTCCTACAATTACAATCATTTAGTTATATTGTAGTAGCTTTAATAGTCATTCATAAGAAATAGAATTCATTATTATATTGGAGTATCTTTATGCATACTAAAGGTAAGGGTAGGTGAAAGGGAAAGGTTATCAAGTATGTTTTTTTTAAAGAGAGAGAGAGAAAGAGTGAGAGAGCGAAAGAGAGAATCAATTTTATTTGTTCATCCAGCTTTTGTTTCTCGGACACTTAGTTGTGCATGTGGTGCTGCAGTTCGAACCCAGGTCCTTGCGCATGCTAGGCAAGGTCTTCAACCGCTGAGCCACTGTTCCAGTTTCTATCATATACTTTTAAGACTAAGGATTTTATTAGGCTTTATTACATATGGATACATTTTAGGGCTGGATTTAATCCATTGTAATCTGAAATTTTTCGTGATAAACTAAGTTCCAGTCCTAAATGACTAATTGCATAATTAGTTTGGATGATGGACAAATTTATATATTTTGAGCATGTAATCATTCTCTAGTTGGGTGGTGGCCTCTCTTGAATATTTTTGTGTATGTTCTCCACATTTTATATCCTCCCATTTTAACGCATTGATTCATTTGCTTGTCATTAACAGTGCCTGTATATTTTGAGCTTTTTGACATAAAACCTTTGAAAAAGCTGTAGATCACATTGCCTACATTAGAGGGAAGAGAGCCAGACACCTGTGGTGCAAAATTTAAGGAAGCTGCACTGGTAGAGTCAGGTGCACCTCCAGTGTTGTGCCCTAGGCACCTGGATCGAAATATAAGAATTGCATTTGGGGAACTGCTTAAGGTCTAGCCTCATCTTTACCTTTTTCCCTGGTCCCTCCCTTGTGTCTCAATTTTCTCCTGCATGGATAGTCTTTTTGTTGATCTAGATGTGAAATTAGGTTTTACTATATGGAATTAGAGACCATTACTTTGCCCTTAGATCTCCTTTAGACTTTCTGCTTATTTGTTCGAAAGGTTGATGGGTCTAGAAGAGTTTTCATTAGTGCTTAAGCAATGGTCATGCAGAGCTCACCTTTAGGCTTGAGGAGGAGTTCGCTATGCAAGACTGATGGCCTTTGATGTGACCTGTATTTCCCAGACTGACTCCCAAAGAAGGATGCATGGGCCAAACTTGGTGTTAGACTTCTCAGCCTAGTGATCATTAGTTTGCACTTGATTTTCTTCATGTGTTCTTAAATGAATTCAACTCATGAAACTATTTTCAAAGCTACTCTATTTTCTTTTTCTCCGACTTGTCAAATGCCATACATGGATCTTCTAAATTTTTTGGAAGGTTGGCTAAAGTGAAGTTCTCATAAATGAATCAATGGGGTTAGGGAATTTTACTGAATAAGTTTCTTCTATGATTTAGAGCTAAGTGTAAACCATATTAGTTTATTGCCACCAAGTAAAAATCAGCTTACAATATTTAAGTAGATTCTTCTCAAACTCAGACCAATTTACCACAAGGCATATGCTCAGCAAGTGCTTGTTAAAAGACCATATGCTTTGTGAATATATTTGTAATAAAATTTTTATAAATACTATATTTTATTAATGCTGAGAAGCACAACTAGAATAAAAATTATTTGTTCATTTATTTTGTTTATAAATGCATAGAATATAGAACTATTCAAATAAATTAACCTTGTGATTCCTCCACCCCAAATGTTGGCTTCTGTTTAACCAAAGGCAGAGGACTTCTGATGTAAGGCTTAATTGATTATGGCAGTTACAGTGCTTAGAAATCCTGGTGCTAGACATTTCTAACTACAGAGATGTCTCATTAAGCATTTTAAAGATGTAGCAAATTGTGCTGTAATTCTGAATTTCAAAATATCTGTGTTTTGATAGCACAATACCAAGAATGAAAAATAAGATTTCATTGGCAAAAAAAAGCACTTCATGATTTTAAGTTTTTACCATATTATCTACACAATAATTATCTGAAAGAAATTCCAGCTTTAAGCTTTCTTCTTTCCAAAGCCTAGTTCAGATTTATTTCTTTAGAGGCTGAGGATTGAGGCAAACTAACAACTAAGAAGCGTCCGATAGGCCAGAAATCAAATATGTTATGTAGCTTTAGGCCTTGGTGGAAATGGAAATAAACACATGGGGCCTCTACTTTTTCTGATATGCAAATAACTTACATAGATAAATGGCTCAACAGCAGTGTGGTCTGATTCCCAGAGTAAATCATTTTTACTTCCACTACTAGCTTAAGGGTATTATTATCTCTATAATGTTTTCCATTAAAACCTTTTATGGAGTTTATTGCTGAGTTGGCTTATGGCTTTATATCCAGAACATTTTGCTGGTGAATTCTTGTACCCAGGGGAAGAAATGCTGCTGTTCTTCCCATTTTGTGGATGTGTAAATACTGCAATCAATGCAGGGACACAAAGATATTTGCTTTTGTATACAAAGTGAAATAAACATTAGAAAATCTGGTCAGATTTTTAATTAGGCCCCAAATATCAAATGGATTTTTAAAATTTGACATCTCGTTACTGTGCTCATGCACCTGAAGCCTCATTTGTAGTTTGACCTGGCTTTAGAATGTTCTGAATTGTTTCTCCTGCTGTGGTTTTATTATTTACTCAAGAGCCTGTTCATACACTGAATTTCATCTTAATACAAAATAAATCCCATTTTTTATTTCTTCTCTTTTGAATGCATTTTAAGAACAAATTGTTTAAATTAAAAAAATAAGTGAGGAATACTACTTTGTGTGACTATCAGAAATTACTTAGATAGGACGTTTTAGAACAATGCTGTTTATTATTGACATTTTTCTTCCATTTTAACCAAAACATTACCGAGCATTTGTAACAAAGCAGGCTTTTTTAGTTTTCAGTTTCTTTTTTTCTCATGTAGTTCTCTAAGCAAAAGCATGCAGAAGTCTAAAGCCATTTTGGACTGCAAGAGAAATCTTATTTTTATTTGTTTCCAGTGTCTTGAAATAAAGAATCCAAATCAACAAGCAAACAAACAGTAACTAGTTTAAAGTAGGATCAATATCCTCAAAGTTAATCTAGAATGTTACTGGGATGTGGAATAGCAAATGGAGAACAATTAGATGTCTTTAAAAAACACAACACTGAATGCAAAGAAAGAGCTCAACAACAACAATAAGTGTGAGGCTGATTAAAAAAATTTATAGGTTAATTACAAAGTATGTTTATATTTTAACTTTGTTTCCTATGACTCAGTCCTCTAAGTTAGCTCCAGGAACATTTTTTTTTTTTTTTAAGAGAGAGAGAGGGACAGTGAGAGAAAAGAGAAGCAGTTTTTTATTTAGTTTTTCATGTGACTTTCATTCCTCTGACACTTAGTTGTGTACGTGGTACTGGGGTTTGAACTCACGTACTTGCACATGCCAGGCAAGCGCTGTAATTGCCGAGCCACTTCTCCAGCCCCATTTTCAAAGTTTTTTAAAGGGGAAATTTAGTTGTGTGACTCCCGTTAATGGCTGTTGCGTAGTTTTTATCCTGAAAAATTCTTTCTAGCATTCACCCTTTTAAAACATGATATCAGACTGAGAGTATTACAGTACAAAATTCTGGTCATTTATTTGTGGTCCCATAAAGATAATCATCTTACAGAAAATGAAAATGGACCCCAAAATGTAGCTTTAAAATAAATTTTAATTTTGAGAAAAATTAAAAGCCCTAAAGAGGTGAGATGTTTGGGAGAAATGTCAGATCTACTTGCAGTACCATATGGTACAATATCATTAAAAATAAAATATTTGATGATATGATGAAATAACATGCCCAAAGCACACAGACTAAAAAGTAAACATTGAGAATTTGTTACAATATTTACTTATATGCAAAATCCTTTCTCAAAAATGTATTGTCAGAAAAAAATTACTTATGATTTATGAAAGATTCCTCAGCTTTTGGTGTTGTTTTTTAAGAGAGAGGGACAGTGAGAGAGAGAGAGAGACAGCGAGAGAGAGAGGAGTGAGAATCAACTTTATTTAGTTTTTCATGTGGCTCTCGTTGCTCTGAAGCTTCGTTGTCTAATGGTGCTGGGGTTTGATTTCATGTACTTGCACATGCCAAGCAATCGCTGTAACCACAGAGCCACCACTCCAGCCCCATTTCTCAGGCTTTATAGATATTAGAAAACACAATATTAAACTCAGTTTAGAGTGCTCATTTTAAAAACAATGTGAGAATAGGGATTATATAGACATTTATGTAACAGTATAATTTAGAAACAGAATATTAAATAAAAATTATAAAGTAGGAGATTAAAAATGGAGTAATTACATACACATAGGAAAATTAGGTTTTAATCCATCTAAATATTGTGTGTGAGAAAATCTATAGTGCTATGGATGCTCCTTCTATAGTTTTATTGATAAAAGTAATAATATTATTAGGATATGGGGACTTTTAATTTCAGTCTTTAATCTTTAAATTCATATAAAAAAGCAAGGAATCACAATTTTTGAGTACCTGTTTTTTAATCTGACTGGCTTCCAGATTCACAATATGTATACCCTGCAAGTTAAAAGAAGACAAAGTAGGGACTGGAGCCATGGTTTAGTGGTTCCGGCGCATGCCTGGCATGCATGAGGATGCGGGTGCAAGCCCCAGCACCATGTACACAATGAAGTGTTGGAACAACGAAAGCCACATGGAAAACTGAACAATATCGATTCTCTCTTTCTCTCACACTATCCCTCTCTCAAAAACAAGCAAACAAACACAAACTAGAGCATAAACTAGTTTTATTGCATTTTCCTTGATATCCATATTGACTATAATCCTTGACCTATTTTTTTGTAGTTTTTTCTTGTATGTTTCGCAGGCATAATTATCTAGGTGAAAGAGGACACATAATTCTGAAGAGGTGGAGATAATAGTCATTGCAGATACAATCTGAACATTGGTTCAAGATCAATCATGAGATTTTTGGAAAACAGAAGAACATTGTTTTCTCTCATTCTGTGTGTGTTGTTTGTGTGTGTGTGTGTGTGTGTGCGCACGCACATAAGTGCATGAATTTTATTGTAGCCAATTGCATGTAGAATTTGTGCTTAGTAACCCAAATAAAACGAATGCCCACAGGTGGCCTCTACTCTTACATTCGCCAGGTGGGGAGTGGCATTAGTTCTGATCAATCATTTGGTAGTGCCTGTGAGTTAGGTTCTGTAGAAACAGACACTTAGATGATGTTAGGGAAGACTTCTATTTATTAGTGATCAGCTTCTGTGAAGGAAAGTGTCAGAAGTGGCACTGAGCCAAGAAGCAAACTGGGAAGCAAGTTTGACAGAGGCTCAGTCAACCAGATAGGAAGCTCCTGTCCATCAGTTTTCTGCACTGGGTCTGTACCTGACTCCGCCACTGGGTGTGGCATACCCCAGGAGGCCAGAGACCAAGGCAGCTCTCTTCAGCTGAAGACCCTGAAGGAACTGACAGCAGGAGATAGTGCTGACCTCACTTTACACAGGGCAACCAGTCTTTCCTGGAGTGGCCATCTGAGAGGTGAATCTCCTTATCCTCCTTAGCCTCTGTGGTCCTAACCATCTTGTGAGCGAGCTTGAGAACTCAGGGCCTGGAGTCCGTGTGAATAGTTCTCCAAACCTGCTGGTTATCTTCAGATTAAAAAATATAATTAATGACTTGACATTCACTATGACAGTTTACAGATTTATAGACAGGTAATTCTTAGTTGACCTGGGTCTTGTTGTGCCATATCCAGGGCAATTTTGAATTAGAGCTCTTATAAATAAATTAGAGTTCATGATTGAATTGGCTTTTACTTCACTTAAAAAAATTGGAAAGCAGAAATAGAAAGAAGCTTAGAGGAGGAAAAAGGGTAGTAAAGTCTGATGGCCTGCGGAATTCGCTGCTCCCTTAGTTACTAGGGGAATGATCTCCACTTCCTTAAGGCTTAGTGAGCTCAAGGGTAAAATGGAGAATTTAATGTTACCTACCTCATTGTTTCCTTGTGAGAATTAGATGAGAAAATCCATGAATAGCCTTAGAGACAGTGCTTTGCACATTTCTGTTAACTATTAGTAGGTAGGGAGGATGTCGTACGGAGGGGATCAGAGTGACATTCTCAGTGCTCTCAAATCCTATTTTCCCAACATAATGTCATGATTCTATTTGAAAGAACATACCTTTCTCAGTAGAAATGCATTCAAATCTGAACACTCAATTTGCTTGTGCAACTGCATGTGGACTTTAGTCAACATAGATACCTGCATATGCAGCCCAGTTTCCCATTAAAGTAATGCCAAAGGGTAGGAAAAGGACAGTAACAGATCACTTGACTTCTACAAGATGTATTTAAGAAATGTTAATGATTTACTTTATTCAAATGTTATTCAAATTTTTTAAAAAGAGAAGTACAATTACATGTGAACTCATGCTTGAGAAAATTTCAAGTACACATTATGTTGTTACTATTTTAAAAATTAATTGTACACATATTTACTGAGTGCCAAGGATGTACCAGCATGGTACATAGACCTCAACAACAGCAATGATAACTACATAGCAGTCTCAGTTTTTGGGGGGAGGGAAGAAAATGGGCTAATTATTATAAAATATTTGGAAATTTGGTATAGATCCGCAATATTGCAAGTTTGAGTCTACATCTATGATGAAAACAAATTAATTACAGACATATGATAAAAGTTGGCAAGCATTTTAGATAAAATGTAGAAAGAGAAAAGAGAATGTTTGGGTTATATATATCAAATCCAATTTTATTCCTTTCTGCTAGTGTTGGAGAATTAGATTTCTAGATAACAGATAATTATTCATACTAATAATGAAAAAAATGAAGATATCTAAAGAATGAAATTTAGAAATCACCTAGAATCTTCTGAAAACATTACTTACGTGACACCTGTTTGATAGTTAAGGCCTGGGGGTACTTGTTGGCAATAGTTACCGCCCAGCTTCACCTGACTCCTTTCATCCTTTAGTGTGAACTATACCTATGTGCAATATCCATCTTTGCTTTCAAAAAGAGAGGTGAAAGCCAGTAAAAATGACCAGAGGCCAATAGGCATCAAAGAATTACTTTAAAACTCCATAGAGTTGGCAAGCTAATATCCCAACAATGCCCTATTTTTCTATGTATTCATCAAGTGCAGTGACCACAATACTGTGTGAACCACAATCCAATATTTCTGGAGTGTGATGTTGAATTAGGCTATAGGCTTTCCCTTTGAGAAGCCATCATCTAGTAGGGCGAAGAATATCATAAGCGATTAACATACACATTAACACACAGTCTACCCTGAATGGGCAGGAGCATAAAAGAGTGATTAATTTTGACCTGAGTGATCTTTGAGGGTATCACCTGGGAGCTAGCAAGGATTAAACAGGAGATATACAGAGCACAAGGAAACATTTATGCACAAAGAACTGCCACAAAGAGAATCTAAGGATTTGGAGAGAATGAGACAAGAGACCTTAGATGCTAATGGAGGAATGTGAGAACAGTGTCATTCAATGAATGTGTGGGAAACTCTTAGCAGCCCTGGCTAGGATGAATAGAAGCAGGGAGAAACTGGAGGTAGGCAGAGCCAGTAGGAGGAAATAGTAAACGATGATGGGGTTTTCTCTTGGGTGGTGGCACAATTTCATTTTACCTAGACTTAATTCTGGAAGCAAGTGGGTGACTGACTATTTACTAGTTGTTATAGTCTGTATTATTAAGTATTAGACACTATGTGCTGAGCTAGAACTATTTTAATTGGAATATTATTTAAGTAAATTTTCCTCTGTAGGAACTTTCCCTTTCTGACTAAAGTCATTATTTAGCCATTTAGCAGTGCCAATTAAAATTTTTCTTTCTAAAGTAATTTCACCAAGTGAGAACAAGGCTTAATTATTTGTTCTGGGCACTGATGTAAGCTGGAGGCTCACTAGGGAACCAAACAAACCCAATGCTCTGCCCACAGGAAGTTCCCTTTCTCATGGGAAATGACAGGTAATAAAGAGGTACTACATGCTATGCTGGAAAGCTAGTGTGGTGAAGAAAGAGAACTAGAGTAGACAGGGAAGCGGGACAGCATATGTAATTTTATTTTACTTTTACATTTAAAATTTTTTCACCTTTTATCCCCAAAGTGTATTTTAATTTTAAATAAAGCAATCAAAGTAGATCTTGCCAAGAAAATGGCATTTGATTAAAGATTTGAAGAAATCTTTACATATTGGACATTAAATTGAAAATGTGGTTAGAGTTTCTTTACTGAAATTTTGAATTTTTGTTTTTGTAATTTAAAGCCTAGATGGAAAAGGCACATTTTTCTATTAAAGAAAAATTCACCAGATCTCATGAAATTAAAGGGAGATCAGTAGAACAAAGGAAAATGGCCAGAAGTGGGAGAAGGGGAAAGAGCGGGAAAGTGGAGGGGAGTGATATTGTCCAAATCATATTGTTACAAAGTGTGCATGTATGAATAAGGAACAGCAAACTCACCATTATACAATTATGATGTACCAATTAAAAATGTGGAAAAATACATGAAGTGAGAAAAGAAAGAAAAATCCCCCAAAGGAAAAAATAATAATTTATTTATCTGTGCACTTCAAGGTGTTTCAGTGATATTTCAGCAATATTCTTCTTGAGCCTTCCCCTATTTCACAATCCATGCACACGTGTAGCTTGTACTAAACTGGGGGACTGGGGTCATTGATCCATATGTCTCTAAGAACCTAGTGAGTACTTAGCATGTGATATAGGAGCTCAGATGTTTGTGACTTGAATGTCTTAAAGTTGCCTTATTGGCATATACATTTTTGTAAATACATAGGGATCATGTCATGATAAGGCCCTTTATTTTGTAGAACTCATATTATCCTTTCATTACACTTCCTGATATTCCATGAGTTTATATATTCCCCTTCATTAAGGTTTCCTTTGCACTTTCAGCTTTTGAAGTACTAGAGTGCCCTGGCAGTAGGCCCTGAAATCATAATTTAATATTACAACCCAATTCGTAGGTTAGGCATCTCTGTTTGCTAGGACTGAGGCTACTAAAATATCTTATGATGGTAATAAGGTAATTTCTTTTGGATGCATTGGAATGAAATAGCATTTGGGGAACTGTTAGCTAAAAGAGGGGATTCCAAATAATAGCTCTTTGTTCAGAGTTCCCCCATCAATTCGTAGATAAGCCAATTGGCACTAATCATTTTAAACTCATTGGAGGCCAATGTAGTTGAGAGGAATATAAAGGGTACTGTAGGCAATAAACAGAAGTCTTGTAACAATAGAATGCGTAGTGGGAAAGAGAATTGGAAGATCTATAAAAACTGCCAAAAAAGAATAAAAAAAATAATTAAAGGAGAAAAAGACATATTGAACACAATCTCAGGGACTATTTCAGGCAGCAGTAAATGTCTCCTCAAATATATCTTTAGAGAAGGGAAAGTGAAGTAGAAAACTAGTTCCTTGGAGAAAACAAGAAAAATACCAAATATAATTGTAGGAACAGGCTAACAAGAGTTGGATTTGCTTATGTTAATTTTTATTTCTCTTTAAAATAATAAATAGTGTCTAGCCCAGATATCAATTGAAATTCTTCCATGATAAGGAGATAGAGGGGAGAAAAAAGAAAATATAAACAAAGGTGGTATTTTAGGCAGTCGTAACTCAGAGTAGGACAGATAAACAGGTACATAGAAAATAACTGAAATCTGACGTTTACACCCAAGTTTTGTGAGCTAAGTGATTGTACATTCTATCAAAGTTATGTATTATTTAAGAAAATGTTTCCTTCTTTTCTTCCATTTTTTGAAAACATGTCGGTTACACTTGACTTCCTCAAGAACAGAAAATAGTATTTCCAGTAGTAAACTTTTTTGACAGTAAATTTTCATTACTTTGACCAAAGAGTTCTATCTAGTGAAACATGTCAGAGTCGCCTGGGGAGTTTTTTCAATAAACCCACCCCTGTTGAGACCCATCTCTGTTGAAGGCCTTCTAATAACCTTTGGAAATACACTAAATATTATCACTCTTATGTCCTAAAATCATTTGCCTCTGTCTTGAATTATCATTACACAAAAGTAATTGACAAAAAAAATGTAGGCTACATGCAAAGTTGACTTTCTAGGTCCAGAAACAGAATTCAGACTTTTCTGTTAAACTGATCACTGCCAAAAGTCATTTTAAATTAAATCAATCATGGCTTTCTTTGTGCTAAGTAACTTCAAAATCGTTTTTAAGGTAGTGTCTGTGAAGACAAACCATAACTATGTAAAGGTAGCGTCAAACTTGCAATCTCAAGCACTGGTTCCAAGGCTATAAAACTTTACTTCAAAGATAATTTGATAATCCAAATAAAGGAAAAATTCTTTTGGTTAATTCTGCTCTTGGACACACATATTCTCAAACAAATATATATAAAATATGTATTATTCAGCTTGTTTGATTTTTCTCTGAAGTATAAACTTGAAATCCTCATGTTATATCTCTGCTAAGAAAAGTAACAAAATTACCCATTGAGAGGAACATGTTAAACATCTTCTATCAATTCTAATGGAAACTGCTGCAATAGTTTTTGGTGTAAATATAGTAATTTCTATACACACAAAAGCAAGATTTAGGAACATAATATATTGGTTGCAGGATAATCAAAATATAATTTTACTTTCCAAGTACTTTCCAATTACTCTTCATCCAAGTGAAAAGATCCTTGGGTACTTTGGATCTAAAGGAGGCGTTTTAGAGATTCTAAAATGGAAAAGATTATTATTATTATCAAAAAATAGTGGACTTTTCCCACTTATAACAATTAAAAAGCTGAGTGAGTGTTATAGAGTACTGTAGAAACAGAAGTCTAGAAATCATTTATTGAGTACCTCCTGCCAAAATTGGTGCGTGTGTGTGTGTGTGTGTGTGTGTGTGTAGAAAAGGAGTAGTTGCTATGATTCTGCTCCTAAACTGTAAGGGACAGGAAGTGGAATATTAATATCTTTGTGTCTCTAAGGACTTAACCTTACAGAAACAATGGCCCAATGACCTGCCTTACTTCAACAGTTCAACTCATGGCCAAATGATTTAATCTATCTATATTCCTATTTATTTCCTAAATCCTGATTATCTGAAGCAAGTCTCAGTATCATAATTTATCCTTTAATATTCCAGAACGTATCTTTTAAAAAGATAAGTACTCTTTTTTTTTCAAAGAAAAAAGGACAGTGAGAGAGAGAGAGAGAGAGAGAGAGTGACAGAGAGAATCAATTTTTATTGAGTTTTTCACATGGCTTTCATTGCTCTGACCCTTAGTTGTGTTTGTGGGTGCTGGGGTTTGAACCCGCCTACTCGCACAAGCTGGACAAGCGCTGTAACCGCCAAGCCACTGATCCAGCCCCAAGATAAGTACTCTTAAAATCTAATTATGATGATGCCAGATGTGGTGATGCTTGCCTATAATCCTAGCAGCTCAGGAAGCTAAGGCAGGAGGATTGAAAGTTCAAGGCTAGCTTCAGCAACTTAGCGAGGCACTAGGCAATTTAGTGAGGCATTGTCTCAAAATAAAAATAAAAAAATAAATAAAATAAAAAAGGACTGAGGATGTGGCTCAGTGGTTGAGTGCCTCTGGATTCAATCCCTGGTACCCCCCTCCCCAAATATATATTTATTGATCTATTTATCTAGAGAGAGATAGAGAGAGCCATGATGCTATTTCAATCCTAAAAAGATCATACTTAATGTAGTCAAACATAGATTGATGATTCAAAATTCTCAATTACTACAAAGATGGTTTTCTTTACAGTTTGTTTTTAAAATTCACGTTCTAATTAGTTTGTCCTATAGAGTTTCTTACAGAGTCTCTATTGATTTTTGCCCCTTAAAGTGTGGGTTAACACATTTTTTTCTCCCCTGACTTTTATGGAAATTGAGAGTCAGATTTAAATTGTTTCAACAATAGAATTTAGAGTATTTATGGGGAGAGGATGATGTCTGCTTCTTAGATAAGCTTTTCTAATTGTCCCGTTTCCTTAGCCAAGAATTTTATAGAAGCTGGTTCAAAGATTAATATGGGAAAGTAATCAAATTCAGAATGCCTGTGGTCTTAAGAGGGAACCAGACATGGATATAATTAACTCTAATAAAAAGCAAAATACATTATGCTTTTAGAGTGTTCCACAGTGCTTGCTTTTGTAACAGTATTAATAGAGTGATAAAGCTTCAGCTTCTTCATGACCATAAAGCTGGTGTGGAGAGGGCAGCCCTTGGGACAACTCCATCAAACACAAGAGCTCTGTGGAACACACTGATAGATAATCTTGGAAGATTCCTTCCAGCTTGAAACCTCAGAGTGCGGAGGAGCTGTATGCTACAGTTCACAATGCTTTTGCAAACTTACAGACTTCCCTTAAAGCTATACTTTAGCAAAGTTGGGAATATTAAGGAGGAAAAGATAGACTATAGCATTTCAGCTACATTGAAGTATTTCTGGCTTGTCAACAACTCTCCAAGTAGACATCAAATAGGCAATGTATCGCCATGCTTTGGTTCCTCTTTCAAGCAACACAAACCAAAACACCTGCCGGTGACACGAGCCATATTTTTGAAGAAAAGCGACAAGTAATCAAAAAGTAATTTCAAATCTGGGCAGCGTAGTTTCATTAAACATACTGTTCATTTATTTAATCTGTTCGTCTATTTTATCTTTGGGATTTTTTGTGTGCGTTTTGTATTTGGCATTCTGCTAAGATTCATGTAACTGTTTCTTCAGGCGCAGACAGCACACATTGTCCTGGAAGATGGAACTAAGATGAAAGGTTATTCCTTTGGCCATCCATCCTCAGTTGCTGGTGAAGTGGTTTTTAATACTGGCCTGGGAGGGTGAGTAATGCTTCCATTCTGAGACTTTATTCTTCCTCTATATAGAGGAATAAGGGGAGGATCTTCCTCCCAGTGGGAAATTGAAATCACTGTGCCATCAGACTATAGATTGTCCTATAGTTGCATAGGTTATTGCAGTCATCCCTGAAAGGAGGGATGGACACAAACGTATGCTTTTCCAAATGCAAGAGAACATGGACACTTTGGTGGTCCCTGAGAAAAGAAATACAACAAAATCAGTTGTAGAAACATGTGAGGACAGAGTTCATGGGAGATTACCATCTGCTTCTGGAAGGGGGTGGGGTATGGATCAGATTAAGGTGAAGATTGGAGCAGGGAAAATAATGGGTCGCACGGTCTGGAGACACTCCACTAGTGCAGACTCAACTCTGCATGTCTAAGATGAAATACTACCATATTGTAGGAAGGTAAGACAGTTCTTGGGTATGTGTGCAATTTTGCACTCTAATCAGAAAGATGAACTAGCAGATACACTTATTGCCTTAAAATAATCAATGAGAGAGTGGGTGCATAGCTTTCATATTTTAATAATTATCAGTTGTGACCCAACTTAGTATTTAAGATCTATTAAGTGACGTATAGCAATGAAGATAAGATCGGCTGCAGAAATCATGTGACGGGGTTTATCTAATGACCAAATGTTTATCCAGGAGGACGAAGTTCTTGTCTCTGTTCTAATGATAACTGATTATGTGATAGTGAGAACATTGCTTAATTTTTTTTTCTGACTTCTGGTTTCCCTATTGAAATAGCAAGGGGCCTGAATTAGATAATAATTTATAGCCAGGGATTTAAACACTATGAGTACCAAAAAAATCACTACGCTGTATCAAAATGGTTTCCATTAGAAATTCAACCAAGTAATCTTCTATGAAATATTTGATTAATTTTTTGGGGAAATTCAAGTTAGCCTCATAAAGACAAGGGGGCATTTGGTTAACAGATAAAGAGAGTATTGATTGACCCAATTGCCATCATGCTATTCATGTACACTCTTTTCCAAACTCTTGCCTCGCTGTGTGAAATGAAGAATATTAGATGGTTTTTAAAATAGTTCCACTGGTGAGAACATTAAATTACAGTGTAGGAAACCTGTTTGCAAAGTTTGGCTTCACCGGGCAATTATTTAAGCTTTTCGACAGCACTAATTACTAAGCTGTGTTAATATACCTGCCAACAAACAACTGTTTAATATAGATCGGAATGATGGAGGGCACTGGAGTTTTCTTCTCGGTGATAGATTATGGGTAATAAATCTTGTCACATCACAAAAGTCAAACAGGACCTGATGGATTAATTTGCTTCCAACACTGCAGTTCTCTGGAACAAGCTGTATTTATTCATTTACTGGAGAATGCTGTAAGCATATGTTTAAAGGGAATGGTCAGTTCTTTTATGCAAAGAAAGAAAGGGAAATAAAATCAAATTAATTAGATTTTTTTCTGATGTAGAAACAGGCATTCATTTATCAGATTAGTCCATAGACTGTATTTTCCATTGAGAAATGCTCACTTGCTAAGGTGGTTGATAATTAAGGAGGTTATTTTGTTTTTCATCTTCAAGAAATGCATTTATATTGTATGTAAGTCTTGTTTAAAAAAATTATCAGTTCCTGATAGGTGAGAGGCATTTAAAAAATTAGTGGGTGGTGGTTTGGGTAAATACTATAGCATTTGAGTCTCCCTAGGGCTTGTGGTGCTGAAAGACTGAGTGTTCTATTGACACAGTTAGTTCTGGTAGGAGTTAGTCTGAATGGAATTGAAGAATTTATGTTGACCACCTCCTGAGCAGAATTTTATTAGCTTTAAAGCTGTCGATTCTGTCCCCCTCAGCACCTAAATTTACTTTCAGTAGTAATCCACAAGAAAGATCTGGCTTAACTCAGTCTTCAGAAAGAGAAAACATGAGAGGTCAGAAAAGAAACTCAATTGCAACATATTCCAGTTTATGGAAAAGGTATAGACAGACAGCTCTTGGTGTTGATGGGAATGATGTTTCTTATTCATAATGCTTCTTACAGATACCCATATTAAGACTATGTATGTCTTCTTCTATGTATTCTTACCATCAACTTTAAAAAACGAACCCTCCTGCATTCCTCACTAATTCCAAATCAGTACCTAAAAGTAGTTGTTTGGAATTTTTAAATTTAGAGGTCAGAAATGCTGGTTTGGGTCAGGTTTTGTGAGGAGTGATATCTTTCTAAGTTAGTGTAACTGCCAAATTTTTATTTTTCTTTTTAAAGCTAAATATTTAAAAAGTCAACTTTATTGAGTTCTTATTTCATGTAAATTAATTCATTTTAAATGTTTACTGAATTTTAATACACACACCAATGCAACTTTCACTAACGTAATCAGGATACTCTCCTTTATCCTAAAAAATCTCCAGAAATGCTCAGACACTTGGTTGTGTATGTGCTGCTGGGGTTTGAACTTGTGTACTTGCACATGCCAGGCAAGCACCATAACCACTGAGCCATCCCTCCGGCATCTGCTTTTCAATTTTTGACAGTTCATATTTTGGTGAAACTGGAAGTGTTCAATAGTCAATATCAGTTTGGACTCAATGATGTCTGGTAGGCTATAGAAATCTTCAGAATATATGCAAACTTTAAATGGGGCAGCAATATTTTAAAAATTAAAATGCTATAAAAGATTTTAAAAATTCAAACACTAAAAATTTGATGGAATAAAAATATTTGAGAGCATGCCTTAGTATTTAGGGGTCAGATTTTTTTTTCATATTAGTTGTACCATGTATAAATTTTGATATACTGTCACAAAATTTCCCCAGGTTTGCTAAATTCTAGAGACAGGCTTATAGGATTTTAATTTCCCATTCTTTAATTTTCAAGCAAGGATTCAGTAATTCAGAGTATGTATGTAAATTGTAGTTTTCATAGTTTTTTGTTGTTAATAATGTTTTGGCATGTTTACCCAGGTACCCGGAAGCCCTCACTGACCCTGCCTACAAGGGACAGATTCTCACAATGGCCAACCCGATCATTGGGAATGGTGGAGCCCCGGATACTACTGCACGAGATGAACTGGGACTTAGCAAATATCTGGAGTCTGATGGAATCAAGGTGGTTCCAGTAATGACTAGTTAAATAGTCTCAATTTGAGGAGAATATTTCTCCCTAATATTATACAATTTAAATCCATGTACTCAACTTTATTCCTAAGTAAATGAGAATAATCTTTAATGACATTAATTTGAACTTTATTTTTCAGGTCACTTCAGCTTTTAATACCTTGGATAAAACTTAGCTTAATCTGGAAAAATGTTAAAAGTCCAAATAACCACTATGCTATAAGAATTGATAATCATTTTTTTAAAGAGAGAGGGATAGTGAGAGAGAGAGAGAGAGAGAATCAATTTTTATTTAGTTTTTCAGGTAGCTTTTCTTGCTCAGACACTCAGTTGCGTACGTGGTATGGGGGTTTGAATTTGCATACTTGCACATGCCAGGCAAGCGCTGAAACTGCTGAGCCACTGCTCCAGCCCCAAAGAATCATTTTTAAAAAAAGGAGTTTGATAATCAACAGTCTATTTGCTATTGGATATTTAATCTTATCTGATTTAGGGGAAGAATTAAAGATAGTTTTATATGCCAGCCTAAAAATATATACATTAGTATCTTCTAGTCAAAGAAATTTGGATAATATCTTAGGAAAATGGATCATGTAAACAGCTCAAAAATTTGCTTTCCAAATTTGCCACATTTTCAACATTCTATTTTGGAATGACACGGATTTGGTTTAACTTCTTTTCACAATTTTTCCTAATGTCACAATCCCCTTTATATGTAGATGGAGAATAGTATTTTATTTTTTATGTGCATTATACAGGTAAATCTGAGTTAGATTATTGATAAGTGTAACAGGGGAAGAGTACAGTATTTAGCCAAGCTTCTGGATTCAGCAAGCCAGGGAAATGTGCTCTCCCACATGATAACCCTTTTTGCTTTATGTCTCCAAAATTTTAAGTCTCATATTGTGGATAGAGTAAAGCTTTTTTTTAAAAATGCAAACTAATCTTCAAGAGTAGTAACAAGAGTTGGATGAAATTCTCTGATCACCCTTTTAAAATGATGCCTGTCTTTCTAGGTTGCTGGTTTGCTGGTGCTGAATTATAGCAATGAGTACAACCACTGGCTGGCTACCAAGAGTCTAGGGCAATGGCTACAGGAAGAAAAGGTGGGAGAGCTGGTGGGGCAGCCAGCATCACCTATGGGTGGTTAGGGGGTCTAAGGAAAGCTGAGAAGGTGTGTGCAGATTCCAAGGGGTCAAACAGATGAGGAAGTCTATGAAGTCTTGGATCTTTCTATTTCAGAGAGGATTCCTTTTTTGATAGATACAAATTAAGCAGGACTTCTCCTCCCAACATAGGACCACCTGTTTTCTGGTTATCCACTAGGTGGCACTCTTGCATGCCTGGTAGCGTTTCTCATTAGGGAAAGAGGTGGAGAAAATTTTAGAATTTCCTGTTCTCTTGAGTAACCTAAGTCCTCCCCTCCTTTATCCAGGGTCTAGTTATGAAACTTGCTTCATGGGTTCCCGTAGTAGCTCTATGGGTTGATTGGCTGTGCAAGTCATGTAATCATTCCATTTAATACTACTGTCATTTTTAATTCTTTTAAGTATAAACAGATTCCCATCAAGTATGTTTGGATTGAAACATTATGAAATATAATCAGATATAATATCATTTTTAGTAATATAGGAAAAAGATCATAAACCTTACCTTATACTTTCCACACTTTATATATTAATTTCTAATCAAATAAGAGGATTTACCTTGTTTGAAAGTTGGAAGTACTTCACAACCATTAATGGACTCGTCTGTGTTTAGATTCATCTCCAGTGTTATCAGGCATATTTTTTTGTTCAACTGCGTCTGGGCCTTTCATTGATGGAGTATTATTCCATGAAAACCCTGTCTCTCCAATAAGTGTCTAAATACTCTTTCTGACAAATCAAACATTTTTAATCTGCAACATCTTATTCTTTTTAAAATTTAAAAGGGAAATAATATCTACATTATGTCCTCACTATTTTCTCCTCAACCATTGCCTGAATTTACCTTGATTTCCCAGACTGATAATTTCTATAATGGTTATTCGGGATATTCTCCCTCTCTCTCTCTCTTAGTGCTTCCTTTCTGTTACTCAGCACAGCTGATTTTTAAACATCTCCATGCTAGAACTAATACTTTTAGCATAAGCCTAACCCATAGCTTGTTAGTTTTTTAAAATACGCCTTCAATCTTCTTTTATGATCATAGATAAATAAAGTAGAAAAGGGTCTAATATAATAACTAGTTCACCTCCTTCTATTATCAGGTGAAGACGCACATTTTTGCTTTAGCATCTCTTAGAGAATCGGAAGAGTTGGAAGAAAACAAATTAGAATTTATTTAAAGATACCTAATGGGAATCTGTTTATATTTGTAAGGATTAAAGATGACAAAAGTCATCTTTATGGAAAGAGTACATGACCTACATAGGTCATGATTCCTAATTCATTGGTTTTTCATTATAGTTACTACCTTTGTCTCTCTCCAACCTAGGCCAAGAAACTAAAGCCAATGGAGGTGTTGCCTGAGTGACTAACAGAAGGGACACCTGTTAGTATGGCACAGCTACTCAGCAGAGCTCTTCAGAAAAATGTTTTGAGTGCTTAATTGTGTGCCAGGAATATTTGGCTCAAGTCACAGATTTGCACATTATTGCTTGTGAAGTTCACTGATTCTGTTATTTCAAAATACATATCAAATATATTTGCACCTATACAATAATGAAAATATATGTATATTTAAAATAATATGTGTATGTATATATATATATATATACATTCCATTATTTCAAAATAAATATTTATACTTATTTAACATCCTGGGTTAAAAGCAACAAAACTGTAGCAGAAGATTGATGTTCAGAATTTCTCATTTCTTCCTCTGAGGAAGGGCCCAAGAAGTAAGAGTCCCGTGTCCAACCGGAGCAGCAATTTACTGTATTCTGACAACAGAGTCACCCTGGGTCAGAGAAAAGAAGGAGTGGGGAATTATTTACTGCTCAAGAAGATAGATGAGGCTAAGTTTGTAACTTGAAAACAATATGCTGAATCTAATTTCCTCCAATTTCACTGTCACTATGATTTTTTTTATAGGTTCCTGCAATTTACGGAGTGGATACAAGAATGCTGACTAAAATAATTCGGGATAAGGTATGATCATCATGTTTCTTCACATGCTCCCCCTCTCCCCAGTGCCTGAGGTATCCATTAATATGTAAAGGAACAAATTTGGATGGCTTCTACCATTTGGGTCTCTGTCACTTGGCTTTGCTATTTTGGATGTAATTTTTCAAGACTGTACTTGATGGGTATGTTTGTAACTGGATGGATTTGAGATTAATTCACCTTGCAGGAGTTTATTGAGAGCCCACTGTGTGCTGATTACACCAAGAAGTCAAGGCATTTGTATTTCAGCTCATGTGACAGGACTTCAGTAAAACTAGTGGGGAAAGTAACCAAGGGCTTGACAATTTTGCCTGAATTGCATACCTACAGGCTGAAGAACGCAAATCAGAAAGTGTGCAAAATTGGTGATGCTCTTTAGTTCCCTTGGAAGAATTATCTACCAAATTAGTGAGGGATATTTCATGGGAATGCCAAAGGATACTTGTATGGATTACCTTAATTATGTAGCCTTTCTTGAAACTGTATTGTTGACTAAGGTGATAAAAGGAAAGGTTTGATTTTACTTTCTTATCTGATTGCTGCAATACCCAACTCTTCCTCTGAGAATGTCTCTTTTGCAATTTGCTTGCTTTTTCTTGCTGTAAAAGGTGAACACTATTTTTTCTACATGAATCTTTTATATCCCAGACTAGAAAAAGACATGCCTTCACTAATGTTAACTACATTCCCCAAATGCAACCAAAGTTTTCTCAATGAATGTTATTTCAGAAAAAAGAAGACAAAATTTAAGAGTATATACATGAAACAGATTCTTCAAGAAAATCTGTTGTGGATTGTTTGCTAGAATATACATCTAGTTGGTCCTCTGTGACTGTGGGTTCTGCCTCCATGAATCCATGAATTCAACCAAAATATTGGGAAACATATCCCAGTATTGAACCTGAATAGACTTTTTCTACAATAAATTGTAGCACTTATTTACATAGTACTAGGCATTGTAAGTAATTTAAAGATGATTTAAAGTATATGGGAGGATGTGCAAAGGTATGTGCAGATACTGTGGCATTGGGTCCTGGACCTAAGTCCTTACTCTCACTAAAAGACAAGTATATACTGACACAGGCTGTCTATAAACAGAAAGAAAAAAACAGATTTATTAATAAGAACATGGCTACATACCCATGACCAGAAGGAAGACAGTGAGAGTTTATGCCATCATTTTAATTCTGATTTTATTATGTCCATCATGATTTTCCTGGGAATAGACATCAGTGAAACTATATATTCCAGGTATGTTATTGTGGTTTCTTAGCCTAATTGTGTATGGGAGCAGTAAACAATGATGAGGTTTCTAGGATGAGAAAGGAATAAGATTGGGGCATTCAATTTAGGCTGTAGAATTGGCAGGTTGAATAGAATATAGTTAGGCCTGTTGATTTGGGAAAACTTTAGAAGATCACACTGTGTCTCTTATGTGATGTGTGAGGTTAAGATGAACTCTCCTTTCATCATAGACAGTTTTGTTTTTCTTCAAAATTTGGCTGAGAAGACTGGCACAGGTCCAATAGCAGTATTGCCAACTTGTTTATGAGTGATACTCTATCTGATATACACTATCACTTTTGCATCCTTTAATCTCAGGTTGAAGAGCAAAGTTGTATTTCATTCAACATGCTTCAAGAAAAAGGAGAAAATTAAATTTCAAAATTAGAGATCCATAGACATGTAACTTGGGTTCAGAAAGCTAACTACTGACCACCATGACATTTAGCAATCCAGTGAGGAGGTGAAAGATGGTGCTTGGTTAGTTTTCCCAGACTTCGAGGCAGCACTCTGGTTTTAAATATAGCACTGAAATAACATTGTGCTTCCAAAGAAGGCAGCCATTTTCCACCGTCACTCACTAAATTACTTCTCCAAGGAATAATCTTAAAGGAGAAGTAAAGGATCTATTTCTCTTTTTAAGGAAAAATCTTCATAACTAAATATAGCATGCCATTTTCCTAAATGGTTCCAAGTAGACTTAATAACAAATAAGTAAATCTCAAGATACAGCTAATAAAAAGAGAAATGTTGCCATGTTCAGCCAAAGCTGATTAGCAAAAACTTAACAGAGGGTTAAACGTTTTGTAAACTTCAGATTTTAGAGACTCCTGAGCATTAAAAAACACTGAATACTTTTTGCTGTGACTTCTAGAAATTTATGATTTATGTTGCATTTAACCTTGTTTGATTATCAAACAAGTTCTCATCCTTTTCAGTCTTCTGCAGTTTTCACATGACTTAATTTCTTTTCAATAGATTATTTTGTCCCTGTCTATGAAATGTCTGTAAATCATATGCACTTAGGAGTTCAGGTGCCTGGAACCTGTTGACTCCACTTCTGATGACTTTTGGCTTTGCCCGTCTTGGGCAATGATCTGAGCTCTAAAAGAACTAACTAAATTTTCTAGAGTATTTTTTGAAATGAATGTGCTAGTTGCTTCACTTTATGGTTTGAAAAGATGAAGATCTTCTGATGATGGTTCCAAGGAGGTATAAAGACATCTAAATCTTAGAGCAGATGTTCAAAGTCCCTGTGAGATTATCCTGTCAGCACCTTTGTGATTGCTTCCTTTTAACTGTCTAATGTTTTTAATTTGATAGGGTACCATGCTTGGGAAAATTGAATTTGAAGGTCAGACTGTGGATTTTGTGGATCCAAATAAGCAGAATTTGATTGCTGAGGTTTCAACCAAGGTGAGAGATTTTTCTTCATTATATTATGGCTTTGTTTCATTCACTTTAGATCTACATTCTTTATAACATCAAAATCTTCATTTAGGCAGAAGTCATCTTCCAGAAGCACCAGAGTTGGGTAAGGGAAGGGGCTTAGCAGCTAAAATATGTATTACAAAATCAGTGCATTTAAAGTTAATAGATTTTATGTATAGGCTGCCTAAAAACCTTCATGTTGAGATTTAGAGACCAATAACAACTATGTTAGCTTTCCTTTCTCCCTTTTCTTGTTCCTCAGGTTAAGCTTTAACAGCATCAAATAAAGGTGAATTGCCAAAGGTAGGGATAGCAATGATCAGGAATCAGAACTAACAGCCTGCCAGAGAGACAGCCACGAGAACTTTATAGAAATCAGACTCAATAATCAGTCTGGGGTCATTTTGTGCAAGGGAAAATATTTCCTCACATTGGAGATTTATTGGATTATGTAAGTTAAAAAATTAGTGCTCATCGTGATGACAGAGTCATCCCAAAGTGAAATAGGCTTGGTGCATATTTACAAGAAGGTATAGAGGGGCTGGAGCGGTGGCTCAGCGGTTACAGCACTTGCCTGGCATGCACGAGGGTGCGGGTTCAAACCCCAGCACTACATATTCAACAAAGTGTCGGAGCAATGAAAGTCACATGGAAAACTAAACTAAATTGATTCTCCCTTTCTCTCTCACTGTCCCTCTCTCTCTCTTTGAAAGAAAGAGGCAAAAAGAGAAGGCATAGAACCCATTTTAGAAAGTTGTTATTTGGTCTGATTGAGTATCTACAAATGCAGGTATCAGTGAATCTCATGAGCTAGTTTCTGTCCCTGCAGAACATGAGTCTGGTGGGGCAAGGGGATAACCAAATCACCATGCACAGAATCTGTTGATAAATAATGCTTTGGGGGGGCTGGAATTGTGGCTCAGAGGTTATGGCGCTTGCCTGGCATGCACAAGGTCCCAGGTTCGTACCCTGGCAGTACATACACAACTAAGTGTCGGAACAATAAAAACACTAAATAAAATTGATTCTTTCTCTTTCTCACTGTCCCTCTTTCTCTTTTAAAAAAATACTGTCCTTGGATTGTGCACAAGATGCCACAAGAGCATGCATGCAGACGCACTGAAAGTGTGCCAGTGCATCAGAGGGGACTCTGCAGAAGTCAAGCTTGTTGGGAGATACAAAGAGCTGATGGTCGTAGTGAGGTAGATAGAGGACTAGGAGAACTGTGTTTAAGGCAGAAAGAATGCGTGCCAAGAGGCACAGAGGGACAAAGCGGTAGGCATGCTTGAAGAGATATTGTAGTTTGATGTGGTTGAACCAAAGGGTTTGTGCTTATTGGTTCATGAGCGTGCCAAATACCAGCATTAGTGGAAACTGTAATTTTCAGCATTGTTTTGCAGCCAAGTGTAAATGGATAAAGAAGCAAGTAACTAGGTTATTGTGGCATTTTTCAAATGTGAGCAACACTGACTTAGAAAAGTTTTCCTTAAAATAAAAAATTCTATGGTCAAATAAGATTTCAAAACACTAAATGATAGATTTATCTTCCTTGGAGGGGTAAGTTAGGTGAACTCACATATTCAAGTGTTTTGATGTCTTACCTAACTCCTGACATTCTGAGTGGAGAGTGCACACAGTAGTCCTCACTATATGTGCAGAATCTACATCTGTAATTCAACCAAGTGTGGATTGAAAATGCTACCAAAAATCGTGTCTGCACTGAACCCATACAGTCTACTTTTCCTGTCATTATTCCCTATGATATAGTACAACAGCTAGCTATAAGGTATTTATATTGTTAGGTATCTGCAGTAATGTGGAAATGATTCAATGCATACTGGATAATGTGTGTTGGTTCTATGCAAATATAGCACTGTTTTATGTGAGCGATGAACGTCTACAGATTTTCAACAGGTTTTGAAGTCATTCTCGTGCTGAGGGATAATAGTAGCTTGTTTGTGTAGAGACCAACAAATATGGAACATCTGCATGTTTCTGTCAAACCAAGGGAAGATTGCAGTGGTTGAAACTGTCTCTGTTTTTTAATGCCAATGAAATTAAATAATTTCATTATAGCTGTGATACTAAATCTGTTTGTATCAGATGACATATATTAGTTTTGTTTGATTATATGCCTTGGAAACGTTGATAACTTAATTTATTGTTTTGTAATTGCAATTTGGTGTAGCTACAACTAGATGGTAATATTGCTTTATTTTATAGCAGAAGCCTAAGGTTAAGAATAAATCTGTATTTTTTTCAAATTATCTGATGAGAGAGATTACCTGTAGCATGGATCGGTTCAGCAATAATTCCCTCAGATCATGGAAGAACTATGCATTTTTTTCTACAGAGTAGTGAGAGAGAGGAAAAAAAAATGAAAGACCCTCTTTATATCTTCTCAAGTATAGTCTGAGGATTATGATTTCACATTCCATATAGAGTTTGTGAAGACAGAGACATTTCAGCTAAAGTGAAATGCCCTTTCAAATATTCAGATTATACCTTTCATCTAAAACCTTTGGCAAACTACAAACTCATCCTAAATTCAGAATGTGCTGGCTAACTCTTGAAGCCAGAACCCGTGTGGCCACCCAGCCCTCTAGGCTTTCCCTCTTCATTTCTGTTCTTTCTCCTTTTATGATTTTGGAGAACTGCTTCCTGGGCTACTGCCTCTCAAAATCGATCTGCCTCCAAGCAGTGTTTAAGACCTAGGTGATGATTATGATGTGCTCTGGGATCCTTTTAGGAATTCTACCATTTTAATGCAAATGATTGAACAGTAACCTAAAAGGAACAGTGGTCTACATGCGTTTAGTAATTCCTGTGACTCTCATACTGATTTTATCCATTTGGCCTGATTGCATAAGCCCAATGAACAGTGATTTAGCTCTAGGCCATCTGATCTTTATTGCAAGTTAGAATTAAGTGGCATTTAAAGCATTATGTATCTATTATCACACCTGTCTAGCGTGAAACCAGGCAATGCTATTTGAAAATTCCAATGCTAATGAACCAAACATGGGAAAGATGGTTGTTAACTATGGAAACATTGATTTCTTAGAGAGTTTTATTTTTACTCTAATCAATAGGTTACATAAAATACCAATGTACTTTTCTTCCCATAAAAAGATATAGTCTATAGCACTTACAATGCCTTTCTAACAAATTGATTACCTTCTAGTCACTCTACAGCAGTTAACAATCTCAGCGCGCAGCATCATAAGGTGTGTTTGACTGTTACTCATAGCTGGGGATCTCTCATTGTCTGTTGTTTTACAATGGCAGGATGTCAAGGTGTATGGCAAAGGAAACCCCACGAAAGTGGTAGCTGTAGACTGTGGGATCAAAAACAATGTCATTCGCCTACTAGTAAAGGTGAGCAATTCATTCCGTCTCAAGGGTGAGTGTTGATAGTATTGGTTGTTAGTATCTGTTGAGTTCCTGTGTTTTAGAGAAGTCTTGGGCACTCTCCCAGAATGGCAGGAAACTTTACTCTTCTTGTTGTCTTTGATCTATAAAACAGCACATTCATCCCTGTTTAGGTTAAAATTATAGATTGCTATGTTTAAAAAAGGAACCCTCAAGGGCCACTAAAGCATGTCCTTATCACTTATTGACTGACATTCCGACGGTGCTACATTCACATCCATTGAATTTCAGGGGATTAGAAAGGTAGGTTCAGTCTGATAGCTCCTCTATTAGCTTACATTTGTTATGTACCATATGTTTACAGGGATTATGCTCTGATAGTCTACAAATTTTCACAATGGTTTATATCAACTCTGACACAAGCAATTAAAATTAAACCTTGAGCTGGACTTGGTGGCACGTGCCTGTAATCCCAGAGGCTGGGGAGGCTGAGGCAGGAGGATTGCAAGTTAAAAACCTGCCTCAGTAACTTAGAGAGGCTCTGAGTAACTTACAGAGAACCTGTCTCAAAATAAAAAATAAAATGGGCTGGGGATGTTGATCACTGGTTTAGCACACCTGGGTTAAATCCCCAGGTTCAACAACAACAACAACAACAAAAATTAAACCTTGAAAATTCTTAGGAAGAATTTACCCTTTGTAAAAATGTTCCTTACGTATTATTTTGTTGATATTTCTCCTTATGACTTCACTCTGATTTTTTCTGTCTCTATTTCCTTGTCTGTCTAAGGAGCACACTCTTTCTGTCTCTTCCTTTTTCTCTCATATACACATGCATATGTTCATTGTGTTATACTGAATTAGTGTCAATATAAAGGATTCTTCAGTTCAGGGTTAGAGAATATCAGCAATATCCAAGTCATGGTTTCAAATTCTCGTCATTTTCATTAATAAAAATTTGCATGGATTTCTCTGTGGTAGATAGTGTGGATGAATTATCCACACTCCACTCTCATTTTCCCATTTTAATTCATGTCACCTATTTTCCAATTGTAAAAATCTTGCATCTCTTTGTTGGCTGGAGGCTGCTGGTAGTCATGAAATGCATGGAAATTTCCCTAGAACATTCCACAATCTATGACCAGAAAGCTAGCATACAGCCCTTAGCCGCATGGATAAGCTATCTCTTGAGTCCTTCACCCTGGCTCTCAGTATTCCCCATGAGCTTGAGCTCCAATTGTCCACAGGGGTGACTGCTTGGTAATGTATACTTTCCTGGACTGTCCCATGGATTTACTTCCTCTCTATTCTATTTATTTTTGTAAATCCTTCCAAATAAGCTTATTTCTCTCAAATTCTTATCTCAGGAAATGCTTAGTGAAATCCTCAAACATATCTTCCTATATATTTTTTATAACACATGTTCTATTTTTTCCCCTTAAACTATAAATATTATAGATAACATGAGAAAAACCTAAGAAAGGAAGATGATTACAATTTTGTCATTCAGGCCTGATGTGGTGGCACATGTCTGTAACTCATCAACTTGGGAGGATCAGAAGTTCAAGGCCCTAAGTAACTTAGCAAGACCCTGTCTCAAAATGAAAAATAAAAAGGGCTGAGGATGTAGCTCAGTTGTAGAGTGTCCTGGGCTCAATCCTCAGTACCCTCATCCCCCCACTTTTTTCTTTGTCAGACAAAAAAAGACAAAAGTGTAAAAGATGAGAGTGGACCAACTTAAATTCTACCGAAAATAGTTTTCCTTTGTGTGCAATCGTAACCCGTAACTGGTAAAGGTACCTATACTCCTAGAAGTCCAATCATGAAGCCTTTGGGCACTGAAATCATTCTTGAAGAACAGAAGAGAGCATTGTCTATCTTTTCAGAATCAAAATCTGAGTGGTGTTTGTTCATTCTTTGTTGACCACTGCTTTCCTTTATATTGTATAAAACACACGGAGCCATACAAAGAACTTTTCTGCTCAGCATTATTGATTTAAATTATGTGCTACATTTTCTTTCCCTTTAAGGAAGGGCTTGTCAAAAGAAGGTCCAGCAAAAATCACACATGGGCGATGGAAAGTGTCACTAAATGTATCATTCATACGTTTCCTTCCAGCGAGGCGCTGAAGTGCATTTAGTTCCCTGGAATTATGATTTCACTCAGATGGAGTATGATGGACTTTTAATTGTTGGAGGACCTGGGAACCCAGCTCTTGCACAACCACTAATTCAGAACGTCAAAAAGGTGTGGCGAAGTTGGGGGTGGTGTATATTTGTGTGTGAGCTGAGGTGAGGGCCTTCTAATCTGCACTTACTCACTTAACGGTTTAGTGCTTGAATTGGTGTCCTCTGAGGCAATGTCAGCATAAACATTCTGTAGGGAGACCACGGGGAAAATACCAGAGAAAACAGAGCTTTTCCTCAGGCAGAATAACCTTGGGCTTTTGTCCTGCAGTTGAAAGAACTGGAATCCAATCTCCACATGTGTTACTCTTTATGATTGTAAAATGACAACTCATGTTCCTTACCATGGCCATGGGGCTTATGAGATATTCAGGTTGCTAACAAAATTTTAAATTAGATTTAGTTGTGTCTGAATGTCAAGTTTATCTTATTAAATTCTAATGCTGCAAATTGGTCAATCATGTCCTTTTTTTGTATTCTTTTAAATTTACTTACTATTCCCTTTACCTTTTTAATGAAGGGGAAAGGGGGCACTTCATTTTTATTCTTTCAGTGATGGTATTTTTTTGGAACCTCGACTGCTGTGCTAATAAATGTTCTCTGTGATTTAGATTTTGGAGAGTGATCGCAATGAGCCGTTGTTTGGAATCAGCATGGGAAATCTAATAACAGGACTGGCTGCTGGGGCCAAATCCTACAAGATGGCCATGGCCAACAGGTAAGACTGTCTTACTTTCGTTTATGGCCAAATTAGCTCTGAAATACTATCGGTAACCAACCACTAAAGACCGAGAGAACTCACCTGCCTTTTCTTCAGAATAAATAGACAACCATCACTGGACTACATGATACTGCTTCTATTGCATTTTTGAAAGGCAGCCTTCTTGAACAATAACTTTGCTATAGTTTAAAGTCATTTTCTTTCCCTTGGCATAAATTCAGGTTGTAATACTCAATCAAGTGGTATTCCAAGGGAAATTGTTCTGATTTCAAGCTTGATTTCAAAGCATTGATCACACTTCATGAAGCTAGGATGACTTAAAAACCAAGAAATTTTCACGAAGTCTTGGTTTCACTTCTTTGCCTCAAATGATGTTAGTTTATTCAATGCCAGGTGTCCCTAACAGTCCACCCTCAAAGTAAAGTATAATTCAGAATGATTCACATCCCAGCAGACATCTATTTCTTATCTCACCAGAACTGTCCTCTTTTAAAAATTACTTAAAATAAGTTGCTTCTATTTGTCTGTTTCTGTTAAGGTGGTAAGCCACCCTTTTTGTTATGAGAGCTTTCCTGAAACCGATTACAGAAGTTTAATAGACCTGATATTTAACACACAACAAAGCTTCCCGAATTGATTTTCTTTGCTAAAATTACTGGGATTAACAATCTGTGACTTTTCTCACAAAGTGATTTTCACTAAGCAATTGAAACTTTTGAATTGTAAGAGGTTTTTCTTGTTCACTACAACTAATGCATTTCCATTCTCTTCACTTTTCCTTGTCTCTATTCTTTTTCTCCTTTTCTCTCCAGAGGACAGAATCAGCCTGTTTTGAATATCACCAACAGACAGGCTTTCATTACTGCTCAGAATCACGGCTACGCTCTGGACAACACCCTCCCTGCTGGCTGGAAGCCACTTTTTGTGAATGTCAATGATCAAACAAATGAAGTGAGTGCTCTCCACAAGCATGTGCAGTTAGTTGGTGATGGGAATTTCAGGTGTTAATGCTGGGTCGCATGCTCCTTTCCCTGTGTACATGGGATATTTTTGGCGAAAGAACTCCTATAGCTTATTTCCCATAGCCCTCTGCTTTCTAAAAGGTTATTTCTCTCTTCTTTTCTCATCAGTGGACTCTTTAAGATACACAGTGTGTGTCCTTACTCAAGGAGCATCCTATATACTCATTGTTAATGAGCAGTTGGTCCAAATCTGTATGGGCCCAGTCCAGACATGTCTCAAGCACTTCTGTAACACTGGAGTAGCCTTAGAAGACCCTTGGAGAAAAAGTTTAGGAGTTGCAAAAAATTCGAGAATTCGGGTTTATTTTGAACAGAGCCTGAAGGGGCCCCAAAGGCTATGGACCGACCAAATTTGTAGTTTTTTTTTACTATTATGGAATCATATTCTCTTGAGTCTTCCTTGGCCCATTTTCTATTCTTACCCAAATGGTTTGGTATGTCAGTCCTTAAAATCTCCAATCAGTTTATTTAACGGTGCTCGTAGTTTTCAGAATGTTATTAAGCACTCAGTTCAATTTTTAATTTGCACTTTATTGTCTACTGAATAATGCATTGTCACACTTGACATTTGTTGTTACAGAGGAATTTTTTCCTGTTTTTTGTTCCTTTAGGGGATTATGCATGAGAGCAAGCCCTTCTTCGCTGTGCAGTTCCACCCAGAGGTCAGCCCAGGGCCAACAGACACTGAGGTATGTCAGGAAGATGAGGCCTGTTAATATACTTAAAATCTCAGAGATGTGTTTAAGTGAAAACTTAAGAAACCAAAATAATCACCGCAGATAATGCCGGTGCCAAACGTTCTCAAGAAGGGTGTTTTGCTAACCCACATTTTGTATTAAAATTTCCCCGTGAATATCATGAAGTCAGTTTTAATCTTTTCTAAAATTTAAAGTGGGAAAGCCCTTAAGAAACCTGCAGCAATACTATGTTGCTATTTTTATTTAAACCCATTATCATTCTAATATATTTAGTTCTGAAATTTACAATTGTTGTACTATGCAAATGAATTCCCTCTTGCTCACTCCTTCTCATAACTGAAATGAAATTTTAATCCCCCATCTGTGACTTCAAAAAAATCCCTATGGCAACTGGTGGTGTAGCCACTAAGGGAGAATAAACAGCAGCAAGAGAAAGAAGGCAAGGAGGAGGCGGGGGAGGGCCGCATGCACATTCGCTTGATTCAGATGGCTTACGAAAAGAACCATAAGGAATGCTTAGTGGAGTTCTGCTTCCGATCTAAATATTTCTCCTGCTTTATGTGAGCTCTTGGTTCCATGTTGAAGCACATCTTTACAAAAAGGAGCTCACAGTGACACCTAGGAAAATCTGGGAAGTGTAGTGTCTTTCTTCCTGTCTCACACCCAGGGACTTCTCCCAGTGAGTAATGCTGATAATTCCTTGTCAGCATATATTCTCAGAAAGACATCCAGGTAAAATGAGGAGGAGATTCACAATGGAATTGCTTTTTCAGATATTTATGTTTTATTCTTGCCTTACGATTATGAGGAATATTAGTTCTTTTTTAAATTTTTTTTAATTTTTGAACAACCATACAAGTTTTTAACAAAATATTTTAAAATGTGTATAGATTCTGGATATTACAATTACCCCCAGGAGTGCCCCCACAATTACCCATCCTTATCCCTCCCTTCCCCTTCCCACAATATCTCTGAAAAAGGATTATGTTGTATAGCATTACATCTTATGTGGATTTAACATATGATAATAGACCAACTTTCTCACTGGCCAGGGTCTAGTCCCAACCTCCACAGATGAGTGGAGACAATCGACCATTAGTTCTCTGGGTTAAGCTGATTTTACTCATCATGATCTCTTCCATAGCCATCCATTTACCTTCAAAGGCTGCAATATCATTGTTTCTAATTGCTGTGTAAAATTCCATGGTATAAATGTGCCACAGATTTTGGATCCATTCATCCAGTGAGGAAATATTGGTTCTTAACAGTTAAAACCAGTATGCTCTTACCTACTTATGGTGAAACTCATAAATAAAATGCAGTTACATATATCATGTAACACATGCCAAAAAATGTTTTTATTTAAAATTTAAATTGCTAGTTTATATTAGTACTTCAGATTAGAAACATTTCATTTACAATACAGAATCAAATGCACTAGGATTTAATCCTTTTTTTCCTAACAAATAATTTTAAGATGAATACTTTGTTGGAATTTGTCAAATCTAGTTGTGTTGGTTAGCTTTGCAGTGACCAAAATACGTGACAAAAACAACTTAGAGGAGGTAAAGTTTATTGGGGACTCATGGTTTCAGAGGTCTCAGTCTATAGATGGCTGATTCCATTGCTCTGGGCTCCAGGTGAGGCAGTAGCATATCATGGTTGGTATTGGGGTGTGTGTGGTGGAGGAGCACTGCTCCATTTATGGCACCCAGGAAGCAGAGAAAGAGAGGGGCCACAGGGAAGATGCACCCTTCCAGGGGACTACCCCAATTCTACCTCCAGCCAATCCCTACCTGCCTACAGTTGCCACCCAGTCGTCCATTCAAACTAGGATGGACCGATTAGCTTACAGTTCTCACGCTGTTTCATTTTGGAATATTCCTGCATTAACGCAGAAGCTTTTGAGGGACACTTCATACCCAAACCATAACATTACTGAAACAACAGACATAAGCTTATTGGGAAAGTATAAGATTAATCTTTAGAGATTATTTTTATTGCTGACGGATTTTTTTTTAAAACCGCCATTTTTGTTTAAGATGCAGAAGTGATATAACTTCAATTTTTTTGGAGTTCTAATTTGATTCAGAAGAAGACAGGGCTGGAGCGGTGGCTCAGTGGTTATGGTGTTTACCCAGCATGCACAAGTACACGGGTTCAAACCCCAGCACCTACATACACAACTAAGTGTCAGAGCAACCAAAGCCATGTGAAAAACTCAATAAAAATTGATTCTCTCTCTCTCTCTCTCTGACCTTCTTTCTTAAAAAAAAAAAGAAGAAGAAGACAATGATATACAGTTAAGAGGCTGAAAATTTGGTTTTCTCTAAAGGCATTATCTGAAGTCTTTATTATCTATTAAAACTTCCTTTACATAGGAATTGAAGGTGATAGTTGCAAGTGTTTATTTTATATAATTTTGATGGTAGAAGATATTTAATTATAGGAAAAAACAAACAAACTCAAAAAAGCATAACAAAACCAAGAGGAAAACACAAAATATTGTACAGAAAAACTTATACTAAAAATTGTTGTTGCTTATCTGAATTTAAAACTTAACAGAGAATCCTGAATTTTATCTGTCAAAATTATGGGTTTTGACACTTCTAATTTATTGGTTATTTCTTTTTTTCTAGTACCTATTTGATTCCTTTTTCTCACTGATAAAAAAGAGTAAAGGAACTACCATTACATCGGTTCTACCAAAACCAGCACTAGTTGCATCTCGGATTGAGGTCAGTATGTGTGCACTTGATTTTGGTTTAGGTGTTTTTGGATTTTCTTTTCATGTGATCTTTTTTTGAAAAGCAAGTGATGTAAATTGAACCAATGTCTATGGGAGATGACTGGTAACACTGTTTTCTTAACCTTTCACAAATAATTATTTGGTCTGTTTTTGATGATATTTGTTGAAATTTTTCATATTTAGATTTAAAATATCTTTTAAAATTTACTTCTTCCAATATTCTGTTTGAATAAGATAGTTTAGTAAACAATACTATTAATTTAGTTTTTGCACTTTGATATATTTTCCATTACTTAAAATATCCCAGGTGAGATTACACAATCATTATAGTTAATAGAACTCTTTTTGTTTCAACTAAAAGAATCATTATTCAATATTATAAACTATATAGCATAATTTTACTTCTAAATAGCAAATGGATAAAGATTAGTAAGGTATAAGATTTATTTATTTGAATATATATATTGATATGATAATATTTCCTCATATTTTCTTCATGGTTAAACTGCACATCTCCCCCACACCATTATTATATAAAATTTAGAATGATGTGTTTGTTTTTTAAAAAATATATGCACATATGCATATCTGCAAAGATGTGTGTTTATGTATGAATATATTTGGGTAGATATTTTTAGATATTTTTGTATGCTTAAAAAATGTAAACCTCTTCCAAATAATTTTAACTTCAGCGACAAAATATTCATGAACTTTGAGAAGTGCATTGAAATTAAAGATGTTTAAATTGTTAAACTTTTCCCTCATTTTATGTATTATTGAATACTTTAAAATCATACTTTAAAATCACCACATAAAAGCAAACAAGATAGTTTGTCTTTCCACTCTTGAAAAGGCCTTATTTTCACCATTTAGTAATAAAACTAATGTTCTTTTCCTGCTGTTTATAGGTTTCCAAAGTCCTTATTCTAGGATCGGGAGGTCTGTCTATTGGTCAGGCAGGTGAATTTGATTACTCAGGCTCCCAAGCTGTGAAAGCCATGAAGGTGAGAGAACATAAGCTTTGCTAGAATTAATTTACTGTCTTTAATGAATCTAATTAGTATTTTATAACTTTGATTTATGACACTACTTCTTTGCAAAGATGCCATAATTATTTTCTTTAGCTATCCTTACATGTCTATATTGTTTGATCACAAAGTTTTTTCAACTTTTTCAAATGTGCATACCTGCCAATTAAAGAGATTAGATTGGTTTCCAAAATGATAAGCTATTGCTTACTCATAGTAAAAGCATACAAAGCTACCTATATAGAAGCTGCTGGTTTCTTTTGAGTCAGTGAACTTTACAAATATGCTTGTCTTTCATGTGAAAATGAATTTGGGCTTCCTTGCTTTTTAAGATGCACTGTAAGATGCTTCAGGAATCTTTGTGGTGGATGTGAAATCTTCAGCTGGGAGAGCAAGGGCAATGATGCATTTTGTTCAAGCATTAAAGTAGTACATGTCACCAGGGGACCCAATTCCCTTATCGGTGACTTGGAAAGCTGATTGCTAAGACTAAATTTTCAAAAGATGATTTGATACTCAGGTTGAGAATCATGTGTACCTATTTCTTCATTTTCTTGAGACCTCTTTAAAATCATGGTAGTAAAATAACCCTTTAGGGAAACTCTATTGTATATACGAGGAGTTTGTGTTGGAGAGCTGACTTGGCCTCTCTTCAGTGTTATTTCCCCCCTTGGTGTGCCTCTTGTACGAATCAGGCAACGTGAGTGCTTGGTGACCTTGCCTCAGGCTTTGCAGTGTAGAGGTGCCCACCATAGACCACTAGTGGAGATCAGCACAGAGATGTCAACAGCAGAGGAGGACAGCAGACTTGGAAAAATAGTTGGCGCAAGTTTTTCTTGCTTTCTTCTTCTTCTTCTTCTTTTTTTTTTTTTAGTATTCTATAGCCAAAGATTTTCCTCTGATAGATGTCTGTTGAAAAGAGGTAAATATAGCCCCAATTACCTTTTTATTTTCATTTGTTTTCATTTTTTTATACTCTTCTCAATGCATGGGTGTACATGCATAAGCATATATTTTTTTGTTCATTTTTTAAGAAGGATGTCTTACTTCATTGTATTTGATTTAATTTATTATTAGACAGACAATCAGAGGATGTCCAGTGGTTCAGATTGATTACAGTACAATCTGAGTATGTTCAGGTTTTACAGTACTTGTAAATAGTATTATAAAGATTCAATATTTCAGTTTTATTTTTATATATTTTATACCTATCTGAAATTGAAGAACAGAAGTTCTTAGTTGTCATGTTATGATTGCTTAGGAGTCAGTCTATAAGAGATGAATTTTCAAACTAAAAACATTAAAAACAATTACATAGTACATGTATTTTAACCCAAATTAGAAAAATTAGAAAAAGTTATATGAAAATAATTAAAATATTCAAAATTATTTGTTTTAAAATGAATTGATACTTATGCATTCATGAGATTTTTTCCTGCATAATTCATAAAACAGTCATTTATTGTAAAGCACATGCAGAAAAATATTGGGGCTGGAGTGGTGGGTCTGCAGTTATAGTGCTTGCCTGGCATGCACGGGGACGCAGGTTCGGACCCCAGCATCATGTACACAATGAAGTGTTGGAGCATTAAAAGCTATGTGAAAAATGAAATAAAATTGATTCTTTCTCTCTCTCAGTGTCCCTCTCTCTTAAAAATTTTAAATATACTTAAGTGTGTGAAACTTTTCTTTAGTAGTGAGATTTTCTGTAACTTCTGTTGATGTTATATTCTCAGTTCAGATTCAATTATTTAAATTCCAACCTACATTCAAGATGTTTTTGCTTATCTATAGTATCATTCTAACATTACATTAATAATGATGCTCTTAATTTGAAAAATTTCTTAAAATTCTGGGAGGTGACTCATTGAGACACAATGCAGGACTTAAGTCATAACAATTGGATTAGAGTCCTAATATTGCCACTTTCCAGCTATGACCTTTGATGGGACATTTAACCTCATGAAATCTTAATTTTTCCATTGAAAAAGTGCAAATATCACTCATGGTCTTGGTATAAAAAACAAATAAATTAATAAAAAGTATATTACATGCATTAAGAGACTATTTGAATTTAAAGTAGCAGAAATGTATATTTAATATTTATTCAGATCCTCCTCTTAGGGTATACAATGCTTTTCTATACTTTCCTCTGAATATTTTGTGGACTTTTTAGAAGAATTTAAAATTGACATGCTAACGTGAAAAAATAACCATCTGTTTATATTTTATAATAATTACTTTGTTAACCATCACCCTCATCCAGGTTTATAAATTCTTCAGGGCCTAAACAGAGAATGATTTTGAAGGTCTCCAGGTACATGGAATGACATAGGGCTATGGATACTTTCATATGTATTCACACATGTGTGTGCACACACATGCATGCATGAACATAAGCATGAGTTTTTGTTTTTATGTTTTTGCCCTGTGGTCATTTTCCTTTTATGTAATATTCATGAATAGCTGTGTAGTGCTCTTTGTTAAAGCACTACAGCAGGCGTGAAAACCTAGAAACAATGGGAACCAGCAGACAGCTTTTAGTGCTTCTAGCAAGAGGAGAACACATTATCCTACATTTTAAAAGTACACTCAACGTTGTTCTCTGATAGGTGATAGAAGGAGAAGCAGCTTTGATTTTGCCTCTAGTTCTACTTACTCATTTTTATTTATTTTTTAAGAGAGAATCAATTTCATTTATCCAGCCCCTGTACTTACTCATTTTTAAAATGTTCCAACATTTTATTTTTTATTCTTTTAAGGTCAGTTGAACCATAAAGCTCAATACTATTTGTAACATTCGTAGATCTCTAATTCATGGTGATACTTGTGAAGCAACTCTTTTTTTTTTTTGGATAGTTTTATTTTAAAGGAATTTTTTCCTTCCTTTGACTGAATGTTTGTCTTTCTTCGATTTCTATTCACTTGTGCTCTTCCTACTGGTCGCTGCATCAAGCCCACAGAATAACCCAAAAGCTGCTTTCCCCACACCCCTTCATTTAGCCATCATCTTTAGATCACATATTCAGATACTTGATGGTTTTGTTTTAGGAAGAAAATGTCAAGACGGTCCTGATGAACCCCAATATCGCGTCAGTGCAGACCAACGAAGTGGGCTTGAAGCAAGCAGATGCTGTCTACTTTCTCCCCATCACCCCTCAGTTTGTCACGGAGGTCATCAAGGCAGAACGGCCTGATGGGTTGATTCTAGGCATGGGTGGCCAGACAGCCCTGAACTGCGGTGAGTTCTTTTGAGTTCAGTTGCAGAGCTTCTACCCAGGTACCCACATGTGACGTGTTTCGCTTGAATTCATCTAACGATCATGTTCTGTGTACTCGAAAAAAATCTTTCTTGCTGCCTCTAGTTCTATTTACTCATTTTTAAATATTTTGGAATATTTTGTTCTTTTAAGGTCGGTTGAGCCATAAAGCTCAAGAGTTTTTAAAGGCCTCTGACTTGCAGTGATCCTTGTGAAGCAAACCATTTTTTAAAATAGTTTTATTTTGAGGGGGCTGGGGTGGTGGCTTAGCCGTAGAGTGCTTGCCTGGCATGTGCAAGGACCCAGGTTCAAAGCCAGCATCGCACACACAACTAGTATTGGAAAAAAAAACCAGATGAAAAATAAATAAAAATGACTCTTGCTTTAAAACAAACAAACAAACAAACAAAAAAAACAAAAAAACAGGGGCTGGAGCTGTGGCTCTGTGGTTAGGACACTTGCCTGGCATTCGGGAGGATGCGGGTTCGAACCCCAGCACCACGTACACAAAGAAGTGTTGGAGCAACAAAAGTCACATGAAAAACTTAATAAAAAAATTGAAAACAAAAATAAAAACCTTTCCTCTAATGTGTGAGGAAGCAGTTAGCAAAAGCCACCTGAAAATGTCATATAATGAGTATTGCTATTTGTTTCACAAAGTCTTTCTAATGCTTCAGAGTGGCCAATAGGTTTCTTATAGTTCCTCTTCCATCGTAGGATATTGATTTTCTCTGTTATCATGGAGCTCAAAGAACTACGAACAACGAGATTTTCTTGAGCAAGTGTTCTTCTGTATCTGCCCTGTAACATTAGCCTTTCACTTATGCTTTCATGATGAGGTAGATCAATTTCTACCAATTCTTCAACCATCAGCAGAGTACACTGCTCTTTGCGATGCCTCAAATTTTTGCAGCTAGATCATGAAAGAAGTTCTCTTAACTAGTTGTGGTGAGCAGTTGGGAATATATTTGTGTGCCAAACATAAAAGACTTATCCAAAATTAGATGGCAAAGCAAAATAAATATAAATAACTTTGATGATGTTTTTAACCCAGATAGAAACCAGTGTCTCTGAGATTATTTAAGTAATAGGATCTCATTATATGAATATACCTTAGAAGGAATAAGAATATACTGAAGTCTGAGGCTTAGTGTACGTCTTTGATTTATGTCAATATGGATACTAAAATTAGTGCGCTGGTGGTGGTAATATAAGCAATAGTACCATCAATAATATGTTTTCTTAGATTGTTTTCAGAATTATTATTTCAAATTTTTTCTAAGTTCAATTGTGTTATGGACCATGATGACTTCCTGGGTTTAATTTTAAGGTTCCTTCTTTAAGACATTGTGTTCAGGTACCTGTTCAAGAAGACACAGAGTGGGGCTGGAGCGGTGGCTTGGTGATTGTGGTGCTTGCCCGGCATGTCAAGTACAAGAGTTCGAACCCCAGCACCACATACACAATGAAGTTTAGGAACAACAAAGACCACATGAAAAGCTAAATAAAAATTGTTAAAAAAAGAAGACACAGAGTATGAGATTATAGAAACTGATCATCTTTGGTTCTTCTGTAGGAGTGGAGCTATTCAAGAGAGGTGTGCTCAAGGAATATGGCGTGAAAGTCTTGGGAACTTCAGTTGAATCCATTATGGCCACAGAAGACAGACAGCTGTTCTCAGATAAGCTAAATGAGATTAACGAAAAGATTGCTCCAAGTTTTGCAGTGGAATCAGTAAGGAATCCTCTATTTGGGGAAATTATTTTGGGTTGTAGAGAGAATGATTTGTCATGTGTAGCAACAACACTTAAAATTCTTATACTTGGATGTATTTTCTTCCAGAAGTGTGTTAGTACCTCAGGGACATTGTGTATTCATGGTAGCATTCAATGTTGAAATATTAGGGATATATATAAATATTTTATTTTATGGAAAGAGAAACACAAGGTCAGAGATGAAGGGGTTTATCAGTGGTTGAAGTGCCAATGCATCTCAATCTCCTAAACTAAAACTCAGAACCACACAAACTTACAATATTGAAGTGATTTTTCCCTTCTTCCTGGTATCAGTCATACATCATTTATGTGCAAATGCCCTGCAAATGGGACTGGATTTAAAACATTTTTTTTTTCCGGAATGGAACAAACTTTTAGAAGGAACTGGCTCCTGTCAGTAAGACTCGTAACTGAGAAATTTGTGTCTTAAGTATTTAAAGAGGATAGTTTTGATTCTCTATTATTGATTTTTCTTTGTATTCTTTGCCTATGAATAGGGTTTTATCAGGCCCCAGGAAATAGTCAACTAGCTGTTTATCTGCTTATGTCCCAAACTTTATTTTTTATTTTGAGTGTGTATTTGGTGAGGTAGAGGTGGAAGAGGCAGGTTTAAATGCCACTTTCCCATTGTAGAAATAGGCAAATCCTTCAGGATAAGACTGGTACGACTAGGGAAACTAAAGTTGGGTATTGAATGTTTCAAAAAAGGACACAGCCATGTACATTCCATGTATCAAAGCTGTCAATCAGAAATAATCCCAGGATAGCTCTGCTGAACACTTTAGGATGCTTTTGCCATACATTTATCCTTCCATTGCCAGATATAATTATATCCTTGCCTCCCAAGGATGAGAACTAGGCATATGGGAAAGGTGTAATTACATTCCCATTGGTAGTGTAATAATATTGCAAGACAGAAAAATATAACCACCATATGTTGTATTCTGTAAGTTAAAAAAAAATCCAAGCTTCTGGGGCTATTCTCAGACAGAACTAGAAAAATGAAAAATCTCTTTCTATACAGTGTTCTTAATGACTTATTGTGGAGTAATAACAAGTTAGATTCAGCAGTAGAAATCTTGTTTCATTTAAAGACAAACTTTTGAACCAAATTTAAAATTTCAACAATTCATCTTACCAGTTTCAAATGGATGTTGATTATTTGGTCATGGTTTTATTTTTAGAGAACAAAATATGATTTACCAGAAAAATGTCTTCTAGAATTTTAGAATTTCATTTAACATTTGTATTGCAACACTTAATTTTCAGAAGGAGATGGGAAAGTAATAGAACGTTTCCATACTCATGCTGTCCAAATCAGTTCATTTACCTTAATTGCCAAACTCTTGGTATTTTTTCATTTTTCATTTCCTGATAATATGGTTATTTTTTCAAATTTGGTGTTCTTGTTTTTGTTTGCAGATAGAAGATGCCCTGAAGGCGGCAGACACCATTGGCTACCCTGTGATGATCCGTTCTGCTTATGCACTGGGTGGCTTAGGCTCAGGCATCTGTCCCAATAAGGAGACCTTACTGGACCTCAGTACAAAGGTATCTATTTTCACAGATGATGTTCTTACCAACCAAAAAAACTGACTTGAATATACCCTTCCCACTAAAGAAAGCTATGCAGATGACAAATGACCTTTTTCCTATCTCTAAATGACTATCATGTTCTCTAAAATTGTGTTTGAACACAAATACTTTATTTCTGAGTGGGAATTGAAATGCACATATTTATAGTGAGACACAGAGGGAGCCCATGTAGTTTTAGTAAACTGGTGATCCCTCTGCCTGAAGGTCCATCTTTATCATATAGTCTATTGACTTCAATGATATGAACTTTATCCAACTATATCTTTCTTGGCTTCACAAACTCATTTTACTGGATAAGAATATATATGCCTCATGTTCCCATGATTTTTTGAAATAATATGGCATGGATAATACACAGGAAGTGAAGCAAAACTCTTTGCATAGTTTCCCTAAAATTCAGATGGCTAAACTATCTATATACACTACATATCTCTCACTTTAATGAGTGAACTTTGCCAACTACTATACACACATAAAAATAAAAGTGACATTTAAGCATTTGTAATTTATTTTCTATAAAAATAATTTTGATGTATTACTAAATACTTTTTGAGTATTGAAGAAAATATCTTCATAAATTTAAGATATACCCTAAAAAGACAGAAATTAACAAGAAAACCTCATTCTATGGACTTCTGTCCATACTCTGTTTCCACTGGACAGTGCTTGGCAGTGCTGGAGGCTCAGAAATTACTTTGAATGAATGAATACATGGTCCCCAAGAAGCCTGTGTAGCTTACATAGCAGTTTGGAGGCAAATCTGGCAGGATTATTGTGAGGGCTATTTTAGGGAGTGCTTAATAAATAGCTTATAGCTTTATCATTATTTTTTGAGCTGAAGTGAAATGAGGCTCTTGAATTGTTGACATTATATTTTGAGAACAAAAAAATACAATGAAATATATTTAAATGATAGGATTACATGTCTACAACTTGGATTTAATTTTCTTAACATTACCAAAATTACTCAAAAAAGGGAAACTGCTAATATAAATGGTTTTTGTTTTGAATTGTGTATTTAAAGAAAAAACATTGGGCTGGAGTGATGGCTCAGTGCTGTCGCACTTGCCTGGCATGAACGAGGACATGAGTTCAAACCCCAGCACCACATACACAGCGAAGTGTTGGAGCAATGAAAGCCACATGAAAAACTAAATAACATAAATACTTTTTCTCTCTCTCTTAAAAAAAAGAAGAAAAAAGAAAAAAAATGTTTTTTATGAGCATATAAAAATTATTTCCTATAGCATATTAAATGTTCCAAATGTTAATATTAGCAATCCTGTTATTACTGCCAAAAGTGGTAATACACAGATATTTTCTATAAACACATATGTATATTTTTTTCACTTATGAAAAACCGTTCTGAATTCCAAACTTTTTTATGTAAAAAGTTTATAGAGAAGACAGTTTTGGGATGGTAGAGTTTTCAATTATTTTTATTGTGCTAAAATAATCAATAGCCTGTTGAATCATTTTCCTTGTTGAAAACCTGGGTTTTCCCTTGAAATTAGTCACAGCATTACATTGTAAGTTACCCCTTATCTTTTTTTGAGTTTATAATTATTATGAGTAGGATCTGCATTAACTCATGTAGGCCTGTAAGTTAACTTTTTTTGTATAATCAGACTGGAAAGAAAGAAAACACAAGCGGAGGAAATAGGTGAAAATTATCTCAATTTTCCTTGTACCCAAATATCCATTGTCCTTTGTTAGAATGCAAAAAGCTTTTCTAAATTCATACCCTTTGTTTCCTAGATTTCTTTTTCTTTTTTTGCAGGCAACCCAAATGGCAAATTAATCATTGTTAAATTGTTAACAGTGGCTACAGAGTGTCCTAACCACTTTGAGAACCTCATTATGGGCAGCTGTGGGGACAAACGTGTCACATTTTCAGTTGCATATGCAACAGCCTCTAGCGATGACTGTTGTTTATAAAAATAGTATTGAGATACACTATGGAAAAATTAAACTGATTTATTACATTATTATACAACCTACTAATAATTGGAAAAAAATTCAAAGTACTTTTCCTTTCATGCCTTCTGAAATCAAATGTATTAGGAGATAAAGGGAAATTTCTGTCTTGAATTATCAGTCACTATATATCCCAAGGTCAGAGATTGCCTCTTTCATTTTTTTTGGGTTCAGTATTCTACCAACTGTGGGTACTCAGTAAATATGAAGTGATAATTACACTAATTCATATCTGTCTAATCAGGCATGCATGATGTACGACTCGAGTATTTAAGCACTTAGGCAGTGATTAACCATAATAATAGCTGCACATGATTCTTCTAATTCCCAAGTTTCCTATGCCATCTTGGATAACTGTTTACAACCATCATCATCTCCTTTCTCCCCCTCATCAGCATCAACTAACTTTTATTGTGTGTGTCACTGTACAAAGCACCCTCAGCTATTTTGGAGAAAGCTGGAGTCTTTAGACTTATTTTTCCACATTTATTTGTACTTATCACATTTTCTGGTTTCACAGAAGCCTAGCTGCTGAAATAATTTCATTTCCTTCTGCCTGATTGCTCAATTATTTTCTCTTTTTCCTAAATTAGTTTGATTTAATGTCATATCAGCACTTTGAATGGCAAGCTTCAATAATGTAAATCAAGCATATTCACTGCAGGTTGCTATTCCTGGTCTCACTGATTTCCTGACATACTGTGCTGTCTGGAGTGCAGGGGAGGATGGAGACTGGGTTTGAGACTTCAGGGTTGAGCAGGATTTAGGCCAGAGCATTTTACTAAATATCCTTGTTTATCCCAGTGCCTTTCCTTACTCTTTGATATCTTGTGTCACCAATTTCCAGGCATTTGCTATGACTAACCAGATTCTGGTGGAAAGGTCAGTGACGGGTTGGAAAGAAATAGAATACGAAGTGGTCCGGGATGCTGATGACAATTGCGTCACTGTCTGTAACATGGAAAATGTGGATGCCATGGGCGTTCATACAGGTAGGCGAAGAGCCATCAAGGATTAGAGTAATGCTTTCATCTCACTGCCTGAATGGCCATAGCAGTCTTTGCAAAGTTCACTTCTTTGAATTACTATTGCTGACAGATTAATGATAACATTTAACACACAGGCAGTATTTTATAATATTGCAAGTATTCTCACATTTAATTTGATCATCACAAAATCTCTATGATGTAAGGCAGAAATTACTATCCTGATTTCATTTGTGGAAAGACTCAAATATAAACTGTGAACAGGAAGTAAAATCTGTAAGATTTGGTGTTGACAGGCGAAGAGAGAGGTTGAGAAGATTTAAACCAGATTGAGGTGTTAGTCACCAAGTGATTGAGAAAAACAGACGAAAGGAATAAAAATATCTTTCTTAGCAAGCTACACTAGTTAGATGAGAGGGCAAAGACGATGGCTTACATTTTAGAAATGCTAAATTTGAGATGTGGGTGGAACTCTTGAGAAGGGAGTTGAGAATGTGAAATGGAACTCAAGAAAAAAGCATAGAAATGAAATAGCTGGAAAAAGATCACTGGTAGTCATTTGGCACAAAGGAAATAAGGCTGGAGATGTAGACGAAGTATTCAAGGGCATAGGTACGGACAGAGGAGAGACAGGGGTGACTTTGAACTATGGGAAACATTTAGATTTATAGGGAGGAGAAAGAAGCTGATTGTTGAAGATAAAGGAGAGAAAAAGGAAGAAAACGAGGGCAGAACTGTTATTTAGTAAGCTGATGCAAGCACATACCTTACAAAAGAGCTTATTTTGGGCACTGTCAAATGATGTACAAGGTCAATGATGAAGATTTAATTTTGGGTTTTTAGATGTCCAAGAAGGCAATTTCAGTGCAAAGTTAGTTCTGAGAGCCAAATGGAAAGGAATTATATGCTAATGAGGGATAAGGAGAATTGGCAAACATTCAAGAAATTTAGTCCTGTAAAGAATGAGAGAAAAGGTCTGTGTGTCTGGCCAATGTTGGGAGCTGGACTTCCATGCAGAGACCCCCTGAGCATGTTTGCAGACAAAAGTCATGAAGACTAAGGACCATGGGGTAGAAGACATAGGGGGTACATTTGGAGAGCAATGAGAATGGGGAGTGATGATTTGCAGAAGACAGATGGGTGAGCCAGTCTGGATTAAAAAAGAGATGGTGCTCTACAGACGGATAGAGTTGAGAGGTGACTTGAGATGAATGAAGAGAACAGAAATGAAGAAGCTAATGGCAATAGATAATGTCAGTAGACTGAAGCTTTAGTAGCTAGATGAGCTTGGGCAGAGTTCATTGTGTTCTAAGTAATGCATCATAGTGCTGGGGTTTAGCACAGGTAGAGCACTTGCCCAGCATGTGCAAAACCCTGGATTTGATTCCCAGTACTACCAAAATAAATAAATAAATAAAAAGGTAATATGCTGGAATATTATGAACAAAGCAAGAATCAGAACGAATAGCTGATGTCCGTCTCTCCTTCTCTGTCTTGCTTGCGTGTGCACCACACATGCTTAAGATAGTTGTTTTTCCAACATATGCTCAGACTGTTCTGTCTTGCCTCACTCTGGTGACTTGTTAAGTTGCTGAAGATGGTTATTAAATATACCACCGGATAATGAGTGCTGCTTGGTCTACAGGTGATTCTGTTGTTGTGGCCCCTGCCCAGACACTCTCCAACGCAGAGTTTCAGATGCTGAGGCGTACTTCGATCAATGTTGTTCGCCACTTGGGCATTGTGGGTGAATGCAACATTCAGTTTGCCCTTCATCCTACCTCAATGGAATACTGCATCATTGAAGTGAATGCCAGATTGTCCCGAAGCTCTGCCCTGGCCTCGAAGGCCACTGGGTAAGATCAGAATGATTGACCGAGGGTTTGCAGATTGTTTGCAGGTAGAAATGGACTCCTAGTGGAAGACTGTGTTGCATTTATAAATATCCCTCTTTTCTGTGTGCTAGCTCCAAATCATTTACGGACCCTAAAGACATGATTATTAATGATCTTGCTTCCAGATTGAAGCAAACGGTATTGCTCACTGGCTTTGCTTGCTGGCTAATCATAAACTAATCAAATCTGGGGGGTCAAAACAGGCTGTGGAAAAATCTGCTTCTTAATTGCACTTTGCAGATGTTGTTAAAAAGTGAATATTGATCCTTAATTTTAGTGCTCAACTGGCTTCTTTAGGTGTATAGCCCTATAGCAAATATTTAAAAATATTAAAACTATATTTAGTTTGCTCAAGTCTTTGATACATTGTTTTAATTTTAGCAATATTGCACATGATAAAAACATACAATGTCATTTCAGTTTAAAATAAGTGAATGAATAAAAAAATTCCACAAGACTAAATGATGTAGGATTTTTCTGCAGGTAAATGTTGCAACCAAATAAATTGTTGTATGTTTAGCAACTGCTAGGAAGCCTAATTGGGAGGGGAAATTAATTAAAACCTTTGTTTCTATTAATATCTTTAGCATCTGTTATAATTATGTAGAACTTAAATGAACAAAAATATTTGCATCTATAAATGTTTGTGTAGCTACACAGCGCTGCATGTAATGAAATAAGGCATGTTGGCCCACACAGGAGTCACAAGACCTGAGTTCCCATTTCATTCTTTCACTGACTCTGTGACTTTAGGCACACCATTTATCTCTGTCAGTGGCCTCATGTCTTAGTTGGGTAGTTAAAGGACTCATATTCAATTCTGTAGTTCTGTGAATGATATTCTCAAATAAAAATGGCCAAAATTGACATCGCTGATGAAGATAATCAAGTTCCCAGAGACAGAACCAGGACCCAAACTTACATTTCTTTACCATCACCATTCTCTTTAGTACCAGCTAACCACACTGTCTTCTGACCTACAGATATGTCCAATATTTTTCCAAAATAATATTTGCAGATTCACATCTGAGTGGAGGTTAAACACAAGTGGAGGTCAAACCTTATTTATCAAGGAAGCTACTGATTTGGGGTTGAAGGGGTGAAGGCTGAGAGCTGTAGAAAGTAGATTTTGCAGTGTTTCTGTGCTTTATCCTGACTTACATTATTTTAAATCACGGTCATTTAATATTAATATAGAGCACAGAATCAGGTGTGCGATATACACTGAAGTGGAATAATACCAGAATTTTAAGGAAAGATCAATTAATGTTTTGGGCTGTTTGCAATACTTTTTGCTCATAAAAAAAAAACAACAACAACAGACATTCAAAAGCACAACTAAATTTGTCTCCTTCGTTTTAGCTACCCATTGGCATTCATTGCAGCAAAGATTGCGCTAGGCATCCCACTTCCAGAAATCAAGAATGTTGTATCAGGGAAGACTTCAGCCTGTTTTGAACCCAGCCTGGATTACATGGTTACCAAGATTCCTCGCTGGGATCTTGACCGTTTCCATGGAACATCCAGCAGAATCGGTAGCTCTATGAAAAGTGTAGGAGAGGTGAGTCCTTGGCTTCTTCCTCTATTTTGTATTTATTTTTACTGATTTTTGTCAAATCCTTAACACCATCAAAAGTCCCAAGGTTCTCTGGAGACTGAGCTCTTGATTGGAGAACATGCAGGAATTTTATTCTCTTTTTACAGTTTTATCATCTCTCTCTTTGATGTTCACATATGGTCATTTTGCTAGATTTAGAGTCCTTCTATCTAGAAGGTGAGCCCATGCATTTGGGAATATAATATATACACATATATAAAGACATATTTAAATAAATATGATACAATTACACTTGCAGTATGTTTTATAATGAAATGAATGAAGTAAAATAATATGAAAGACAATGTAGTGCACCAATAAGACCTCTGAGCTGAGGTTAAAAAGTTGAGTTTAGTCTGTTCATATGAATTGTGACTTTCTTCTCCTTGGACCTCAACTTTCTGCATAAAGCAGAGGGTTAGACTAGATGATCTCTCAGGGCCCTTCCAGATCAAATATTCTAAATGGAGAGGAGCTTCCTTCCATTACATGAAAAAGTTCTAACCTTCTAATACCTGCAGAAGATTTTTCATGATGCTCTATATTACACTATTAGAGATTGAAGTTAGCATTTCATTATTCTATCTTCAAAGATGCAGTGCTCTTCTGTGAGAGGGGAAAAATAAAAATAGGAATTCAGATCCTTGCCTCTGAGATCCATTCCTTTGCCTCTCCCAATTAAAGCACCAGGGAGGTTTGGCATAGTGGAGAAAACATGAACCTTAGAACCAGATCCATTGGGTGTAACTCTTGAAGCTGTCACTTAATAGCAAGAGACTCTCAGACAAGTCCCTGAGCCTCAGGACTACTACCCACGAAATGGAGATGACAGTACCTAACTTGTAGGGTTTGTAAAAAGTTTGGGATTTGTACAAGTAAAGTGTTTAGCCATACCTTTTAAGGTAGACTCATAGTGAACCACCCTAATAAATGTAATCCATTCTTATTGTTATTAAATTGTATTCTTAAATGTTGCATAGGAGAAGACTTTATGAATACCAGTATGCTTAAATTTTTAAATTTTAAATCTTTTAAAATTTTCTGTCTGTCTTACTGTGTCTATCTCATCTGTTGTGCAATGTGGGAATACAGTCCACATCAAAGTATCTGAGCTGGTTAGAGCGTAAAGCAAAAGATTATTTATGACATGTCATTCCATATAGGACTTGATTGTTTCATGAACTAATCTCAGACAAGCCATTCCGAAATATATGCCACTAAGCACAGGAAATACAGTTTAAATCCATCACCACTTACGGAAAGGAAAAAAAAAACATTTTACTGGTCTATCATATTCACATATGAAAATAGAATTATTACTATTTTGGTCTCCTTAATTTTCAAGGTATTAATGGAAAATTTTAAAATAATGACAGATAAGGAACAACTTGACCTTTTAAATTAAAATTATCTTACTAGTTGGAAAACACCAAGTGCTGTTTTTTTCCATCCAATAGGCATTTTAAATCTTATTTTTCCTATTACGCTTTTCAAGGCACAATAGAATTAGAATTCTGATTCCATGGAAAGCTGCATTGATAGTGTTTCAGTCAAACAAACAATGGTTATTGAGTTTACACTTGGTGGGAAATGTTCTTTTTTATAATGTTAACAGAAAAATTTGCAGGCCAAGGAATTTGAGTGAAGTTTATAATGTTTTAATGTTTTCATATGGGACTTATTATCTGAGGAAGATTTGTTGCCAGTGAATATTTATCCCTTACGTTTAGTTCAATTCAAATTAGCAAACATTTCCTGAATTCTTACCACACACACACGTGACGCTGGGAGGATAAAGCAGTGAATGAAATGTAGGTAACTGTGGTGCATCATCTGCACTTGGTAAGTTCACAAGATCTAAACAAAAGCTAATACGATATGAAGTAATCTGTGGTACAAGTTAAAATACAGCGTGTACTTACAGGTGCAGTGAAAATGTAGTAGAATGATGTCAAGGAAGGTCATGGTAGTTATTTTACTGAAAAATGAAAATTTTACTTAGTGAAGGTGAATTTCTAAAAAAATTTTTTATTAAGGAGTTGAGCTATTGTACAATCATCAATGCATATAAAGGAACAATATGATATGCATATGTTCTTAAAGCAGAGTTACTCCCACATTGCTTATACCCCAGTCTCTTGATTCTTCTATATTTTGCCCCCTACAAGTGATATAAGTGCTTAGATTGTGAATTTTCCAGAATAAAGTGATTGCATAAGTATTATTTGGTTTCTCAGGGGAGTAAAGAGTATTCTATATTGTTGTTTGTTTCCATAGATCCCTCCTTATTCTCTCTCCTCTCCCCTCCCCCACCCACATCCTACCTCCTACCCCCATATGTCTATGGTTGCCCTAGATTATGTGTTACTATGCCCTTGCTGAGTTTAATATATGAATTTGACTACCTAGTGAAAGTGACTTTTAATAACATAATATTAAAAAGCACAAATTTTGAGCAACTGCTTTAAATTATGCATGCCTTTATTATATAGGTATGCTTCCTTCTTTTTTATTGAATGGATTCCATACATCGTTTTGTATAGCATGAATATGAATAATAAGTATGTATATGTAGAGTTATTTATAGAACTTGCTTCTTTAGGGCTAAATTTTATTTTATTTTGTTTTTTTTTTTTAAAGAGAGAAGGACAGTGAGAGAGAGAGAGAGAGAGAATCAATTTTTATTGAATTTTTCACATGGCTTTCGTTGCTCCGACACTTGTTTGTGTACACGGGTGCTGGGGTTTGAATCCAGGTACTTGCGCATGCCAGGCAAGTGCCGTAACTGCCAAGCCACTGCTCCAGCCCCTAGGGCTAAATTTTAAATGGATATTACTCCCAATTTTATTAAATGTCTCAAAAATATTTTCTTCACTTTATATTCTCATAAAATATCTGATTTAGCAGTCTCTTCCATGCCTAGGTTATACAAAGCATAAATATATTATCTAATTTTTAAAGATATCATGACTTGCAAATTGGATATCTGAACTGTTTTTGTTTATCCTTGCTATCATGAATCTTCCCTTATTTCTAATCAAATTTTAAAATAGTGTGAAAAGTTTGTTTGGCTTTAGTGTATTTTGATTATGTAGGCTTGTCATACAATTGTTGTGAAGATTTCTAAGCTGACATTAATGGGAATTTGAGTCTATTTGAGGAATCATGAAAATTTATAGAAGGCAGCATTATGACTTATTATTTTAAATTGAAGTCCAAAAACACTTAGCAATTTGTTATTCCATGGAAAGATTCAAAGATAATGTTTATCCAATAAAAATAACTGGGTAGTTCGGAAGGTCTGATTTGTAACTTGTTCACACTAAATTATCACATTGTTTTTCTAATTGATTAGTGTACAATTAGTTGTGAAGAGTGTGAGAGGATGCATTGAATTCATCTTGGAGAATTTAGGCTCCCTCTACATCTATCAGTATTATGATTCTCAAGGTTCTATTAATATTAATGCTTAACTATAAAGTCAACCTGTCATGGATGCCGATATATACTCATTTAAAAATAGCTCTGTTTTTGTGTTAATGTATGTCTGGTTTCTCTTTATTTGTTTTATACTTTAAAGGACATGGGCATAAAAGCAAGATCTTATTGAGGAAGGCTCTGTATGCTCTGGCCATTATTTATTATTTTAATATGACTATGGTTCAAAGCAGGAACAGGCAATTTCCTCATCAGACTCAGCAAATACAGCTGAATTCTCTAATGGGTAAAAGACTGACCTTATGTTAAAGACTCATAATATTAAAACCATGGGGAAAGGGGAAGAGGAACTAAAAAACAGCACCCTAAAATCTGAGCAGTGTTTGCACTTAATTTTTGTTCTTAAAACTCTTGTGAAAAATATTCTATATCCAGATCTGTCATGAATTAAAAGCATATGTTCCTTCTTTTGCTATGAGATCTGACATGTCTATTCCAGGTCATGGCTATTGGTCGCACCTTTGAGGAGAGTTTCCAGAAGGCTCTCCGAATGTGCCACCCATCAGTTGATGGCTTCACTTCCCGCCTCCCAATGAACAAAGAGTGGCCCTCGAACCTGGATCTCAGACAAGAGCTGGCGGAACCATCCAGCACACGCATCTACGCCATCGCCAAGGTGAATGGAGTCAGGAGTCACGGTCTTGAATTTAGGGATTGGGGGAAATTTTTACTTCAATAGAGACTTCTATGTAAGACTAGGGTCCTCTATGGATTTTATCAAATATTCTGTAATTTATGAAAAATGGTCCTTTACTATTTGACTTTAAGCCTGATTTTAAGGGCACATTGCAGTTTTAAAGGATCATCATGTAGATGAAACGTCCTTTCCTTTTAGTATACATAGTAGCAATACTCTTAAGTAGATTTGACAATATTGACTTGTCCTTTCCTATCACCTTCATTACTTGTTCCTTGAAAATGTTTAAAACTGTATTTTAGAAAAGAAGATGCGTACGAGGGTATTATTCAGTATTTGCTACCTAAGGCCCTAGGATAATCTTAATTTATTTGCTTTTTTTCTGTGTTTAAACAACAACAACTACAACAAGAAGACTATAAAAACCTCCCATGATTGTAGACTTTTCCATGTAATTATTTTATTGATGTTACTTTTAGAACAAAAAAGCCCTACATTTCTCACTTCCACCCACTAGTTCTTTTTCATGCAAATTAAATGCCATATTAATCTCCTTTCATATTTACTGTGCTTAGAGTTTCAAAGTTTCAGCTCATCTGATTTTATAAAAGGTGACTTTGGCAGCTGGAATCTGTCTGGTCAGAAATCCCTGAATGGCTTTTTGACATTTAAAGAAGTGCAGGCGTTAATCCTCCTACAGTATCAAACCACACTGCATCTCCAAAGCTCTGCTGACCATTGTGTGTGTGTGTGTGCGCGCGCACACGTGCATGATAGATGAGTTGGTAAAAATACAAATTTTACCTTTAAAAAAGAAATCTGACTTTATAAATTGCCTTTATAGCAACAGAAAAGCACTGTTTATGATTTTGAACTCACTTCAACTTTTATGTCCATATGTTGAGAGTCCTGGAGGAGAGCGGAAGAAGAAGGGGTGCTTCTAATATGCGCTCTCCTCACTCTTTCAGTTTCTACATGCCGAATATTTAAGTACCTTTGAAATTATGGGAGATACTATTATCTTTTGATGTGCACTTTTCAAAATTTTGAGTTTCAAAATTAACATTTTTCTGGAGTGATGGTAGGATAGCAACGACAAGAGGTTATTCCTAAAAGCCATTTCACCTTTATTTATTGTTCCTATTTTAGCCTTTTATTTACAAAAGCATTCTGTGACTTTCGTGTACATGCATGTGTGTGTGTATAATTTTTTCCTCAGGCAAAGGACAGTAAATGGATCCCCTTAAGTCTAGCAATCATATTTCTGCCACTTTAGGGCAGATGAAAAAGGGAAGCATTTCCAAGTTCCCAGCCAGGTTGTAAAACTCAAGCAAATCTCTCATTCTTTTCTAACAGACTTACAAAGAATGAGAATTCAGGGCAAACGTGTGGAGGTTCATCCCTACACAGAGTACCCTATGTACAAGCAAGAAGTGCAGCATCTGAGATATAAATTGTCTGCCAGAGTGCCAGGGGAAGGAACTGGTTTCTGTTTGTTAGAGGTCATCATTACTGTTCACTTCCACGGCAATCAGGAACTTGGTGATTTTGACAAAGAGTGTGAGGACTGTGGAGGGCTGAAGGGAGAAAAGAATGAAAGGAGTGTGTAAATCTTCACTTGCTTTCATGATTCTTAGAAAAGAGCTCTGAGGTCTGAGTTTTGCAGCAGTCTTATTTCAGGGTGACTGGATCATCACCTCTTTGGATCTGGGAAGAATACAGGGCACGATTTATTTCTTTTTCCTTTCTTTTTTTTTTTTCACTTTTAGAACATGTCTAGGGTCAATGTGGACTTCATTACAGTGGTATTACTTGGCAAAACTGTAGTGTGTGAGTTCCCCAGACTGACAGGATCTTACTTTCTATAAGAAACTGTGCATGTGACTGGAAGTTGTCTTCCTCACAATGAAATGACCCAGGATTCCAGGTCCTCCTTCAGTGTGCATGACTGGGTGGCAATCTCCGGATCTGTCAAAATCATGAGTGCCTTAAGACTATACCCATCTTATAGTGTTGATGGCCGATAACTAATCATACATTCAATCACTTGGAAAATAAGACAGCTTGTAGACCTTGTGAATCTGATTGCAGTTTCAGCAAGAGCTAAGCAAAAGAGACATAAATAAACTTAGGAAATGAACATGACTTTGAATGTTCCCCTCAGATGTCCTCTTATTCTGGTCAATAGATTTGTGAGTCATGCTATATCCCACCACTTATAATCATGGTCTCTGATACTAGAAATAAGTGCAAGCTTTAAGAAAACTTAACTTCCTTGGTTGAAATATAACAGCAACATTACTAGTTACATATATTTCCTAGTGGGGTTTCAAAATAGAGGATATCATAAAAAAAAGTTGCTTTGAAATACTATGTGATTATTATTTTCATTAGGTATATTTATGTGAGCTAGGCTTGTGTGGGTTTATTTATGCACACATAAAATAATAAGAATAGACATCTTTTGAATAGGAAATGTTTGGTTTCGATAGTTTCTTCTTTCAGGTACATTTTCTACTCTGCTTAATTACTCCGTTATAATTTTACATTTGAGAAATCGCTAAAGCGAGTTGGAGAAAACGGTTGAGCTGACTGTTGAAACTAAGTTATTACTACATTGTTCTGAAAAAAAATTAGGATTTTATAAAATGCTTGTCTTAGCACAAAAGTTATAGTAACAGATTCAAAATAGTTTTGTGTTGGAAGTCCTTTGCCAGAAAATTTTGTAGAGAAATAATGCCAAGTCAGATCTCAATGGATTCTCATTGACTCTTGCAGGAATATAGAATGAGGGGATAAGAATGTGCTATTTGCTGAATTTAACTATCACAAACACAAGCTAAAATCTGATTCCAGATTTTCCATCCAATTTGGCTTAACTATGATTTCAAGAGACTCTCATAATTCCAAAGAGTTGGATGGAACTTAGAATGTATGTAATTGGTAACCCATTCGAATTAAGAGGATAGGGAGCAGAACCTGTTAGGGGCTCTGAGTACAACCCACTCTGAGAACTCAAGGCAGGCACCTGCTCTGCCTGCTCTCCGTGGACCTAGTTGGCAGCATCTTCAGGTTTATTTGATGGAACGTTAATGATGTCAGTTTCATGTTTCATATGTAGGTGTACAGCCTCAGGCTCTCTAAACAACACGGAGAGGAATGGCTGCTGTCTGTTTCCAACCAAATAAGCATTTGTAAATGTTTGCCAAAGAAAGTACCTTTTCTGTTTCTGGCAGGCCTTGGAAGACAACATGTCCCTTGATGAGATTGTGAAGCTCACTTCCATTGATAAGTGGTTTTTGTACAAGATGCGTGACATTTTAAACATGCAAAAGACACTGAAAGGGGTCAACAGGTAAGGCAGTCTTGCTGTGATTCCTTCCACAGAGCTTCTGTATGGATTTTGAATAGTCTTATTATGCTTAAGTATTTGGCCAAAATTCTGCTTCAATGAGGTAAGTAGTACCGATAGACACTAGGAAATAGTAGCCACAGACAGAAGATAAATGGCAAATTTTTGATTATTTTCTTTTGAAAGTTACCTCTTAATATTTTTAGTCATTTTCCACCACCACTGTTGCCAACCAGCAAATATAGTGATGATTTTATTAGGCCTTTTGAATTTACAAAAATTGATGGACATGTATGAATGTGTGTTATTTAATTATCAAACATGATGCAGATTTAAATTTTATATTAATTAGCAATTAAATTAATAATATCACTACTTTCTATAAATTTGCTTTCAAGATCTGAAGCCTATTTTACTTTTTAATATCAACCTATACAGTGCTGTATATTGATGAGAAAATGCATTCCTCTAGCATCCTACCGATATTTTTAACTGTGGGGTCCTCCAGTTCAGCATGCAAATAAGCCGCATTCAAGTTTCTGTTAATAGACTTCTTACCTCTCCCTCATTTACATTTTTATCTCCTTCATGGCCAATTATTTAAAATTTCATTTCATGTTGAGAATATTCTGATAATGTCAGTACTTTAAAAATCTACTTTTTAAAATTTTTTCGTGGGAACAATGGTGGGGCAGGCATCTCAGGCTTATGACAGCTTGGATATGTTTTGAACACATTTTTGATATGAGGAGCATTCATTTTCAAATTAAGAAAGACAGTATGGTCTTCTTTATTTTCTCCCCTCTAAGAGGGCTTGGAAATACTTTTTTATTGAAAAGAACCAATCTAGGGATATGTTTACAGAAGGAAAAAAATTGTATGTGAATTGTTCTCAAATGATTTGTGAAAATATAGAAAATTTAGCTAGTTATAATGTCGTTGAGGACAGTGGAAGTTCTGATAGCTTCTTTAGCAACAACACTAGTTCACTTGCTGTATTGACCTCACTGAGATGTGCATCAGCTGGACAATAAGAGTGCCTGCTTTCATTTTTAAGCCAAATTTGGTTCTTCTTTATGTATTCAATAATTGTTCATGTCAAATGCTTGATTTTGAACATTGGGGATTCCAATCTGACAAAGATGAAACTAGCTATAGTTGCCTGTAAATCGTCCTTTCTAGAAATCACAAAAAATAAGCAGTAGATAGCAAATAAGTTAGGAATTGAGCCTATACATTCATCTTAGAATTTTGCTGACTTTAGGTTTCCTTTTCTGGTTCATGCTGCCAGCAGAATTTCCTTGTTGAATTATAGCCTGTTCTACTGTTCAATTTAAGGCACCTGATTTCCAATGCCTATGAAACCACTCCAATTAAACCACATGAGGGTGCTAGAAACTTACGGTGTGCCTGGTGTAGCAGTGGAAGAGACTTGGGGGTGGAAAAGAGCAGATGTTATTGTGATTTAATTTCCACTTGATGTATATTCTGATTTTTAGACAAATTTAATGTTTTAATTGAATAGTTTTTGTTACAGCCAGAAGGCAGGTTGAGATTCTAAGTAAGCAGAAATAAGCATATATTGATAATAAGAAAGGTCCTTGGAGGATTTGAACAGTTCACTGCCACAGATCACTTATAATATCTTTCTGACTTCAACAATTCTGTTGAATTTATTAGCTGATAATTTGACATTTTCAGTCACCATTTTTTGGCATAAAAATATTTTGAAGATAAAGGCACTTTCTTTTGTACCTTCATGATGAGTTACCTTAAAGGCACTTTATATACGGAGATTTAATAATGTAAAAGATTCTAAAAATATGTATATTATGTATAAGTTTGTTTTGATCCAGGGAGGTTAAAATACCTATTATGTAACAAAAGCTAAAGAGAGCAACTTGGAATGAAAGTCAACAGATGATTCATGCATTAGTAAACCTAAAATCTGAACTCTTTATCTGACAGATACTTTGCTGTTTACTTCATTTCTTTTGGGAGAGTCACTGGTGTATGCATAGCAATAGAATAACAACTGTTATTTAGAAGTGTTGGGCAAACATAAAGAATGGATGGTCACTTAAGCTAGCTGTCCAATCACCATAGCACATAGTGATCTGAAGTTGAAAGGATATCGAAGCTGGGCACCCTGCATTTTAAGCGTTCAGAACCTGAGTTTCCTTGCTGTATTTTGATTATACTCCACCATTAGCCTGAACCATGAAGTCATCTGCTTTTTTTCTCAGCTTCAAATATCCAGAGAGATTTCTTCTCAGGGTCTCTAATGCTCCAAAAGTAATTGTAACTCATTATTAATGGTGAGCATTATATAGCTGGCTCGTGTCTTTGCTGGTTAGAGGGGGTTGAGAAAACTAATTTTTGCTTTTACATTTGCTTTTTATTTATGGTTTACCATGTCTTGAGATCTCAGCTTCTCCTGTGTTGGCAAGTCTGGATTTTGATGTATTTAGTGTGTGTTGAGAGGACCCTAAAATTCTCCAACATCAACCTCTGTTGTATCAATGTGCCCATGCCTCTTTGCACTTTTCATGTAGATCTTCAGAGAAACACCCAATGGGGATCTAATAGAGAAGAGGAAAAAGAGGATGAGATAGAATACCTTGTACATTGAAGGAGCATGGGCTATGGAGCCAGACAGATCATTGTGTAGCCCTGCCTGCTGTGGAATCAAAAGACCTATATCCTCCATCCTTCCATCTCTAACCTCACATCCATCTACTTTATAGTTTTGCTGTGAAGCTTAACGATAAAATTATAAAGCACTCCTGGGATGAATGCCCAAGAAGTTTTTTCCTAAAAATCAAAATACCACTTGTTAACATAAAGGTTATTTCATGACTTCAAATATATGCACTTAAAGGCTTGTTTTACAAGTTACCATTTGCATTTATTTATTTTGCAGTGTATCATTTCTTAATTTTCTTTACGATGTATTACCTTTAATTTTAATATCAGACCTATTTTTATAAGGAAGCAATGATAGGGGTACAAACACTATTATCAAAAGATCAATAGCACTTTATTATGCTAATAGAGAACCAAAATTCTCACTCTACACTTATTAGTAATGTTCAGATTCTTCTGAAATCCAACCAACATTTTCCAGGAGAAGATGAGCATATCACTCACACTGATGGGCAGTCTGTGACTTGTATTTACATAGAGTCACCTGAAATGAAGTTTAGAATTTGACTGCCAAGTGCAGTGTACTCTCATATTTAGATATACATGAATGTCCACAGACAGAGATGGGGGAAACAAAATAATGACTATTGCAAGGAAAGCATCATAGAAATAGCTGATTTCTATGCCTGTGAAAAAGTGGGAATTATAGTAAGATTCCTTTCCTGGAAGAATGGAGATAGACATGTCATGAAATCCCAACCTTCTTCAGAGTGATGAGTCAAGGCAGACAGGCATTAGAATAATCAACTCAGCGGCCTGGCTCTGAATGCTTACCCACATCAGAACTCAGTTTATATTCTCCAGTTGATGATATTAGCAATGACAGCCCTCACAAGATCTTCAGAGCAATAGCCATGCTTCAAATTTAGGTGATAACCATTATTCAAGACAGCTAAGGAAAAAGTGTTTCTTTCCCACTTAAGTTCAATGACTTCTCCCTTTTCCTTTTAAATTGTTTATTGCTGCCCAAGGGCATGTAGGAAAGTTGACCATTCTACGCAGTCCCCCAAATTTATAAGCTAGTGTGGTGGCATTAATCAACCCAGGGTGAAAACATTTACAGTCGACTTCTTTAGGGTTTGAGAAGATTCTCTTTACTCAAAGTGATGTGAATTCTATCATGTAGGATTCCAGGATCTTTCATGCACATACTTTGGAATTTAGATGATTAATGGTTACCAAGGATCTGTTAACTTCACATTAAGAGATTATCCTGCTAGGAGTTCGGGAAAGGTTAAGTCTGTCTGAAGTTTTACTGGAACTGCAACATGTGTATGAGCTCTATTGGTTTTCATTGCCAAACTGTGCAGACTTCAGTTCCCAACCCTGACTCTCACATATTACGCTCCTTCTGTACAACATTCATAAATACTCCCCACTAAAAGAAAGCCATGCTTATTTTGAGCTATTGAAAATTACAAAAATATTTCCAAAGTCCTTTTTTCTACTAATACATAGATTTATTTGTCTTGCAAAAAAATCCAGCTTGATGAAAGTAAAATCAGGTACCACTAATCAAATACATATTGCAAATGCCTTCATTAACTAGGTTCTCCCATATAGCTTATTCTCTACAGTAAAAAAATCAATTGATTTAGAACCCTTTTAATATATAGAAATTTGAATTTTGATTCAATTCAGTAACTCTGAGTGTAAGATAATTATATGTTAAGATAATTAGCACTAAATTTTTGGACTACATATCAGGTACTGTTCTAAGTAGACTTTTTCATTAATATTCCCACAGCATTATTATTAATTATCTTAATTTAACTGATGGTAAACTGAGGTGCTGATAAATTCAGCAGCTTCCTCTGTATTATATACTAATAACAGAATTAAGATAAAATCTGAGAAGTACTGAAAAACATAGAAATTTTGATATTTAACCTCTAATATTTGGTATGTTATGTATATAACTGTGCATATATTTTAAATATATTTATACACACACAAAATATATGTTTAATGGTATTGAAAGGCAAATTAGGTAACATCTGGAGGAAACGAGATGACACATAACAGGCACTTTCAATATAGTAACAGCAGTCAATAAAATGATGACAGTCTTATCACTGTAGACCCAGCATACAGAATAAAAATTTCAACTATATTCAAAATTAATAGGCAAGCACAAGTGTAAGGCTCCTCAGTAGTATCACTATATAAGTAGGGAAAGAAGTTGTCTATAATAGGACTTCAGGACTTTATACCCCAAACGTTTTTATTTAAATTATCATTTTGGAGTAGTAATTTTAGATTGAAAGATAACCATTATACTAAAAAGACAAAAAGCAAACACATGAACAGGAAAGGAAATAAATGTGTACGAGAGTACTAATTGCTAGTTTTGAGCATCTGCTAAGTCCTCTGCCTGTTACTCTAAAATTAATTATTTTATTTTGGTATTTGAGTTCTTTAGCTATTTCTGACTGATACATTTAGCTCAAGGATGTTATTATACCTGCCTAACTTGTAGAATTTTGCTTTTTTACTGGCTAAAAGTAAGCTGCATTAAGTTTTGAATCCTTCCAGTGATTAGCTTAAAGACAGCCAGCCCCTGCATGCTAAATTGCCAAATGGAAGATTTTCTGCCATTTGTGATGATTGTTTGTTCTTTTACATTCCATTCAATTTGGGCAATTTTCCTGGAATGGTCCATTTTGCTCTGTGGTTTTTATGCACAATGATGCTATTTATGTTAGTATTTTTGTAGATGACAGTTTAAGAAGAATCTGTTTTCACCCATTTAAAATGTTCAAAACTAGGGCACATAACCAATGAAATGCAGCTTATAGGACATAAGTTTGGAAACTAAGGTTTGGATTTATTTCTCTATTGAATATTGACATAATTAATGGAATGGGTTTATGTATAAATTATGCATAAATAACTTTTATCCAATATTCTATTGACTTTGTTTTTTTTTTAACATGAATTCTGATAATACTAATATTCTCTTCCCCCTTCCTGCCAGTTGCGGCTCTGGTCATTGTAGTAAAGAGTAAAGTGCAATTTTGAAGGGGCTGATTTCCGTCTGAACATCACTGTGTTCAGTGTGATAAACTGTGCCCATTGGTGAGTTGGTGAGTGCTGAAAATCATAGGCATGCCTATTGCTTAGGAAAACAATCTAGGGCAAGCCAGGCGAGTTCCACTTGGGCATTCAAGTGCTAAATTGAGCTCAGTAAAGTTGGCCATTTCCCTGCAGCCACAAACTTCTGGCAGATGTAATAATGCAGGTGTCACCTTAGCTGGAACACTCCCTTTGAACGTCCTCTCCTACGCATGGTACTTTCTATTGACTTTTTATTTAACTTGCTCATGAAGCATGGCAAAATCAGACAAGAATGTTTTGTGCTTATATTTGATTGAAGTTTCCAGGGGAAAATTGTCACCTAAGAGTTGTTAGAAATAAGAGAGCGTAAGCCCTTTATTTTCTGGGGGTAATTTGTAATTTCTAGTAGAAAAAATTAACAACTTCAGCCTTAAATTATTAAATATGAAAATAATTTAGGGAAAGAAATATGTGTGTGAATATATACAATTATAACAATCACATATTTTAATTTTTATGACTCTTTTATATGACATGCTTGTGATACCTTTTATCTTTTTGGATACAGAGATGGGAATGGAGATGTTGGGACACTTCAGTGGAGTCCTCTGTTTTGATTTGCAGAAAATAGTCTTATATCACTTTGTGTTACTACCAACACACATTATGTTTCTAAGTCTCAGTTGCACTTTAGTAAAAAAGCAAAAACATAACAAAGCAAAGACCCCCACACAACTCCCTCTTCATTTGGTAAATACATAATGTGGTGCATATGAAGTGTCTAACGTTACAGGAAAACAGTTTTGCCAGTTACTCTGTATTACCATCCTCTGGTTGTAGTATTTATACTCCAGTCCATTAATACAATGAAACTCTTAAAGAATACTAAAAATTGGGGTATACACAAACATGTTATTTTGTTTCTCTGTAAAAGAAAAGTATTACTATGTGAAATCCTATGCCTCTGTGAATTAATGTCAAAATACATTGTATTTTTAGTTTGTTTTTATGCTCCATGAGATAGGATATAATATCTTTGATAGGCTTCCATTAATTTTTTAAACTAATGATATATTGAATTAGATATAAAATATTATATCAAATATTTACTCTTCTGAGATACTTCATTAAATTATTTTAAAATAAGGTTTTCATAAATAATAGTAAATTGTTGAAAGTGTGAAAGAGTTTAGGATTCTGGTATGGAAAAGATTAGTATTTTACTTAAGAGATTTCAGAGTGATTTTTTTTCAGTTTATTCACAAAATGTGTATTTTACATTTTCTATATATTAATTTTTATATTTTGACAGTTACAAAAATCTTACATTTATTTAAAATAACATATACTCAGAATGTATATGTATCTTAATAGACAGTAGTTATTGGATATCTCTATGTTCATATCTCTAATCTCAACATGATGAGTTATGCATTTTCTTCATGACATTTTTCTTTATTATGAGATATTAGACCAGATGGTATTTTTTTAGTCAACCATTAATATTTATTGGGTATTTATTATGTGCAAAGCATTGTACTAGATTCATACATTTGTTGCTGAATAATCGTTAGTCATCAATATGCCTTCAATGGGTTTAAACTCATGCTGATAGCTATACATAGACAGGATGTATTAATGGACTTTGAGAAACAGAGACAGGAATCCATGAAAGTTGAACAGAGGTTAAAAAGAAGCACTCTGGCTTTTGCACTTGTATCCAATATTAGTCTCAACATAAGAGTTCCTTTCCTAGGAGGTTATGTGTCCTTCCACCATATTTTGTGGCAGGAAGGATGGCTCAAGATGGTTAAGTAAACTCTCCAAAGTGTCACAGGTTGTACATGTTGGAGCCAGGATTTGAGTTCAGGATTTTCAGAGTCCAAGGGAAGCATTCTTTCCTTTAGTATATTACACTGTCATGGGAGCAAAGGGAAGAGAGAATTTCCTATGAAATAAATAAAATAGAAGGACACTTTGAACAGTTCTTCATGGGTTAGAGAAGAGAGAAAAGAACTGAATAGGTCTACCAAATTCAAATTTGATTACAGGGAGGTAGGAGTAAGTAGATTCGAAAGACCAAATATGCGTCAAGAAAGAGGAAGTGGGTGACTGTATGAAAGCTACTTAGGGAATGACAAATGTGTTTGGTCTTATTTTTTTCTTTAATGCTATGTTTCATAAAAATAAAACTCTTGGTACAAAACAATTAAGTCACTTATGTGTAGCTATTAAACTACATGTTATCTACCTATTTGCCATTGTTTCTAATAGTTGAAACCACAAGTTTTTCTTCATTAATCTGTAATTATTACATATTTGTTAGTATCCTTTAATTAAATTATAAATTCCATTAGGGCAAATTCCAAGTAGCACAAAATGTTGATATATTTTTACTTAGGTCTAATTCTGAGGTCGTAGTCAGACTTTTTTTTTTTTTTTTTTTTACTTACTAGTTCTTAGTTCTTTCTTCATCAGAACTTTGTTGATTTGTGTGAGTTCAGAATAGAGTTCACCATTCTAAGGTACAATGTTAATTCTGAAACTGATACAGATGGTTTCCAATTCTTTATTTACCATATATCTTCCTGGAAATTGTCATAAAGTAAAAACTCAATAATAGTTGTGTGAAAATATACCGATTAAAGGAAGAAAGAAATATTGTGGTACAAAGTGAAAATCACAATTTCCTAGCCATGGCAAAGAAGGGGGAATTGCAGAAGAAAATGCATTGTACTTCCTGGTTTCTCAAAAGGACCAACAGAACTATTGATTGGAAATTACATAGTCCAAGGTATGAACTGACTTTGCGTTGGAAGACATTGTATATCCGCATCTTTAGGTTTTTAATTTTTTAAGTGGTTATACATCTACTAATTAGCCAGGCAGATTCTGAAAAAACTTTTTCCCCGAAAAATGGTGACTTAGCTCATTGTTTTGTATTGTCAAATAGAGATTATATACATGTAAACATTAAAATACCCAGAGGAGAATTATAAAATCTCTAGAGCCTATTGAGAACAACCCAGCATTTTGTATACTTTTGAGGAAAAAGTTATCCACATTTCAAGTTTATGCATTTTCTGAAAAGTTTTCATGAAAAATGTTCATAATTGTATTGAAAAATATGATTTAATGAACCAAAAAAGGTTAAGAGGAAATCCTAATTATTTAGAATACAGACATCTATATTTCTCCAATGACCTTAAAGTGCATTTCTATTATCATATAGGTGAAAAATATCAACCATTCTGTCTTTGTGAATGGTGAAACTGAGTCACACTGAGGCATGTGTCATATTTATGTCCCACCAGTCAGAGGAAGGCAGGAAATCTCGCTCAGGGCTTCTGCCTAGTCACTAAACCTTTTCAAAAGCTTTTTTTTTTTTTTTTTTTTTTTTGAGATATGACTTTTAAATCAGACAGCTGGAGATCAGCTGCTCCTGAGATGTCAAGTTGTGAGCTACGTGTTTTCCTGCCTGAATTGCTGACCCCACTTAGAGAAGAAGCATTGTGAGGAATGTGCCCTTTTCCAGAACTCTTGTGGGGAAACACAGGGAGCTGGCAGGGAGGAAGCCCCGCAGGTCACTTTTAGAAGATGTAAACAGAATTTTCAAGGGTACAGAGACTGAAGATAGGTTCCCTATTAAAGCACTGTTTGATTTATAAGTCCTGCTTACACGTTCGTATATATGGAACATGCTTTTCTTTTAAATCAGGTGCATTTGCCCTGCCTCCACGTTCATGCTGGTGTGGGTAAAAGCAAATGAGCGGAGGATGAAAATTAAATGTAGGCAAAATAGGTTGGGAGAGCTGCAAACACAGAAGCTGCGCAAGTGGCTGCTGATCCCCAGGGTTTTTTCACCTGTTAATTAATACCCGAGGTGCCTTTATGGGGGTATCACGTTCCCGTGTCTGACCTTGGAGATGGAGTGTGGGATTCCATCCTCAGGAGCAGAGGCAGTGGCCCTGCTACCTGATGGTGGAGAAAATGCCTGAGAGCAGATGGGTTCTGATTTGCAAGGATTGAAAAGTACACAGAGCCCTCACTGCCTTACCGTGAGGGTACAGGAGTGCTACTTAGGAGAGGGAAGAGACAGCACAGGTGCTGGGCTGAATTGAGGTGACTTGCCTGTTTTGTTCTGTTAAGCTCCTGTTCTTTTCCTGCACTTTTCCCCCTCAGGTTAGATCCTTTTCCTTGCCTTCTTTGTCCTCTGGCATTTACAGTCCTGAAGCACACATCACCTGCTCGGTTTTGGTGCTAAGATCTTTAGGCATTTATCCTTTCATCTGATTGATAAGTTCTGTCGCAGTTCAGTTGGAGACCGACTCCAGGGTTTGTCTAGTTTCTAGAGGTCAAAGAAAGTTTCACATAGAAAGTTATACGTCTGTGGCTTGGGACGACAAATGTGATGATTGAAAAAGTCCTCTGTGGAACCATGACTTGATTTAAACAAAGACAATAGAGAGGCTTTAAAATGTAGGAGTTTAAAATAAATTTATGTAACACATCAAAAATGCTCCTTCTGTTTTCTGATGAGGCTTTATAAAGTGTGCCTTTTTATTGTAAGATTTAGATTCTGGACCTTTATTCATGAAAATCTTAGAGTTTTATTTACTGAATACATTTTTCTTATTTATGGAAAAGTATGCATTGGATGGATTTAAAATTATAAATAAACATGTTAATCAAGAATAACAAAAGCAGTGTTTCCTATCTAGACTTTGCCTTTTAGTTCACGCTAATCACGTGAAACCTACTTGGTTAGAAGCATGATTTTTTGAATGCAACAGAACACTATTCTACACTGATAGACATGATTTACTCTTTTGGTCAGGTGATTTCCTTGTTTACTATATCATGGACAGAGAAAGAGTCCTTGCATTTTTGATGAAGAATCACAGAGAAATAAAATGTGGTTCAAAAATTACAACCAAACTACACTAGACTATTTACCTCATTATTAGTACTTTGTGTTCATAGAACATAATTATAATATTATGTTCAAAAATATGAATGGCTTTAGCAGATTGAAAGTAATATCACAATATTTTTGGACTACTAGGGTCATTAAAGATTTATAAATCAATGAATATGGGACTGGGGATGTAGCTCAGTGTTAGAACACTTGCTTAACATGTCCAAGGCCCTGGGTTCAATCCTCAGCACCACAGGAAAAATATGAATATAGAATTCAGGAAATTAAAAATTGCTTATTTTTAAAAATCTCTACAGTACTAGTTTTTCATAAGGTTTGCTTTTCATTTTGATCTTGTCATTCTTGTAACTAGCCTTTAAGGTTAAATACAGTTCAGATATGCTATTTCTTGAAAACTGATTCATATAATATTATAGCATTGTTTGATGATGCTAAATGAACCCAGATTCTATTACATAATTTTCATGATGCCATACTTTCCTATGAATGTTGGTGTAGGTATTATTTATCCAGTATATGAAATACAAAGATTAAGATCTTTCCAATGAAGTAGAGGAAATGGACTGGGGAAGGGAGGAGAGCAGGAAAAGGGGAAATACTGGGGAATGATTTTGAACAAATTACGTTGTTATATTATGTGCATGTACAAATATGTAAAAAAGAATTCCACTATTATATGTAATTATAATGCATCCATAGAAAATGTGGAAATGATCATGTTTTTAATTCCTTCAAAGATCTCATTGCTCCACAGAAATGAGACATGGTGCTCTCAAAAATTAAGATAAATTAGTAGAATTTTCCAAATGGTGCAGGATTTTCTCATTTACTATTCTAAACATGACTCATTTTCTTTTTGATGGGTATCTTTTGCATTTTGCTTAGGAAGTAGGTAGTACCTCATCTCCTTGAATGAAAAGATGAGAAGACAACTAACTTCTCAACTGTTGCCATCGCTGTGATTGTGGCATGGTCTTAAACCTGTGAAATGCCAAGGATAATCAGTGAGGCCATGCAGTATTTAAGGGAAAGGTAGGTGAGGGCTGTCATGCAGAGGACATACATCTCACTCAGCCCTCTTTTATTAAAACAGGTGTCATTACTGAGCATCAGACCTAGTGAAATTTTAGGTTCTGCCTTTTGGGGAACTTTTGAAAAATGAGGATAGTAATCAAATTGCAAGCCCACCCCATAATTGTAGGCCAAGTGGAGTGCTCATTTTCACATTAGAGCTGGTGCAATCTGGAGGGAAATTTGTTTAGTATTACTTGTGAGTTGGTGGATCAGATAAAAGCCAGTCAAGTGGAAGAGAGGGCTGTGTGAAGTGTGTGGCTCCCCTGGTAATTGTAATGCTGCAGGCGTTGCTCCAGTTGGTTAATAGATTTCCCCAGCTCCTCTGTGCCAGGTGAAAATTTCCTCATTAAGGGGAATTTATTCCATTTCCTTTTATCATTTATTATTGAAGACTAAGTGTGAGTGGAGGAAGTTTCAGAGATGACAAGGTAGAATTTTAAACAACAACAACAAAATCTACACTGGAAGTCAGAGAGAGAGAGAGAGAGAGAGGACAGAAAGGCTTGTATTGTTTATAACCAGAGCACACACGAGAGACTTCCTGCCCTAGAAGCTGAGCCACGCAGTCTAACGTTAAGAGATTACGGCAGAGTGTGTAGAAGTCTGATTGCTTGATTTAAGACATTTCTCTCCCCCTCTGAAATTTCACACTGTCATTTGGTGCTGCTAACTAGAGAATTAGAGATTATGAAAGGCAAACATCATAACCCTTTGGCGCATCTCTGTTTCATTGTTTAGGTTTTATTATACTGTGATGAAAGTCTAACCGTTGAACACTTTGCCCTTGAACTCTGAAAGCAAGGAAAGCTGGTAGGGAAGCAAAAGTGTGTATATGGCGTATTTTAGAGGACATAGTTCTGAAGTATGGATTTAATGTACATATGCTTAAAAAATAAGCAAAATACTAGTACCCACAGATACTCATCACATAACAGAAGGCTAATTTATTATACATATTTAAAAACTGCGTGCTTTAGTGTAATATGCTTCATTTAGCTGATCACTAGTTTGGTATAATGCTCCCTTGATTTCCAATATGATATAAATGGTGCAATCCCTACTGAGGCTTCAAAAAAGGAGTTCTTAAATTACAAATCTGGCATTTATATTTCTTTTAGCAATTATTATGTTTTGAGTTTGTTACAAATCGAGGTGCTCACTTTCCTTTGGAAAAGTGCTATAGTCTTGTTTCCTAAAATGAGAATCTACGTCGTTAGATTTAAAAAAAAAAAGTAATTTACTATTACGGAAGTTCTTTTTGGCAGACAAAATGGAGAACGCTCTATATGGGCAGATATGGAGGAAGAGCACGTATCTTAATCTCCACATCGATAAGTGAACTTTATGTTCACTTAAGTTTATTCATCTTCAATTTGACTCTGAGGAGGTTTAACCTTATCTAAGTCACTGGCCCAAAGCTAATAAATCGTGTCTTCAAACTGACTTTTATTTTATTTTATTATAATGTGACACAAGATAAAATTTTGTAAGAGTAAGATGTAAATAAAGTCAATATTCTTCTGGTGTAATGGTATGCCAGCCAGCTATGTATTATAAAGGGAAGAACAAGGAAGGGAAATACAGAGTCCATCTGCTCCCTGTCTTGGAGTTGGGAGAACCCTGCAAAATTAGGTAGCACTCAATTTGGGAAAGGAGTTAACCTATCTTTGCAATTACTATGGTGGGTCAGGATTAATGGCAATTTGTCAGTGAGAAGTATTACAGAGTGCTTTATGCTATTTCATGAATACTTCTAAAGAGTAGAAATTAATAACCAGAGACACCATGAATGGAATGCTATAAAATACATCATTTTGAACTTTGCAGGAACACATATCTCCAATGCTTGCATTCCAGTTAAGGTAGTTGATCAGGATTGTACTAACACACCATTCTGATTTAATGCATTCTGAATTTCAACACATTGAAAAATATCCTGTTATTTTATTGATTTAGCTATCTGGATAAAGTTAAAGCAGTTTTTGGTTCATCAGGAATATGTTCTAAGAATTGGCTTGTGAGCTTAAAACGTACACTGTGCAGGTCTAGCTTGATGCACTTGTTCAGATTTTCACTTGGTGCCCTAGAGGCCTCATGGAGAAATAGTTTTCAATTCTGTTCTAAAGTATCGTAATCATTATTTTATGTTACAGTTGCTCTTCTAAGTCAACCTTCTCATTCTTTAAATGAAAGCTTTCTGGGGGCAGTGGGATTCTACCAGGGACCAGTGACAACTGAGTTTGTCTTAGTTACAGATGGCTGTTTTCTTTTTGTCACCAGAATTTGGCACAAAACTAATTCACTTCAATTTTTTTTTATGCACAAGGCCAATCCAATCCATCAACCTTTCTTTCCTTCTTCCTCCACCACTTTCTTTCTTTCTCCTTTTCTTTCATTTCTCTGCTGATAACTAGAGTCCAATTTTGTTTGTGAGTAGAGGAGGAAGGAAATGTTTGTTAGAGATGTCTACATATATAGTCTATTGACCTCTTGTGATAATAAAAAATGAGGAATTATATATATATATTTCAGTAATTGAAAAGACTGCTTTCCTGAATGTAGACCAAATAGATGCAAATTTATTGCATCCCTAATAGAAATCTGAATGCTTTCTCTTTTTGTGTACTTAATACCATTATAATTTCCATTTAAAGCATCACAACAACTTTTAAAGAACTGATTGATATTTCATATAAGATGGAATTAAAGTAAATCATTAAAAAGGCCAAAACAAAATAACGCAAAACCAAAAAATAAAAATAAAACCCCACAATAGCAAGCAGATAGGAAAATGTGACTACTCAAAAGCTAAAAAACAAACAAACAAATAACTAAATAATTTCTCTTTGTTTTTTGGACTAGAACTTGTGTTTATGGTCCTGCTGGTCCATAGTCATATCAGGGATATGAAGGTCTTCTGAAGGCATGCGTCTTTAGGGACTAGACCTCAGTTTTTGAGGGTTAGGACTTTAGTCATTTAAGTGAAATGGTTGTCTATTCAGTAATATGATATGTGTTGTTTTTGCAATAATAGATAAACATCATATTGAAGATCTATTTATTCTTTGCTCTTCTTCATTGCTATTCAACAGTGATGGGAAAATTTTTTAGCATACAGTAGAAAAAAATCTGTGGATAAAATTTTTTCCAGTGTTATACATGCACTATTTATCCATCGAAACCAATCTTCATTTCTTTTTTTTTTCAATTATAGGACAGAGAAAATAAGTAACCTTTTCCTATGCATGGAAATAGTAATATGCTTTGAGATCTGCAAAACTCAAAATTAGAGATTTTTTTTCTTAAAGAACCTCATCCAGAGTTCTCATTTAGAAAAATAACCTATTTGTCATGTACTTCCAGTTTGAGGCTAAATGCATGGTTGCATATACACAAATGAGCAATTGAATTGATTCAGGAACTTCTTCACTAGGAAATCAGAGACATAATGTTTCTAAAACAAGTAGCGACTACAAGAAGTCTTTCCATATTTTTTCTATTTTTTTTGTAAGACTAAAGGTTTAAATCAACTTGGTGTTTCAGAGTTCCTCAGAAGCTCAGAAATCACCTCTTGAATAAAGTATTTCAGAACTTCCATATTGGAAGTTCAGCTAGAGCCTCATCTTGTCTGCATTCCTCTCACAGCACCCCTCACATGGTAGACACATGAATGGCTGTGTTTGTGTCTGTCTCCTAATGTATTTTGACCTCAGATGTAAGAATTCAGTATTTATCTCCCCATCATTCATTTAGGTAGCACAGGCCTAATACTAAACATTGAAGCACTAAGAAAGAGTGATGGTGAATAAAACTGCTCTTACCACCCAGTTCCCTACTCACTTTTCCAACCACAAGTCCTTGGTGTATTTCTTACACCTGCCATGTCCATTTTTGCCCTGGGATTATTGCAGATACAGTAGTGCTTGCCTATAGTACATCTGTCAACTCCTTCATCTGTATAAAGCTGAACCTTCTGTATGACTCTGCTCAAATCCCTCTACTGCCACAGTATTTCTCAAGTGCGACCACTCACACTGTTCTCTCTTTTCTTCGACCTTACATCACACCACATAGCTTATCCCTCCATAAATTGCTTTGACGACTTACTGTCTGTCATTCCATTGCTTCAGATATTGCTGTGTATCTTCTCATGCAGCATCATCAAGCAGAAATTTCTCTGAAAAATCTTCCATAGCTACGGTAGTCTGGTAGCCACTGGTCACATGTGATTATTAATCTCTTGACATGTGGCTAAGTGTGAATGTAGAATTAAAGTTTTAGTTTTTAAAAATTTTAATTAGCTCACCTTTAAAGTTAAATAACCATGAGGCAAGTGGCTACGCTATTGCCATGCATAGTTCTAGAGATTATGGCACAGGGCTTGGCATATGTTGTAAGCAAGTACAATATTTAAGATTGCGTTGTACTAAAAAATGTGACAGGAAAATGTGTTTCTCTGAGGAAATGATTATCAAAAAACTTGAGAAGATGAAAATTCAAAATAGGAATAAAAAGAACAAATTAAATGCATTTGGAGAAAGAGTGCATTGATTTTAGACAGAAGGGAATTATATACAACAGAAAAAAGCAAATTAACCAGGAAGAGCTGGAGTTACAAAAATCCAAACTAATATTGATACCAGAAAGGTAGGAAATAGCTATTACATATAGAAGCTTGCTTCTCCTCCAAACTCAGAGAATAAATTAAATATAGAAGATTAAAGCTTAGAATAAGCACTATGGAAGATATGTGATTCAGTTACATTCTGTTAACAGGGCTTCATGAAAATATTTTGTTTAGTACAAGTTAGATCTTCTGATAACAAGCTGTTATATATTAGTTTCATTGTATTGACTATGAAACTATTAATATTAAATTTTATTGTATGGATTATTGCTTGCAATTGGTAACTCACAAGTATTTGGCTAGAGATGTTTTATAGCAGTATTTTATTCTTCTGTTCCTTAACTCTTTATAAATTATTTTTCTGCATGTTTTAAAGTCTACTTACAAGTTGATTTCAATCATTTCTTTGTCGCTTCTGTAAAATAGAAAAATTAATTTTAATCTCTTTTATTCATTTAATAAACATTTATTGAATGCTGTTGGTGGATCAGATAATGCACTAGACTTTGGGAATGAGCTGGTAAATGAGCCAAATATATTCTTTGCTCTCTTTGCACCTGAATCTAGTAGGAAATATTTGAACAGTAAATGTTAAACATTTCAAATAGCAGGTATGATGACATGCCAGACCATATGGTTCTGACCGTGTTCATGGCTCCAAGTAAAAGAGGCATTTACAGCTCAGGAAGCTCAGTGAGTGACAGTAAGTTGAGAGGCTTCGTGGATGAGACTTGGCTTTAGTTGACCTTTGCAGAAAGGCTAAGATTTAAGAAGTTGGGTGAATAAAAGGTATGTCAAAGGCTTTAGAGCTGAGAGAAGCCACGCAAACTACTCTATACAAATGAACATGGGGACAATGAGGAGACAATCTAACTTGAAAGGAAAACGATTATAAAAAACCACAAAGCTACTTTCTCAAGTGGAAAGATGTCTGATATTAGTAAAAAGAGGCAGTTCATAGGAAAGATGTCCAGTCTGAAGCAATACTGGGACACCCAAGGGAAGATGATTCCTGAAGTTAATGTCCAGAAGACCTAGAGTCTAAGTCAGACATCGGAGAAGAGGCCACAGGTTTGAGAGTCACCAATCAGCTTTGTACTCAAGCCCTGGATAGTGGCAGATTCTTTGGGGGAGAGAAGGCAGAAAACTAAAGTACGTCACAGAGGGTAGAGCCTTGGGGATCCCCAGAGAAACATGAAACAAAACCCTCCAAATCCCAAATCACTGAAAAGTTGGGAGCACTAAAGTAGGCAAAAAGTCACTTAAGAGAGGCCAAAGGAGGCATCTTTTTTTTTTTTTTCTCATCTTTTGAAAGATTGAAGCTTCAAAAGGGTCCTATGATGATAGATTGTGGAAAAGAAAATTGAGAAAGGACTCTGGATTTAACCAAGAAGGTCCCTGACTGTGACCGAACATGAATATTCATTAGAGCAGTAGATGCAGAAGGTCAATATTTAGGAAATCAGCAGGTAAGAGAGCACACAGAGATGCTCAGCATCACAATAGAAGACTTTGGAGGGGCTAGAAGATTTAGTGTGCGATTTGTATATTTTTTAAGATAAGGTGAGCTAAATATGTTTGAAGGTAGGAAATAAGGAGACTTTGTTGCTTTTCAAATTGAACAATTTGCTGTTTCTTTTTGTGTTTGGTCTAAACTCGAATCCACAGTGAATCCATTTCAGAAGAAACCCTGAGAAAGGCAAAGGAGATTGGGTTCTCAGACAAGCAGATTTCAAAATGCCTAGGACTGACTGAGACTCAGACAAGAGAGCTGAGATTAAAGAAAAACATCCACCCTTGGGTTAAACAGGTAAGGGAGTTTTCTTTTCTCTGAGGATTTCTGTGGTGAAATGTAGGCACTAACTCAAGAAAGTTATTATCAACCAAAAAGAAGGGTTTCAAAAATGACCCTACTTGTCCAACTGATGCCCATGATGTCACCAATTTTATTCAACTTTATTTTATGCTTAAAAGGGAAGAGATGAAGGAAATACTGAGATATAAAGAGAAAAATAAGTACCTGATTTTCATGACCTAAATAAATAATAGAAATGTTATCTGCTTTACATTTTAGCAATGTTCAAATATATATGTCATAAGAGAAATTCTTAGTGTAGGACTTGAAATACTGTAGTGTGGAAGCTGACTCTCTTGAAAAGATAAGTTGTTTACTTTGACAATTATTTTTTGTTCTGGTGGTTGAATCCAGGGCCTTGCACATGCTGGATAGTAATCTACCATCAATCTATACCTCTAGTCCTTTTTAAAATTTTTATTTTGAGGAAAGGTTTTGCTAAGTTGCACAGGCTGGCCTAGATAACTTTTTACAGGGTGATTCTTTTGGTGCCCAAATACTATGGCTCATTCTGTCTTCACTATGGTAGGGCTGGGTGCAGTGAGTTCATCTAGTGTTCATGTTAATCACACATCAACATTCACAGTTGTGCTTTTTTTAAATTTTGTTTGCTTTGTTTGGCTTTTAATGGAAGGAATGTCTTGACTTAAAGTACCACCAGCTGGTTTTTGTCCTTTAAAATCATTGACTTTTCTCTGTGCGCTCAGGAGGCACATGTATACCCTTAGGTCTCAAGTTTGATACTGAATATTTTCCACTCAGCAATTATTATCTTTCTTCCTTCTCATCTGCTTTATACCAGCATGCCCCGTTGGCCTCAAATTCTTGCTCACTAAGCTGAACTACTGGCCCTTGAGAGTGGAATTGATTTGCTTTTTTCAAATATGTTCAATGAGAGATCCTTGTTTCCCTTTCCTTGCTTTATGGTATTTGTCTCAACCCCTTTCTTGGTGACACTGTTCATGTAAACCCTATGCATTAATTTGCAATCAAATGTGTCCTTATGTATAAAGGTCATTTTGCTCCAATTTTAGATTAATAGCTAATTGCTTTAGATAGCTAGCTGGGTAAATCTTACTGGTAACCACTGGACCAAATGATCGTTTTGTCACATTCATGGAAGGTACTACTATGGTGACCCAGTGATGCCCTGGTTCTATGTGGCTGTTTATTGCTTAAGTGATAACTAGATCACATTTTTTTTCCTCTTTCTCATAATTCAGAATTAGAAAGCATTGGATTATACGTAGCTTTTCCTACCTTTATATTTCATTGTGGTAGGCATTAAAGAAACATGAATTTAACACACCAAAAAATAAAACCACAGTTGTGAAAAAAATTATATTGGAGATAGGGGATAAAATTCATACTAATCCATCAAATGGTTAATTAATTACTTTTCTCTTGTAGATTGATACTCTGGCTGCAGAATACCCATCAGTAACAAACTACCTGTATGTTACCTACAATGGTCAGGTAGGAACTGCCTAACTGCAATATTCAGAGAGCTCTAGATTTAGTAGCTCATCCATGTTGGGAAATACATGTGTTTTTTTAAATCTTTGATTATCTAGTGGTCTTGATGATAAAAATGGTATCACTGGGTCAGATGCAATGATGTTTCTACACTCAGTTTTTTAAGAACTGTCTTAGGATAATGAAATCAAGTCAGTGAGAATATGGTAAAGACAATGATCACATGGGCTTACAATTATGCTGGGTTCTCATGACTATTACATTTACAAATATTTAGCTACAACTATTTTTTTAATGAATAAGTATTTTGTAGAACACCATACTTTAGGTTTCCAGAGAATAGTAGAAAATGCATGTGGACAAAAGTGAAAATGAGAAAGACACATGTAAAGACGGGACAGATAGTTCAATGAAATGGAAGAATAAGAATAATTTCTATCTATACATTTTCTGTTTATTTTCTACCCTCAGGAGCACGATATCAATTTTGATGAACATGGAATGATGGTGCTGGGCTGTGGTCCATATCACATTGGTAAAATGACAACATATTTACATATGACTTCACAATTTATATAGTGCTCATTTATTCCATTATTTTAAGTACTACGTAAAGTAAATGCTACTATGGTAATTTTTTTGCAAATTAGGAAACTGAAGTTCAGAGAAATAAACCTCAAACTTAAAAAAGCTATTTAGTGGTAGAAGTGGAATTTGAACACAGATTTTAGCGAGAAATTCTATCTCCTTTCATTTTACCATATTTCTTTATCATTTTCATCCTCATTAACTGAATTGAGCCCCTCACTGGTTTGTGGCCTGCATTAGACTTGGCTATTTCCCTTCTTACAGTTTTTCATAGCGATCTACATTGCTTGAGGACTTTATATATTGTCAGAAATTACATTGGTTATATGATCTCTGACCTAACATATTTGATACATACATCAAATGCAGAGAGCATTTGTCTCATTGACAGGTAGAGATTTATAAAATCCCATTAAAAGATACTCACTAGAGATTGTGACATTTCCTCTCTAGTAAATTAGATGTTTAATAACCACTCCAAATCTATTATGCATGGTGTATATTAAGTGGACAGGATATTAGCCAATAATTTCATTTCATATTTAGATCCTGAAAGGTGTTCTAATATAGAAATGATAAAATACATGATTTAAACATATGTAGTCTTATTCTGCTTTTTAAAGTGCAATTTGAGTTTTTATAACTAAGTGCCTTAGGGTATGCTTGTGTACCAGTCTTTGGCCAAATCTAATATAGGCCAAAACTGTCACATTTTATCCCTCAATTTCTGCTGCTATAGCAAAATACCTGAGGTTGGGAAATTTATAAAGAACAGAAATTTATTTCTCACAATTCTGGAGGGTGAAAGGTTCAAGATCAAGGGACCAGCACCTTCAGTATTTGATGAGGGTTGGATCTCTGCTTCTAACATCACATCCTGAAAGCTTGTGTCCTTTAGAAGGGAGAAAAGCTGTGTTGCCAATGGCAGAAAGCAGAAGGCCATGAAGGACAAACTCCCTCCTGTGTCCTTTTATAATGGCCTTAATCTATTCATGAGGTCTCCACATAAACACCTCTCAAAAGGTCCCACTTTCCCAACATAGTTGCATTACGAATTAAGTTTCCAACACACAAATCTGAATTTTCACTCATGTGGTCTGTAGCTGTTAGCTTATAGGTAAATGATCTAAACACTTTCACCAGCATCTGTTCTTCACCTCTCTGGTCCTTTTTACCTTGTTTTTAAATTTAATTTAATTTATGCAATAATTCTTGATTAACCTTAGTGTCCAGGGAAGATGAGCTGAGCTGAAAATCAAATGCACACTTACTCTGTAGTGAATTAATGTATGACTATATTGGGACACCATATTTTGACAAGAAGTTTTAGGAGACAACGTATTAATGCAAAGAATTGGTACAAGTACAGGGACTTTCAGTTCTATGGCATCCCAGCAGAGGTGATATTTGAGGCTGTTAGGCCATTATTATACTTGAGATTGCTTCATTGAAGGTCACTCACTCTGCATGGGGTGGCCTTGCCAGGCTTAGAAAGGACAAGACTTTCAATCAATCAAGATATGTCAAAGCAGCAAGGCATCTTGGGGATTATTCAATTTAACCCTCAAACAGTGGTTTAACTGGAAGGACTGAAGCAAGAGCTTACATATTCTGATCACCAGCTTAACTTTTTTTGTGTATTGAGGTCATTGTGTTCATTTTGAATTTTTTTTCAGTACTTGCGTCTTGTTTTTATTATTAAAATTATCTTCTGTTTACAATGAGGTTCTCAAATATGGAGGTCACCAATTGTATAATTTCAGGACTAAAATAAGACAACATTTTCATGAGTGTTTAATTTATCCTTGGTTTTCCTATTGTGAATATAGCGTACCTCCTAAGTCTGAAGTTTATATTTTGCAGTTTTAAAAATTGCAATGAAAGAAATTGGCTTCCTTAGCCTGGAGTGACTGGTGATATACTCTTCTGCTTCTCCTTGTGCGCTAACTTCATGCCTCTCTCACTCCTTTTGCCCACTTCATTGTCTCTGTAGGCAGCAGCGTGGAGTTTGATTGGTGTGCTGTCTCCAGTATCCGCACGCTGCGTCAGCTTGGCAAGAAGACAGTTGTGGTGAATTGCAACCCAGAGACTGTGAGCACCGACTTTGATGAGTGCGACAAACTATACTTTGAAGAGTTGTCTTTGGAGAGAATTCTAGACATCTACCATCAGGAGGTAAAAGAAAAAAGAAAAAAAGAAAAATATATGCAGCGTACACTTTGTGTATGTTGGTATTCATGTATGTAGATTTATATTGTATTTCCCTTAGGAAAAATTGCTGCCAGTGTCTTCCATTGCCTAATTTTTGTAGTGCAACTCTGAAAGAAAATCACTCCAGTCTTATATTCTTGAGGGCTTGGTACAGGGTGATTGTTTTCATAGAAAATTCTCTTTTTCTTTCCAAGCATTCCAGCTGTATTGAAAACTCTCCTTGGTAACATGTTCCAGCGACATATTAGCTAGCAAGGTGGCCTCACCTAAGTATTTTGCACAATGGTTTAATCAGTCATCTAGACACAGAATAAACAGCATTTTTCTAGTTCATGGGATGGAGCGAGGTCAGTTGTTTACCAAGGACCAGTTAATGCCTTGTTCCATCAGACGAAGTTGTTAGTCTTCAGTTTAAGATCAATGAGTCCATGCTGAATTATTTTGCTTCCTTCACAGCCTTTTCTTACAGTTGCTTCTCCATTTCCACACCAATAATATTGAGTGTATTTCCACCGTGGATTCACATGATTGCAAGTTACTGTAGTCTCTAGAACAAGTAGTTGTTTCACAATTATAACAAAAGAGCTACTGAAAATTCCAAAGCGATTGCCTAATAGTTATGTCATTATCGCTAATTCCTTATTACAGAGAATCATCCCTACGTATAAAATATGTCCACTTAGAGGGAAAAAGTATTGAATTGAAGCCACAATACTTGAATTCTAGTTGTGACTTGAAAACTAATTGTCTTGTGCAACTTATTTGAATTCTCTGTGCTCCCTCTTTTTTGTTAATGCGTAATATGAATGTAAAAGCATGCTACATGCAGGCACTGTGCAAGTAGCACAGAATTTATGATTGAAGTCACATTGTAAAGTATAGTGCTATAGCAATGTGGCAATTTCATTAATATAAGGAGAAACAGACAGAATTAGGATGTATGTATAATCATCATTGTGTGTTTAGGCCTAGCCTTCCTTCATGCAAAAAATAAATAGCCTGTTTTTAGTCCTGTTTCTGACATTGTTTTTCTGGGGACTCCTTAATATTCATTTCAGAAAAATAACTGGGTATCAAAACAAATGCTTTCTACAAATGCTTCTTGAGTACCTTCTAAACGCCTGGTTCAGCAAGATAGACAACTATAAAATCAAGCCCCTACCTTTAAGATATTAACAATAAAACTGGGATTTGTGATATAAATCTGTGAAAAACCAAATACTTGTTTCAAAAATATGAAAAAGCATTATAGGCAATAGCTGCAGGTATTTTAACACATAATGATTTCCTTGTGAAATCATTTAAGAAAAGATGAAAAACTTCTACAATTGCTTTTGGATGCAGTTACAACTATTAATGAGATCCTTCTATGAAAACCCAAGTCAGTATTATAAGAACAAAATAAGCTGGCCCTTTGAAGCTAGTTGGCATTTAAAATAGCATTCGTATATATTATGAGGTAATTTAAAATGCTATGTTGGAATGGAAGAATATTATTGCATTGATGTGTTCTTTAGACGATCTCATAGAGAACGCTTTATACAATACTGTAATACATTATCGTACACCCATGTCTGTGTGTGATTTTATTGTGAGGTTAGTGTGTATTTCTTCCTGGCTGGCTCCACAGTGCTGCTTTATTGTCTGGGATCACAGGTGTGCTGCCACCTGCAGGGATGCCCTTGTTTTACATTGGAAGCCCCTAGTGGGGCTGAAAGCACTGAGGTAGCAAGGGTGAAGTGTAGAAATTGGCAGCTTGTCTCAATTTATTCAGAAGCACACATCTATGTCACTTGGGCAATAGGCGTTCCTGAGGATGCATAGCTCCACGGGTGATAGGAAGTCCAATGGGTCTCCTGGTCTGGGTCTCGGTCTAGTTCTGGACCAAGGCTGTTTCCATGGTATCAAGGAAGAACCCATAAAGAAAACATTAAGGGGAAGTCAGAGAAATACCATGCTGCAGAGGTGCAGCAGGCTGCTGTGGGGGAGGATTTCATAGCAGGTTGAGTAAGAAGGTGCTGAAATCTCCTTCCTACTTGTTCTTAGTTTTTAATATAAAATGTGACAGTGATATACTGCTTTGACTGCAGGCGTTCACTCACTGATGTTTGACCAGAGGATCGTTGGCTTTATAGAGTCACCCCTTAAACTTAGTCATTTATTCCTTGTGATTATGTTTATAGGTTCTGCTTTCTGAGAAGAGATTTATACATTGATTTTTTATTTGTTTGTGGTTTGGTGTGTGGGGAAGGGTCAAGAAAGCAGGAAGCTGGTGTCAACCATCTACAATGCTTTGCTAGATAATATTTTGCCTAGTTTACAATTTGTTTTAGTCTACTCCTTGCAAGAGTCAAAGGTATTCTCAAAGTATTTTGAGGTCAGTAACTTGAAATTATTACGTTGTTTATAAAGTTGCAATACTCTGGTTCTCTTTTACTAGATCTATTTGCTGGGGATAAAATTTTCAATAATCTTTACAGGCTATAATGAAAAGGAATCATATAGATCTCTTTCTAAATTTGTATTTCCTGTTTATTACTTTGGACAGTCATGACTTTAAAAGTTATATAAAAAAACAACATTGTTATTTTGCTCTACCTAAGCCTCATTTCTCAATTCCTTTTTAAATTAAGATGGATTTGGGCCAGGCTCAGTGGTACATGTCTCTGGTCTCAGTTGCTTGGGAGGCTGAGGCAGGAGGTTTGCTTGAGTCCAAGAATTGAAGATCAGCTTGGGCCCTGGGTAACATAGTGAGACACCATTTAACAAACAAACAATAACAACAGCAAAAAAACCCATCAAAGCTAAAGCACAGATTTGATGAAAAATATCTGGTACCAAATCTGATACATTTTGATGTCCTGCTTGAATAACTTTTTCCTGCTTTTATAATGCATACTTTACTTGCCTGTCTCTCATAACAATGTACCCTGCTTAATGGTTTATTTGTCCTATTTAACAATATATGTACATGTAGACAATGGCACTTCTGTAATAAGGAGTTAATTGAAATAAGTAATTACAGATATTAATTAGTAGTGGGCAAAACTCATTAGGAAATGTATGGCTCTAAACAGATTTGGGGTTAATTTCTAGAATTTGGTTTAATTTTAATTAAATATAAGCCTAACGTTCTGCCTAAAATGGAAAACAATGTGTTACTAAAATTCAAATTTTGGGGGTTGTATCTCAGCAGTAAAGTGCTTGCCTAGCATGCATGAAGTCCTGAAATTGATCCCCAGAACCACAAAAAGAAAAAAAAAGAAGAAGAGAAAATGCAAATTACTAAAATATAAATCATATTCCTCCTCATTGGCATATGTATAAATAATGGAATTTTGTAAATTGGAGATCATCCATGAAATTGCGAAAATCAGGACTGTTTTTAATGAGGCAAATGCTATTTCTATTAGTAAGATAAAATTTCTCACATTGCATTCTGCTTAAAATACTGCATCTAATTAGGACCGACCAAAGTGATTAGTGGATAGAATAAATTAAGATGGTCTCAAATAAATTGAAAACATTTTCTTTTAAGTCTTTAGTGTTTAAAAGAAATTTCTGGTGTGATAGCAGCTTAAATATTGTTTCAGAAATACTCTTGTGTTACTTTACTTAGTGGTATCAGGTTTTTAAAAAATAGGAAACTAAGAGAAGTAAAAAAGGTACTAAGACTGAGGATGTACCTCAGTGGTAGAGCACTTGCCTAGCATGCTTGATGCCATGGGATCAGTCCCAAGTACCACCGCCAACATACCACAGAACCAACACCCGCAGGGGAAAAAAAAGTCAGTGGAACTTTGGGAGCCTAATGTATTTTAAATATAAATATTTCATATTATTTGTGGAATAATACCTGAACTTTAGAATATTTCATTTCAGTAAATTATTTAGAACTATTTAGGCACAAGTGATCATAATGGCGATGA